>JAQQSE010000069.1:600000-1145950 GCA_035772565.1 Antheraea assamensis
TTATTGTGGGTAAAAGGGTTTTTGTTTGGTGATAGCTTTTCAATTCCAATTTTCAAGCTAGCCAGACGGGATTAGAAAAAAGCCATAACCACCATGCTATAGTTTCATTACAACGTGTTCCTTCACCGAACGCCCTGGTTCATTCGCAAGGGTTCGAACCTAAGTTGCTTGATGCGGTGCCCACACTATCCACTGAGGCGACATCGTTTCAGTAATATTCATTAACTTCTTTATTCTGTGCTATATCAACTTCGATTGTAAGTATATGAGAATATTATTTTTTCTTCATTGAGTTGAAACTATGTGTAATAAGAATAAGGCAGTCTAGTTAAGGAAGACCCTTTAAGCAGCCCTCTCCGTCAACGGAGGACTGGCAGAGGAGAAGGGTGCGCTTGACCTGTCTCCTTCTACCACCGTAGCCGAGCTAGCGGGAATGGGCCGGGACGCCCATTTCCCCATTGCACTGGTTCGGTTGAGGAAGGGAGGCAGCTGATTGTGTAGCCAGCTTGCCTTCCTGTAAGGCTGGGGCCCGGCGGTCACTTTCCGCCGGGCTGACCGCTGGGGCAGCATGATGATATAGCATTGCACGATCGTATGCCGCTTCAACCAAAAGCAACGGTCGGTATACCGTGGGGTTTTAGTGAGTACTGAGCCTCACACTACCCACTCTCTCCCCCGGGAGGGTGGCGTGTCCACCAAAATTTCCGTTCGCATAACGCTCTGCTTTCCCTTAATTTGCCTGTTGTTTATGATATCCTAGATAAAGTTTAAGTAACGTCCTGAGTTTTTAAAGCGTTCAGTAAATTTCTGTGTTTTAAAATAGTCATATAACTATTGCGTTTTAACCTTACGTTTTGTCGGCCGGCCTCGTAGTTAATAAAACACTAATTTCATGTAAAATTCTAAGCTAATCATTAGTTGAGTTTCATTTAACCGTACATTCATTCTATTAATATAACTACTGCTCTTACACTGCGCTCTGCGTTGCTTATTTGTAACATTCAAATCCTGTTTGTGAAAATGTGTGCATGGCAAACCTTTTGTTTTTTTTTAACATGTGGAAATCCGTCATGGACACGCCACCCTCCTGGGGGAGAGGGTGGGTAGTGTGAGAGTCCTACTCACTAAAATCCCACGGTGTACATCCACCGCTTTTATTGGTGCGACACGAGATCTATGGATGGCAATCTTAGGTTAACATAACGATATTAAGCGTGAGAAGATTCTTATTTTGTGTTTACTCTCAAAGCAGGCACGGTCTTCTGTTATTGGTTTCAAATTACACTGTACAAAATTAGTACAAATGTTGTCTCCTCCTAGGTATAATTTAGTAACTGCATTTAAGGAAGCCAGTACGATCAAACAAAAATTTTAGAGCGATGCGCGAATGTTGCAATGTACAGTAACAGCCCAAGCCGAGGTCCGATTGGCCTTTGTGCTTGATGTTAAATCGGGAGAGTGCCTTAAGCGCTCCCCTTAATAGTTCGTTGAAGCTGTGAAGCCACCAAAGGGTGTCACCAGCGTTAGGTCCGTTAGTAAAAAAAAAAGAAATCAAACAAAAATAAGTGTTTATAGGTTTTTGACGACGTAAAACGAAATAAAACAATGATAACTTCCAACACGCTATTAAATATATTAGCATAACTAATGCATGTTAATTGGGCAATGTATTTGAAGTTTTCATTTTTGTATTAGGTAATAGAACTTTAATGTTACTCGTATACGTTGGAGTTCAACATGAAATCTGTTTGTTATTGTTTGCCTATTTCATTGTACGGTTATTTGAATGTTTCTTTAATGTATACTAGTAATTAATACGTTATTCAATTTCATTATTATACAAATAATAATTAAAACGGAAAATTACGTATAATCACAAAGAATCCAGCCTGACTTCGCATTAATTCGCATATAATTAGTGGTCGTTTCGTTTCATGCATATTTAAGCAAGCCCGAAACAAAGAAGCATTGAAATATGCGCTTTAATTATGCTATTAACAGGCTACGATAAATACTATATCTTTCAATGTTACTATACACGCATATGTATAAAAACACTCTTTTTGCTATTTAGTGAAATATTGTAGTATTTTTTTTCATAACTACATACATTAAAAAAAAAAATCTAGTTATAATAAAGTTTTATTCTCAACATTTTAATTATCGTTTCAATTTTAAACTTAAATTATATAATAATAAGCATTTATAAATAAATCACATAAATCGACGTTAGTGTACTGATCCGCTGTAAATAAGATTACCACGTATAAATAAATGCTCATATCATACGAATCTAGAATATTCGAATCGAGCTTGTTAATTACACGTATTTACAGTACGTTATAAATACAAAAAAATATTGAGTGCGCTTGCTGTCATACTTTAACTACCTACCTACATTTCGACTCTGACGTATTTAAGCCCGTAGGTATGAAATCTTAAATGGTTGATATGAATGTATGATAAACATTTACAATAATTCAATGGAAAAAAAACGAAATAATGTTTTTTTTGTCTTTTATATCTTAGTAAATACATTACAAAAATTAAGTCAAACTTTGACGCAATTAATGAATTGTTGGAACACTTGAAAATCATCTATATCACTATTTTTTAATGACCCAATTCACTGTTTCGACAGTCGTACTTCGACAGCAGTCTATCCTGCATTCTAATTACGTATTTAGCGAGAGCAAACATATAGCAATAATAGACGAATATCGGCTTCGGTAATGGCATATTCTGATGACGTACATGCCATGATATAAATTAAATTGTGCACTCATCTATATAGATATGCTCACAGGAAGATTTTAATTTGGTTTGAATACTGTTGTTGTTTTATTAAGGCCTGGTCATGGGCGGTACATAGACAATTTAAAACCGATATTTATCAATTTTAGCTACCACTTCACTTTTGTGAAATACGTAATTGACTGGTTGATGTGAACCTATCTTAAAAGTATACGTATATAGACTTATATATGCACCCTGAATAGTTACTTAATTTTGATTTCATAATTGCCTTGTATTGTATAAAATCATATATAAATATAATGAAAGAGGTCTGTATTTATGCGTGGGTTTTGAAAAATTGCGAAAAAAGAATATAATTTTTATAAGCACTAGGCATTTAACGGTGTTGTTTCTTTGCTCTGGAGAAGTGGGGTAACCGGTGTGGCACGTATGCGCAGGAGAGGAGCTGTAAACGGATTATATAGTTTACAAAGAAATTATGTAAGCAAAGTATATGAATGCTTTTTTTATTTTTGTTTTTCTTCTCTGTACATAAAATATATTGTTAAGATAATAAACTAAGCAACAAAGTAATGTGTATCAGCTTGTAACTTTATCGCTTAATCTAAATGTATGCCATATTAATCTGCATACTTATCTCAGGGGGGTAATTTATGAGTAGGCATAATTATATGATAAAAAATCGTAATAATGCAGTTATTTTTTTTAATATTTAAATACTTAGATTACGCATATAAAGAGCTTAGTCAGTGTAGATAACCAACGTGTGTATGCGATATTAATGTAAAAAGTATTTAGATCCGGGTGAAGTGATTATAAATTGTAAAATGTTTACGTAACTATTTAATATTATATCATCTCCAGAAAATTCGAACCGCACGGGTATTTGTTGATAAGTTAAATATTTTATTGATATGCGGGACCAGTTGCGGAGTAATGGTTTATATTGTACTAGCTGCCCGGTCCGGCTTTGCACGGACGTCAATCCAGTTAACGAATTACCTTATACCGCCATCTGTTAGAATCTTGTCGAAATGACAGGGATAATCATGACTCTTTGTTAATAAGCAAAGAATTCGCAATTAAAATGATATTGTGATTATACATTGAGATATAAACTATCCTATCTTTCAAGTTGGATTAATCTGTTGACAGCGTGCAAAATTTTATTAAAATCGGTTCAGTAGTTTAGGAGCCCATTGCGGACGAGCAACGTAACACGTAATTTATATATATTAATATGTTAAAATGACAATTTGGTATACTTTAATTCTTTTTTTCGAACTGACTACGCTATTGGCCTGACGGCCCTTACAGCTTCAACTGACTACATTCTTTAATTTCAGGTAGGAATAAAATTTATATTGCAAGTAATTAATTTAAAACAAAAGCATATTTTGGATGATCTGATAAAATATAGGTAATATAACTAAATAATATTCTGTGAATGAATTTGAAACATTCAATTGTTTGTTCCGCTTTTCGTCTTTAATTACGCAGTCGATTAACACAATATTTTGCATACAAATTATCAGGAATATAGAAAAGGACATAGGGTATATATCATCCAGTAAAAATGTAATGTTCCCGTGGCATAGATCAAATCTTCATTAATGCGGACGAAGTCACGGGTAAAAGCTAGTAAATGAAGTATGCAACGTATGAAGATTGGTGATTTAAAGTGAACATGGAATTTATAGTCAATAGAGGATCATAAAAAAGGAATACGTATTGTGCCCACCTTACGTAGATAGGATTCGAGTATAAACAGAAATATGTTTATAAATTATAATGTAAAAATGAAGACAAAAAATTGTATTGATAGACTTACCGAGTGGAATGAATCGCAAAATACAATGGAAAATTTGTTCGTCCAACTGGTGTTTTTATGTTGTTCTTACGTCAATAAAACCGTGTCTAAAATCAGCTTGAATAGGTATTATCATCGAGCATCATTATTACATACTAGCGACTGATCACGACCGGTATTACATTTAACAATAAAATGTAGTTTATCACGTAGGATCTAGTTTTCCTTCTGTCAAAGAATTTTAGAAATCAGATTAATAGTTCCATACATTACTTCATACAAACAATAAAATGGCACTTCTTTAATATGATTATGGTTAAAAACAAATAACAAAACCTTATTTATCTCACAAATTATTGTATTGTTATTTCAATATTGCGTTAATTTTTCCAGTGACAGTTTTGCCGTACATAAGCGTCTTAGTTTTTAATTTTGAATATATTATTGTAATTTATAGTTTTTTTGCTGAATCTGCATGATGTTCTTTATTATAGCCCGCAAGTAATATTGTAAATGCGAAAGTGAGTATGTTTGTTTCGCTTTCACATAAGTACCATTAAAAAATATAGGGTATTTTTGAGGCAAAAAAATTAGTACCGTTCCTGAGAGATAGATTAAATCTTTTTTTTTATTAACGTGGGGAAATCCCTTATGGATACCCACCCTCTCGGGGGAGAAAGTGTGTTATGTCCGAGTCGCACGGACTAAAACCCCACGGTGTACCGACGACCGCTTTGCTTGGGGAGACATGGGACCGTGCATAGCTATCACCATGTCGCCTCTACCGTCAACCCGGCGGAAGTTGGTCGCCGGGCTCGGTTCTTATAAGATATAGGTAGACTGGGTACACAACCAGCTACCTCCCCTCATCAGCCGGACTTGTGCAATGAGGAGATGGGCCCCCATGGGCGCTTCCATGGTTTCGGAAACAACCCGACCTCCAGACAGCGGTCGAGCAGTCCTCGAAACCACCCTCCCATATGGTCTAAAGAGAACGCGAGCACCCGGCCCGGGAGGGGATCCGGACCAGGCGCTCTCCTGCTGTTGCAGTGGCGCTCTACACCCCTCCCCATCTCCTCTTACGTCATATGGGGAGTGCCTTCAACCACCTCCACAACTTCCGCCCTAGGCGGAGGCATGGGAGGAGATGGCAGCTCCGGAAGGTCGGGGAATAACTCTCCCACGACCCTCGCCACCACCTCCGGCTGGAGGGTTTCCGTCACCGGGGGCGCCCGGGACCGCAACTTCTTTCTCACCATATGGTAAGGGCGCCCCCACGGATCCCACTCCAACGTCTGTATCAACTCCTCCCATGCGTCCTCTTTCGCCCGGCTGTTGGCAGCCTGCAGGACTTTCCTTGCACTCCCTGTAGCTGCCATATAGCCGGGCCTCCTCCTCGGAGTTCCTCCGGGAGATAGATCAAATCTAGGATAACACGAGCTAAGTTGCTACAAGAAGCTAATATTATATATGTGTAAATACAAACAAGTGATAACTCATCTGTGTGTTATTCTATGGATTATGTCTACCTATTATTCCACATAAAATGTCAAGGTTCTACAAAGGCCATTACAGAAAAAAAGTAAACACTTATGTTATGTTGTCCTCCCCTAAATCCGTCACTGCAACGTTAACTACTGTGTCTTTTCACAGCATTTTATGATTGTAATCACATATTAGTAAGCAATCAGTGCATGTCTAATGTAATAAAATATGATGAATGAAAAAGCCGGAGCGTTCGATGAAGGAAAGCATCGTAATGAAACCATTGTATGGTGGTAGGGATTTTTCTAACCCATTCTAACCTCGCCTTTAAGTTGTGTTTCAACAACTGCACTTGTGACCCATTTCTGCTGTAGGTTTACCGTGTTTTTGTATCTTACACCGAATCGTCATTTAATATCAGATGAGATTGTGGTAAAACGCTAAAACATATTAAGCGTTAAAAAAATCTAGTCATAAGAGTTAGTATTCTGTACGATCATAACAATATTAAAAAGTGAGAATGAATAAATAGAATAAAACAAAGTCGCTTTTTGTTAATTGAAAAAAAATCACCCCGTAAATTTATTATATCTGTAATACATTTCAAGAAAGTGCTCTGGACACCCATGTTGTACAGATGTTTCTTTCATATCCATAGCCCGTATCTGATTCCTACTGAGCATCAGGGCCTCACCCGCATTATGCTGGCTAAATGCTCTTAAGAAAAGTATTAAAGTTAGCTAGCTATGAATTTTATGAGATATATCAAAGTATTACGGTACAGAATTATACATCTCAAAATGGCCCGTGGAAAAACCGGCGATGGTATATTATAATTATGTCCTAAAGATAGCTCACGGTTATTATTTTTACATTTTTTTATATTATAAAAAACAATGAATTATTTGCGCAGCTATTTGGACAAATATAGTATTAATTCTTATTCAATTAAATGACACTTACCTTGGGGAATCGATGTGAATCCAGTTTGTCCTTCACAGCAGTATGTCATGCTAATAAATATATTAGACGATATCATATATTTAAATTACACGGAAAGAATTTGTTTGTGTCATGTCAACTTACGAGGCTTCATTACGAAAAAAACGCGAGGCATTTAGCCGTACGAACGTATTCCTCTGTTTTATCACTGAATAATAGTATTAGAGCAAATCTACATGAGCCACTTTAAAAAAATCAATTCTAATTTACAAAAGGAACTTGAAGATTACGAAGTTATTGGTTTCAACTATTTTATGTGGGCATAATCAGCCAGAACTATGAATGTCTTTCGAATGCTCTACGTAATTCATCTGGACATAGTGCAACAGCATCATGTTCGTTTTAATTATATTTTTCAAATATATTGTTGACCGCGTGGCCTTTAAAATCTTTCTCATAACATACTTATGGTTTTATTCGTAGTGGGGGGCTGTCTTTTATAAATAAAAATAATTTCAATATAAAAAAACACGAAAAAAAAGGTATATATATTCCTATATACGTTACTTAGCTTAGTTTAGTCTAGTTTTTGCTTACGGGAAGTGAGTGAAATTCATATAAGCGCGGTCCATCCCTTTATTTTCCACCCCTAGGGTTGATATTTATTGTTTCAGATTAGAATGAAAATACTTTCGGGTATCAGCAATTCAAATATAATAATTGAAATCGGTTTAAAATCGATGAAAATATCAGTGAGCATACGTTGGTGAGAAGCGAATGAAAATCAAAAAGTAGTATTTCAACTCCCTTAGGTGGTTGAGTATTTTCTTCATATTTATATAGGATCATTAACCATAACCATATAAACAATTCAAATATAGAGAGAATAATTGAAATAGGCTCACAATTGAGGAAGTTACCGATTGATATACATTTAAAAAAATACATAGATACAGGTGAACATCTTTCTCTTCCTTTTTTGAAGTCTTTTAAAACTGGATATAATAAATTAAATGAATCATACCCATATCTTAAAACTAACATCAAACTTATTTTCATTTTCAGCAGTGTACTGGTAATACAAGGATTCTTTTAATATTCGTGCGGACATAATTTAAATGCCTCGTATGTCAATTCCAAATTGTTACTAACGCTTCGAACTAGTACATATTAGCGCGTGCATTCTTACTTTACTCTGAAAATACAGTCCGTGGTGATACTTGCACGGTCGTACTTTGCAGAGATTCTATATATTTTGTACCGCTATATCTATATAAATGAAATGCTGCTGTAGTACGCGCATCACGCAAAAACTATGAGATAGATTGCAGTCAATTTTATTTAAAATTCACTACATAAACACTTAGCACTTATCGAAAAAAATCAGTGTAATCTTTTTGTGATGTGCGAATAAAAAAGAACATTTAACATACCAAATGAAGTAATGTACGTCATCAAAGTAGGTATGTTGTGTGATATATGTGAAATCTAATGCTATTTATTGAAAAGTACTTTCATACGAATTTTTGCTTACAAAGTGGATAATTAGGTCGGCGTATTAGACGTCACTTCTATCGAGTTGTTACTAATTGTGAAACCGGTTTTACGAGAAACTTGATGCATCGGAAATAATTATGTCTTTTCTAAATTTAAATATTAGCGCTATATATTTTTTTCACAATCATAACCTTTATCGTATTTTACCTTGGCTTTATATTATCAATATCTGCTAAGGCCAAGAGCCGGGTTTAGTAGCACTTTCTTTTCTGTTACTCATCATCATGATTTTTTTTGTTTATTAGCCATTCCCAAGCTACGGTGTTATGAAAAAAAAATTTGAAATAAATATTGTTTTCATACCATCGACGATTCAGCATTTACAACTCTCTATTCGCCATATTTCACCAGCCTCAGAAGGTGAAGGAAAAAGATTGTACCCCTTATTATGATCCAATTTCGCACAAGTATATGTAATTGTAAATGTGTACTATATTCTCAAATGAAGAATTTAATAACTTCTTGGTACCTAATACAATTATTCTACAAATATAATTGAAGCAATCATAACTGTATTCGGATACCACGTCGATAGACGTATGTCTGAGTCGTACAATTTCTATAATGTACCTGTGGTACTTAGTAAAGGCAAACGTGGTGTTGAAACCATCACAGTATGGCTCTTTCTAATATCCACTTTAAGTTGTAAAATCTGTCCTCAAATACGTATAAATATAGGTAGGTTTCGACAGTCACATTTGAGAAGCAGTTCCTCTAAGCATCGCTTGGTATTAAGCCACATCATTACTTAAAATGAGTTCAGATGGTATTCAAACGCCAATTAATAAAGTACATACAACTGCGTTAATGTTCATGATTATTTAATTAAAAAAATTCTTAATATAAATATATAAAACATGTCTTTATAGCAAGCAAAGTTTATTTTATATAATTTAGAAACAACGTTTTCAGATTGAGGAATGCATATTACATCAATTTAAGTATATTTTAATGTATTTCCGGTTATTGTATAGTATAAACCAGACCTGTTTTTTTTTTCATTCCGATTTCTACGTTTGATAACAAAATATAAAACAAAAGAATATAATTATCAAACCCACGAAAAATATTGACGTCAAACAGATTATAAAATGGAAGATTTGTTATTTTTTTTATACATGCCTATGCAACGGTACCTAAAGTAATATTAATCATGATAATTATACATATTAATTAATATTCCATAGAAATTTCCAGAAAAATATAACAGAACAAATATATTATTGCGTAGTTGACAACTAACAATTTGTATAAACAGATAAAGAGGTATGTAAATACTCGTTTTAGACAATATGATAATTATGATGTTTTGATAATGCACAGACAACGTAGTTGGAGGTAAGTAGGTAAACAATAGGGTGTAATTTTATCATCCAGTGGGTGTGTTTGATAATACGACGAAATGTTATGCGGTTCACGTTTTATTAACGTTTATACCAGAACGAGTAACAACTGTAATAAGCCGTATAATATTATCAAGGTTTCGAGTAAAGCGCGGCGTTGTTTTGACTCGCGGTCACACATAGCTAGGTCGTGCAATCGGTCGTACGTGAAAATTTCACCCACGTTGAGAGTACATTTGTTCGTTATTTTATAACAATATCAAAAGAAATGTATTCCATCGCCGAAGCTACTCTCGCATTCATAGTTCTCTATCTATTCTCCTTTTTGTTTGAAGTTGTAACTGGTTTGTTGGTGTAGGGTCGACGTGTTAATTATATTTAAAAATGTGATATCTTTTTATTTTTAATTATCTCTAAGTTAGGATTAAGTCGATTAGTCAGAATATCAATGCAATGGTTTAATTTTTCTTTTTAAAATATTTTTATGTAACTTTTAATATAAGTGAGAATTATATCAACTTCTCTACAATCTCTACATACATCGACATACGCAAGACGTTGGTAAGTTTTATATTAAAATACTTATACATTTTAATTATTACTGAAAACAATATTCAATATTTCTTTTTTAATGTATATTTAATATAAAGAGTTTTGTTATTCAAATGTATTTTCGTGTTTGTAACACACATTTAATGTCTTTTTTAATCCTAAATATATTACAAGTATTATCTTACTAACTTATTTTAACGATTATCTATTTTCCGATGGTTTAGAAATGTATGAAATGAATAGTAATGACAGACTGTATGTCGTCTAACTGCTGGGCCAATAGGCTCTTCGCGAGGAAAATATGGGCATACCTTATAATGACAGTCCGTGACATCTTGGCGATTTTAATCTCCGAAAAACAACAATTTTAAATTTATAGTGGTACTATAAGAACTTTTTCGGGTTCCGGTTTCCACATTATGTTTATTACTTCACCATATGGCGATAGAGTTAGGTACCAATTTAAATGAGTAAATATACGCGGATTCCAAAAAAGAAATTGGTACTTCGTTTATTATATCATTAGTCCATAATGTTCCTGTATTCCACGTAATACATTTTCGTTATATTAAACGGATGACTATCTTTAAGTAAAATTTTCTATAGAGAAGTTTTAAGATAACTCAAAATTTACTTTCTGTCTATACTTTTAATTATCTTCGCTTGATACATAGATCTAACATATACTTGAATAGAATATGATGTAAATTTGTTAATATATTCACAGTTACCAAAATCGTACAAGAGAAATCAATAAATAATATTAGACGAAATATTCAACTTCCTGACATACATAAATTTCTTTTAATGTTACATTCTACTGTGAATATTTATAAATTAGTATGCTTTAGCGCTATCTATTGTATACATTAAAATGTCTCAATAATCAAATAGCGCCATCTATTGAAAGATGAAAAGCTATATCACAATGTCATGTTAGATATTACAGAATACTTATTTTTACTTCGTTTTGCTTATTGTTACGTCTCAGATAGAAGCTCTTTGAGATAATATGAAATAATAGGTATTATACTATACTTCTTTTTAACTACTTTTAAGTGAATATTTTCACCTTTTAGGTTAAGCTGCATGGTTTAGCTGCCTTTGCCACTACTTTAATAAGCTATAAAAACATTGCTGTCAAAAGCCCGCAATCAGCTGATTACGAACTGTTGTTTTGATAAGTTTTTTTGTAAATGAATAAGAAAAAATGAGATTACTAAAACATTGTCGTCAATTTAACCTTCATAAATGGTCAAGTAGTTACAGAGAAAACCATTTATCGATTACTGACAAAAAATGGCAGAGCGTGGTCGGCTTAGAAATACATGCACAGTTAAACACAGAAACAAAATTATTTTCGGGCGCTCAAAACACTTTTGGTGGATTAGTTAATAATTGTGTATCGTTATTTGATGCTGCAATACCTGGTACACTACCTGTACTTAACAGAAGCTGTGTTGAATTAGGATTAATAACAGCGCTAGCTTTATCTTGTGAAGTAAACGAGGTTTCTATGTTTGATAGAAAACATTATTTTTACGCCGACTTACCGGCTGGTTATCAGATAACACAGCAAAGAGCTCCATTAGCCAGTAACGGTGTTATAAATTTTCAGGTATTCATATTTTTTAAGTATCACAATGGAATTTCTATCATAGTCTTAATTTCTCATGTTGTGTATTTTATTTTTTATTAATCTTCTTGCGTTAATTGACTGTATAACATCTAATATTAGTGGCATCTTGAGTAATATAGCTTGATTATTGCACATAAGTGATGTGAATGAGAAATAATAACACTGGGCATGTATTGTGATTTACTACAAAACTCTATGAAAAGTTCCAACAAAAGCACAACTAACTTGTTGTAAGATTGACATTTTACTAGCCAAATTGTCAATATTTATCCACTTCATAATGTAATAACAACAATTGATAAAAGTAAAAAAACAAATTCTGATTTAAATACATTGTTCATATTTTTAATAATTATAAATAACCAGTGACATATATTTATATACATATGTTTCCTTACATACATATGTTTCATAAATATATTTATGTTCATTAAATTACAATTACTTTCTTTATTTCTAGGTTTTCACACCAGGTATACATAAGAAGCCATATAGAAAGAGTTCAAAAATCAAACAGATACAATTAGAACAAGACAGTGGTAAATCTACTTCATGATATTGAATTGAAGTACAGTCTAGTGGATCTTAATAGAGCTGGGGCTCCACTAATCGAGCTTGTGTTTGAGCCAGACTTAGAAGTAAGTTGTTTATAAAACATTAACATATGCTCAAACATGTCTATCTCAAACTAAACCCATAGTGCTTTGTTAATCTGAATGTTAATCTTAAAGAGCAGAAAATGTTTATATTGTAAATTTATTAATTCACATCTAACATTCAATTATTTTCTATTTTTATAGTAATTTAATTTTTTGTGTTTGCACATGTCGTTTTCCATTTATTTGTTAAAGATTAAAGTAGATTAAAGAAGATTTATGACCAAGATTGTGATAGTTGTTAAATCTATTATTTCATATTTATTATAATACAAATTAGGAAATAAAAAGGAACCAATACTGTCATTTACCATATATATTTACTTAAGGTTAAATCTACTTAAAAAATTGGTATGGTAAAGACTCACAGACACATCAATATATGTGGGTTCGAATCCTATGACAAGCCTGAGTTATTAGTGAAGAATACATTGTGGTGTAGACATTGCATGGTAATTAGATGTTTTCTAATATTTACCTGTTCAGCTGTCTTTGTGAGGATGAAAATCTCTTGCTAAGAACCTATTGCTGAGTTGCTGAGTGACTAATTTTCACATTGCCATAGTATAATTTGAAGTTATTGTATAAATTGTTACCTATAACTAAGTAAAGAAAAACTTAAAAAGGTATTATTTTCATTACAGAATGGCGAAGAAGCGGCGGCAGTTGGTGAAGGAATTGGTATTGATCTTGCAACGTTTAGGTGCATGTACAGGTCGAATGGAAGAGGGTGCCTTACGAGTTGATGCTAATGTGTCACTGCGGCATCCTGGAGATCCTCTGTCTACTCGCACTGAGGTGTGTATCTATCTGTGAATGATAGTTGAATATTATCAAAGTGGAAACTGGTACAACATAGAAATAGATAGTTCTGGTTTATCGTTTCAAAGATTTGGCTTAGTATAAACCACAACTATTAAACTTTTATATAAGTTTATTATCAAACTGAGTTCAGTAACATAGATAGATAGTCCAGTTAAGCTGTAAAGGCCTGTCAGGTCGCAAGTGTAGTCAGCTCAAAAAGAGAAAAATAATAATAATAGAAGTATCCATGTTATTTGGATACTTAAAAATAATCATGTACTACTGGCTTTAGCTCCTGGCTTCGCACATGTTAGTATAGATTTGTTCTATCTGGCGGTAACAGTACTTTTTATGTATGAATAGAACTTTATGTCCTCTCTGTATGTCCTCCTCCCTGACAAGGTGTGTACAAAATGTCATGATGATCAGTTGAGTATTTAAGGTGTGAATGTGTAACAAACAAACAAACTCACATTCATATTTATAATATTAGTAAGGATTTGTTTTAATTATAGATAAATCTTATTACAGGTAACACAGTGTGCATAAGACAAGAGGTGTTAAACAAAGAATTAGACAATGTTAATCTTTTAGTGCTTAAAATTAATGTTATATGCCTACTAAACTTCATGAAACATTAATGTATTAAATAGATATTTATAAATATATGTTTTCATAAGTTCAATGTTATATATAATATAAGAAGAATAGCTTTAATAGACGTTTCATTTGATTATTTAATCCAATCTAGTTGAACTGAGGGAATTAGTCTGGAGGCTATATCTCGTTGTACAGGTTCGGTGGTCCGGGCCATAGTTGCGGTTGTACCAAACTTGCTTTTAGATATATGGCAGTGAGACTGGAGCTATAGTTGGCATGTCCAATAGCTCTTAATCAATACTTATTCAACCTTAAACCTTTTCTGCTGATTTTTTCTTTTACATAATATGTAATGTGAGAGGCCATTCATAAAATACGTCATGCCACATTTTCTACGATTCCCTCCTATGAATATTGTGTCACGAATGATAGATCTCTTCCCTGTGTATATACAATAATATAAAATATTTACATATTTACAAAAATGAAACTAATAAATTGTATAGTAATAAAAAAATCAATGTGTGTATCAATGTGTACACGGGGAGGAAGTGAAACTTCTTTGGCTTATATGTATTAAATTATATATATATATACGATCGGCGAGGACTAGTAAATGGCTTGTCTATTCTAATTATTAATTATTGTATATTATAGCTGTTCGTCTTCGTAGCCAGTACTATAAATACTTAAATATACATTGTCTGATTTTTGTATACTACTAGACCCAGACTGACACTTATACATACTTACACATACACACAAATACAGACCTATGTCACAGTTTAATCCAGTAACGAAAAATGTTACCTACCGTGCCATAAAAAGACTTACTTAAAAAATAATATATTTAAAAAGAAGGAGAGATAAAATCTGCAAAATTGTGTGATGAACTGCGAACGTCACGTTTCCTTAGACCCTTTAGTGTCGGGATACTCCTTGTCACAGCAAGCGACACCACGCGACGGCCTCGCCCCCATCGTACGTTCGAACGTATTTTATGTATGTTTCCATATTCAGGATGGTAATCACTAAAATGTAAGATTTTTTTTTGCTTCAGATAAAGAACATCGGTTCGATACGTGGCGTGGCAAGTGCAATTCGATATGAGATAGAACGTCAACGAGTAATTCTTGATAGTGGAGGTCGAATCATCAATGAGACGCGTGCTTGGGACGCCACTGGAAAAGTCACTATAGCTATGCGAGACAAAGAAGTTGTTCAAGATTACCGGTGAGTTACTATGAAGAATAACTGGTGGTCGAGATCCGACCATAATAAGGGTACTAACTTTTTTCTTCGCACGTTAATATATAGATACTAGCTTTTGCTCGTGTTATCGCTCGCGTTAAAACTTATATTCGATTTTTTTTTTTTTTTTTTATATATTATAGGGGGCAAACGAACAGGTGGGTCACCTGATGGTAAGTGATCACCGCCATCCATAGACACTAGTATCACCAGGGGAGTCACAAGTGCGTTGCCGGCCTTTTAAATATGTGGGCCTCCGGCGCTCTCAAAATGTATAATGTTTAGAATTATTGACGTAAGGAGTTTGAAGAATAAAGACCTATGAATAAATCGATCATATTCTTTCCAAATTTTTTTAATGGCAACACTAAAGCTCGTAATTAGCTGAGGATCAGAGGAGAAAAAGTACTGAAGTGTATCTTCTTTGTTTATTTATATATAGATTACATATATAGTAATGATTGTAGTAAAATATACACTTAACACAGATACCGACAGAATGAAAGGATTTGGTGTCTGATTGGATCTGCAATCATACAAATATTAGTCATAGTTCGCTCGAATGCGCTCTATTTAATCTCTAATAGGTGGTAGAGCTACGCTGAAACTATTACTGGTTTCAGAATGAATGGGTCGGCTCGCCCGGGGTAGTACCACCCTCTCAGAGAAAGCCGACGTGAAGTTGTGCTTGCACTGTTGCGTTTCGTTCGGTCAGTGAGAGCGCCGGAAGCCCGCATATATTAAAAGGCAGGCAACGCACTTGCGATTCCCCTGGTGTTGCTAGTGTCTATGGACGGCGGTGATCACTTACCATCAGGTGACCCACCTGTTCGTTTGCCCACTGTAATATAAAAAAAAAAATTAAGGACTTTACCTGGGGAATATCAGGTTACTTAAATTATTAAATGTTTGTTGATTTAATATTTTTCAAAGATCAGTCAGTATTGATTTAATTTTGTTATTTGCACGATGGTTGAGCTTCTTCTAAACTCGTCCTGGCTAGTAGCTACGATCCTCAGGTTGGAAATCTATCGTCAAATACCTGTTGGTATGTTCGACAGATGCAATTGAGAGCCAGACCCTCTAGTTTTAGCGTGTTTACCATTTTGGACCACAGTCGGCTGAGATTGTGATCAAATGCTAAAACTTATAAATTACTTAAAAAATCTATATCATTCTAAATAGTTATAGAAGTAATGTAATGTTTTACTGCGGAATTACCACCACACCTATTTTGTCACAATCAGCAGTGCTTATGCTATCTGTGTCCCGGTCCGAAAGGACATACGATGGTTTTCTACTCAGTCATGTATAGTGAATATGCCAATACCTTCCTTCGGGAAGAGGCCTTTTGCTGTGCAGTGTGTCTCTAACAGGCTGATGATAATGATAAAAATTAATGACATATTAATAACTATACTTGATTAGGACTTCAGTCTTTCTGAGGTTTGTTATACAGTCACCATTAAACAGCGAATGAACTTCAAGCCTATTTGTTAATATATGCCATAGAAAAAAATTAGTCAATAAACATATGGGTTACGTGTCTCAGCAGTTATCGTTATTCTTTGCATAATAGCCGCCTTAGGTTTATCATTATTATATGTAATTTTAGGTTATGTGTTGTTAGTTATATTTAATGTGAAAATATCAAAGTCTATTTCTTACAGGTATATGCCCGAACCTAAATTTACCACCTTTACGAGTTAATTTAAACTCGAGAGAAGATCACGAAGACGTAATCAGCGTGCCGCTTATACAAGACAGAATACCAGAACTACCAGAGGAATCTAGAGTAAATTTGATACAGAAGTATCGGCTGAGACCCGAAGCCGCCATACAGCTCGTGAATGAACCGATTCTATTGGATTTCTTCCGTGAACTGACGTCAGATAAACAAAGAGATTCTATGAAAGTCGCTAATTTCCTACTAAACGAACTCTTGATGGTACTTAATAAAAATAAATTAGATGTTACCGATTGCCCCATAACGGTAGAACAGTTTAGAGAATTAATTGATATGCTATTAGAGAAAAAGATTAATATTGACGTTTGTAAAAAAGTTTTAGACGAACTTATAGATCAGTCGGATAATGACAAATCGCCAGCAGAAATAGTAGAAGCAAGAGGCTGGGCAATGATTAGCGACGAAGCGGAACTGACCAAAACATGTATGGAAATAATAGAAAATAATCCGAAAATGGTTAAACAGTATAAAGATGGAAAAGTGAAGGTATTAAAAGCTTTGTTAGGGTTATTATCTAAGAATTCTCATAACAAAATTGATATGAATCTAGCGTCTAAAATAATGGAGAAGGTATTGAAAAAGTAATCAAAATAAAATGTTTTGATATTGACTTTTGTATTTATTTTAAATTTTTTCATCTCTATTTTATCCACAAATAAAATATAACATAAAGACCGTTTTTCGCGTATGTCTGTATGCTTCGGTCAGTGAGAGCGCCGGAGGCCCACATATATTAAAAGGCCGGCAACGCACTTGCGACTCCCCTTAGTGTTGCTAGTGTCTATGGACGGCGATGATCACTTACCATCAGGTGACCCACCTGTTCGTTTGCCCCCTATAATATAAAAAAAAGAAAGTTAATGAAGTCGTAAGAAGTTTTTGAGTGATTATTAACAACCCTATTTTGAGAAATATTCTTAACCGTTTAAATTCTTTCAAATGAAGGACATTGAATATAGATCGAAACTATCCTTTACTATATATTATTTTAATGACTGTCTTAGAAGATGTCACCGATTAAAGATTTGTGAGTTGATGAATTAAAGATCAAATCAAAAGGAACTAATATGTATATATAAGTCGTTTAAACGCTTATGAGGCATCGGTAACACATTGTACCCATGTGTAGACGGGGCTGATTGCTAGTAGACCATATATATTTGATTTTATTATTTACTGTGTATTCTGCGCAATGACATAACTAGTCTTAAATAGGCACAGTATTAGAATTTATTGAGCAGTACGAGCAGAGGACGGCAGGTAGGAGCCACTAGGAACACTAGTATTTTCATTATTAAGGAACTAGAATCTTTTATTTTAATAAAAAATTTGAAGCTGAGGATAACATTTATGGCATTTTAAGTTAATGTGAGGATCCTGTATCACGGGTATGATGTATACAAATTGCTTTATGATACAACTAGCATGTTCGACGAACGTTGTCCTGCCTGATAATAAAAAAATATATACTTAAGTGCATGAAATGCTTAAGTTAACTAATGTATTTAATTTGATAAGGATTAATACTGTATACGTCTAAATAGCCTTCATTATAGGTGACCATTTTTAGTAGATAGGTGGTTATAGTAAGCTATCCTTAAAAGATATGCCATCACATACTTTTTTGTAGATTTATAAAAGAGGAATATCTCATTATGCATTGTTTTGTTATATCTCAAAGGGATTAGGTAGCGTTTTCGACGAAGGGTCCCAGGCGGCTTGACTTTTTCCGATTCTTTCAACATTTATTATTATATTTCAACCAATTTACACAAAACTTTGACAAATTATATACCTAAAACTTCCTCATGAATTACTCTATTTATTAGTGAAGACCGCATTACAATCCGTTCAGTAATTTATGAGTTTATCGCGAACACACAGATAGACGCAGCGGACGACTTTTACTTTAATATTGTAACGCAATAAATATTTACTTGGGCTTTCATTTATTTAATAGTTTGGTAACTCTATACCAAGGAAATATTTTAATACCTGTATAACATTTGCTAAAATTATTAAAATATTTGGTGCTCTACCGCTCAAAATTACAAAAAAAAAAAACACAATTTAGGTGAGTAACACAATTGAATGATATAAAAAAATACCGCTATTAAAAAAAACCGGAAAGACAACATAGTTGTATATTTTTTAACGGTAGCATTGTAATATGCTTGGAAGCAATTCGTGAATTTTGTGAAATTAATAAAGACATATTCTCATATGCTATAACCGCGTTGAAGTATACGTATGTATACGGTATTAATCTGGGCATTCAAATCCGAAGAGAAATAATTCAACAATTCTCTAGGTGGTAGAGCTACGCTGAAACTATTACTGGTTTCAGAATGAACGGGTCAGCTCTACCGGGGTAGTACCACCCTCTCACAGAAAGCCGACGTGAAGTAACAGTGCTTGCACTGTTGCTTTTCGTTCGGTCAGTGAGAGCGCCGGAGGCCCACATATATTAAAAGGCCGGCAACGCACTTGCGACTCCCCTGGTGTTGCTAGTGTCTATAGACGGCGGTGATCACTTAACATCAGGTGACCCACCTGTTCGTTTGCCCCCTATAATATATAAAAAAAAAAATTGATACGAAACCAGATCTACGTAGTTCTAAGGGTCAACAAGCAATGGGCTGGCCAAATTACTAAAGAGTCTGCAAGTGTAGCTACCAGAACGCACCTATAGGAGTTTGGTGACAGATTTCCATATTGAGGGTGCTTTCTGGATAGGTCGATTAGAGAATTCTTTATTCGAATTGAAACTATCAACGTATTATAATACGTCTAATTACGGTTTTTAGGTCATTGTCTCGTTACTTTAAAATTGGTATTTCGAGAACTATCCATTAAATTTCACTTTTTTTTTATTCTTCTCGCCAAAATGTACGCCGGTTACAATCTGAAAATAAAGGCGACACCTTTGGTGATGATTATTTTGGCGACGCAGTGGCGTAGTTAGATTGAGTGGCTCTCGTGGGTGGCGTTCCAGTTGGATGGCCTTATATTTTTTTAATTGTTTCCTGTTATTAAATGCTACAGTAAAATATATGGGGGCCTCCCTGGTGAATTTTTAATAATATAAATATATACTTGCCTTGGTTTATGTACATTGTCAAACCCAAACGGTGACAGAAATCTTCGATTGACATAGAGCAATTGTCAAATCCAAACGGTGACAGAAATCTTCGATTGACATAGAGCAAAGAAGCCTGGCATTGGAATATAAACGTCTACTATTGACGCATACTTCACATACTTGTTATTCTGCGTAGACGAAGGTTGTTTATTGACAACGATAACTGACGCGCCCCGAATATTTTGTGTATACAGATGTACAAAACATTTTTTCTTTTTCTATTTCTTTATAGAAATTAGTATATCTAATTAATGCGAATATTATAATATTATGGGTTATTTATTCGTCTATGACCAGATTATTAATTTACTAAGAGTTTTGTATATTATTATTTAATTTTTTTCATTTCAAGGGCAAAGTGTTGCGGTAATGTGAAATAGCATAATATATACTTTTAATATTACCTTTATAAGTACGTATATATATGTATATATAATATGTAAAATTAGTGAATATACTCGGCTACGGCAGTGTTAAAAATAAAATATACTATCTTTTTGGATATCAATAAATACAACTGAATTTAAAATGTACAAAAAATTTAATGATATTAAAATAAAACTTTTTACATGAATTAAGAAAAGTACATTTTCTTCGTTGGATGATTCAAGTTTAAGTAATAAATCGGGGGGTGATCGCTGTGAGATCAAATTTTATCGGCTTTTACCGGTATCTATGTACCGGTCTATATTGAACCGTAACGCATCGGAATGGGGTCACATGTCTTCCTATAATTTTAATCATTTTATGTATTCGACTTGTTTTATTCAGCAAGGTTTCGACTTAATTATAACTAGCAAACTAATAAAGATGAAGGTCTTTTCTTTAAGATAAAAATAAAAATTGCCAAAGCCTGACATTCTTATTTATGAGTTTGTAAGCAGTTTGCTTTAATTGGCTACAAATCACGCATATTTGCATCATACTGAAAGGCCGCGATTATTTGTCACTGTAGTTCGAGATATCAGTCGTGCTCAGAACAGCAAGCGACTGTGGTTCATAATAATGTGGGGAAATGTTATCTTCTCCCTGACACTTTTAAGAGTGTCTTTGACAGAAATGACAGCACCGGGCATAGAAAGGACTCTCAGCGACGGAGTAAAAAGTGTCGGTTTCAATGTAATTTATGGAGATGAAGAATTAACGATGATAAATGAGGTAGTAAGTGAAGTAGAAAAATCAACAGCGTTGAAGAGTAAAATAAATTTAAATGAAGCAATTCCACCACTACCGGCTCAAGATGTGAAATGTTTAATGTCCGTCGATCGGCACTGTTCTAAAGAGATGGGGAAATTGAAAGGTAAGTTTTAACACTTTTATATAATGTAACTTCAGCAACAGACGTTTTTTGATAATTTATAGGTTTTAGCTAGAGATGTGCGAATATTCGAATTATCCGATGGTGAATCGAACCGAATAATTTGATTCAATGTTCGAATCAAACATTCGAACTATTCGAATAACTAGAACTATTCGAATTTTCCGAATAATTCGAACTATTCGAATAATTCCAACTATTCTGATAATGTAAATAATTTCAATTATTCCAACTATTTTATTGACTTTAAGTAACAACCATCATCAAATTCTAAATAACGAAAATAGTGAAAATGTTGTATCTTTTCCTATAACTGTTATGTCAATAATTCTTCCTTATTATAAAAACATTCGAATAATTTGAATATTCGAATTCAAAAACAGCACACACCCAAGCACACTCACATTCACTCACACACAACACACCTAACACTACTAACATTTAACCCTTTCCTCACTTCACACAAATTTTCAAAGATATTTACTTTTTTATTTATCTTTTTTTTTTTTGAGGAACGCAATATGTTGCTCTGGAGGTGGGCGCTATTGGCTGCGACACAGTTTCACTAATGCAGCTGATAACGGTCATTTTTTAAAGTGTTTTTCTGATTCCAATAAAAAATTCTGAAAATTTCTGAACATCATTATTCGGTTCGAGATTCGCACACCCTTATTTTAGCGTTTGACCACAATCTCACCTGATGTTAAATTACAATGTAGTCTAGATGGTAAACATGTTAAATCTAGAGGAGGGTTGGATCTTAAGTACAACTACCGAAATACATAGGTGTAGTATACACGAGTATTTGGAGACAGATTTTTAACTTCAGGACTCCAGGTCCCTTCTACCTTGTGAAAAATATGACTGTTAAAGAAATAGATATATAATTGTAATTGACCGTGTTTATAGGGCTTTGGACTAAGTAATTCCATTTCGATATTATTACACGACAATTGTGTTCGATTATGACCACCATACGGTAGGTGTAAAACGTGCAATAGTTGCATATTTAGGCGTGTTCTGTTCATAGTAGGTACCAGACTGGGTGGCGACCACCACGTACAGTGCTGAAGAACCTTTCACAGTGAGTCTTTTTTAGGTTGTCGCGTTTTGGGATCAACTAGTGTATATTTAGCAGCAAGCAATATAATATCACAGTGACTATCGATTCTTTGTTGGTCGCAGTTGTACTTTAGTGTGTCTTAGCGTACTATGTGTAAGTCTGCTGTGCTTGCACCATCAGGCGCATACGATTAAAAACTATGTGCTATTATTAAAAAAGCATTTCTGAATCTATATCGATAAAAATCAATTGCCGAATGTATTTATGTATGTAAGCGTATCATTCCAGAACGGTTGCCATATTTTTTGGAAAATTATTTTTTGTTTTATTTGTAATTGTCAGTATAAGATGTGTATGAATGAATTTTTTTGAGAAATCGTACGTTAGGTGAGAAATTTGAGTTACAAAATATCAATATAATAGGAGAGACTGTGAGTGAGACAGTAGGAAGATTTTCAAACATACTGACACATTGACGCTTAGTTACCATGCTATTTAATTGCGTGGTCGTACTGTAAGGGGAAATTTGTTTTCATTTTCTTCGTTTGTACATCCGAGCGAAGCCGTGGTGGACAGATAGTATATAGACATATAAAGAATATCAGTACCATTAGATTTCTCAAGTCAAAATGCAATCTTTTCTACAATTGTTGAAAGTAATTTTGTTTTCTTTATATTCAGGTATTTTAATTGATGCCCTCAAAGATGATTGCGTAAAGTGCTCTGACAAAGAAAAAGAAGATGCTGGCAAAATAGCTGCTTCTATGATGGCGCACGATCCCGTGGCCTGGAAGTTATTCCTCACCAGGTACGACGGCCTTCATCGTGTTCAAAGAATTGTTGGATAAATATATGTTTATATAATGATATTTAATAAATTATAAATACGCTGTTATAAATTATGTTATATTTAATAAAGAACATTATATAAAAATGTTTGTAGGTCTGCATTAAAAATGGCAGTTTCGAAGAACATTTCAAAGCAAAAAGAAATACACCTTAAGTCTAAAGGAAAGCCTGAGGAAATATTTTCTAGAAATGTAGACACTTTGCCAGGATTTAAAGTTAGAGTAAAAAGATATGTGGCCGTAAAGGTGTGATTTTGTTTTTCCTGCCATTATGAACGTGTCCGTCTGTATTTAAAGTTTATTTGTTAATTTCTTATATAACTGAAACATGTCTTCATCTTTATTATCTTATAAGACTAAAATGTTTCCCTTTTTGTGTAAACGAAATATATTTTCCCTCAAAATGGACAAGTTTTATTGACATAATTAAGAATAAATCTTGAATATATAAAGGTAGTGCGACATCTTATCTACAAAATACAGTAGAACCCCGGTAAGTCGAACTTCAAGGGCGACGCATAAAAATTCGAGATAAGAAAGGTTTTTGTAGGTAAAGATGAAAGTTGTTGAGGTTCAGATTCTTTTATACTTAATTTTGTATAACTAATATTGCCATACCATTGCACATATTGTAGGCAGTATTCTAATGTGGGTAACTTAAAACATCGAATTATATAGTAGAATTAGTTATAAATATTTTGAGGAATACACTTCAAATTTTGTTTTTGAATACATAGAAACAAAATGTGTACTGAAATAACATATAGGGAAATACTGATTATTTCGACTTGTCGAGGGCTCAGATTTGGAGTACTGGAGTTATCGGAGCTTGTAAGTAGTGGCATAAAGGTTTCTTTCGAGTTCTAAAGAACTTCACTTATCATGGTTCCATTTTATAAAAAAAATGTGTGCTTATATAAGACTAAAAGATTTTTTTATTAATAAGACTGATCTATTCCGACATCGTTTGACTTAATTTCGTTTTGTATACCCTTGAACAAAAAAAAAATATGATACAAAACGGAAAGCAAACACTGGAATGAGTTTAAGCTCAGGGCACATTGCATTCAAAAAGGTTACCTTTATGATGTATAAAATACCATCTACAATGAGCTAGAGTTGCGGCTCATGGACGATGTGCATCACATCGTGGTAGAATGTGTTCCAAGCGAACATATTAGATCAGGTTTCTGTGTCATTTCACATTTGTTTATATAATTCCTTGTTGTCTGACCTTATTTCTAAATCTGCTAGGGGACTTTTTATAATTAAGTTAGACTATTGTTCTTCTTCTTCTTCTTGTTTTGGCACCGCAGAAGCACTTGCCAGTGTCAATGTTTTGTTTCAAGTAAGTGTCTTGTGATTATTATAATGTTCTAACAAGATGGTGGTTTCCTTGTTAGAACTTTCCATGGAGTTTTGGTGGCATCTCAGAATGCATGCTCCGTGGTATTATTTCCCATCCACTTCACTTGTGCATAATAACTGAACTATATTACGTAAAACACCACCAATATTACAAAATATAGAGTCTAATAACACAAGATTATGAATAAAATATAAAAACCACTACATGACAGACTAAGATCCCGCCAAAAACTCTAGACTATTGTTAATTTTGTATCTTCTCAGAGACCATAGACAAAGATCATAATTTCATGGTTAAGCCAACAAACATTTGAATTTGGGTTGTCATTCAGGGAAACATTGAAGAGATTGTGTCATATTTTATTGAATAAGAGAATGTTATATGAATATTACCTATTCCGTGTCAGTTGTTTAAATGAGTCCATTTATACAGTGATATTTGTTGGCGTCTCTTGATACATTTTAACGTCTGGTGTTGCAGTGCTATTTGCGTTGTATCTGAAAACAAAATATGCATAAATTTGGAACGCATTGTTAAAATTCTACTGAGTAACTATATATCACAATCAACATTGACCCTGTACAGTATACTATAACCCTTGCAAAATAAAATAGGATTACCGATTAAGATAAACGCGTGGTAAGAAATCTGTTTAAACTTTTAACGATCTAAGAAAATTAAAAGTTGTTTACTTATAAATTCCTTGAAGAAGATACATAAAATTCCTGTTCGTTATACTTTTACCGACAAAGTATGTTAGTTTCTAAAACAATTATTTGACCAGTAGAACTTATATACCTACTTAAAAACCTGTAACTTAAATATCATGACCTACGATACTGGATTTAGTCCGGTGAAGTTGTAAAAGCTCAACTGGCCAACAGCGTACAGACAGTTGAAAAACAAAACGATACTGGATAAGCACGAAGGCTGGAAAATTTAACTGCGCTTGGGAAGATATAATGGTCTTGGAATGCAATTTCTTTCAGTTACCTGTATTTAACATCATATTGAATATATAAAAATAAATAAAAATCTGTGTACTTGCGCTCTAGTTTATCCCAATCCTCAGGACGATCAGTGATAAGGAACTGAATCAGAGTGTCAGAGCTTTCTCGTTGTTTTTCACTACATTTTTGACATCCATTTTGTATTGCATCAGGAATGTTTTCTATGGTGGAATAACAATTATATTACTGGGCTTATTTAAACCATATTCAAATAAAATACTCTAAGATCAAGTGCTTGAATGGACGTTACCTTGTACATCCGCCTGGAATTGATTAGCCACTGCCACGTTTTACTGCAACGAAAAACGTTTGATTTTATTTACACGACGTATTTCCAGTGAGTCTTGGCAGCGGTAATCAATTCCATGCGGATTTGTAAAGTAACATCCATTCAAATACAGAATGGTGGCTTTTCGCATAGTAACGTCTTCACCAATCAAATATGGAAATTATTGTAATCTAAGAAAATTCCTTAGATTTAGAATATTTACGATTTAGCGAAGGATTCTTTAATCCGTACATTCACAGCTTCTTTAGGTGACGATGCAGTCAAAATGACAATATGCTAAATCTCTTAAAAAACTTGGCCTTAAATGCAGCTGGTGAAACGCTCTGTTGTTCAATTCACCGATTTATCTACATAATGAACTGAACGTTATAAACTAGTATATTAAAAGATTTTATTTAATAACAGATGCTTTATAATTTAAATACCACAAACAAATACAACCAATATAATTGGTTATTTATATAATTTGTTGAAAGTATTATGAATCAAAACAAAATAATTAAATCGATGCGTCTATTTATTAAATAATATGGGATCCCCCTTTTTTTTAACGCGGGGAAATCCCTTATGGATAGCCACCCTCTCAGGGGAGAGAGTGGGTTTTGTCTGACCCGCAAGAACTACAACCCTACGGTGTACTGGCCGCCGCTTTTGATTGGGGCGACATGGGACCGTGCTGAGGCATGGTTATAACCATGCCGCCTCAGCGTTCAGCCTGGCGGAAGGTGGCCGGCTTAAGAACATCCTAATCAAATTCAACATTTAAAAATAATACTTAAATGTTTATTACATGGATAATATATAATTGTATACTGAACATACAAATGCATATATACCTTTATATAAATTACTCACTTTTTAATTCTTTTCCTTCAGCATTACAAGGACCTTTATCTAATAAGCAGTCGATATAAGAGTCCAAAATGCGTTTGTTACTGATAATTTCTTTGATGTCTATATAATCGTACTTTGTTGTATAGATTGTATTATTCTGAGTGCGGCTTAAAATAATTTGTGATGTTATTGCCAACAATACTATAGTTGCCTTCATGGTTCCTGAGTAAATTGAAACATTTTTTTAGCATATTAAGTAACGGTTGTGATTGGCTTTGCCTTTTTTGTAACGATAATATTATTAGCTGATTTTTAAATTAATATTGAATTAATGTTAATCACGAATTGTGTAAAGAAAGGGTAAATCGCAATAATGATAATAAGTTAGAACTTTATAGATAACATAAGCCACGTCATAGATCTCAGTCTAAACAAAACGAATACTGCAACTTAAATCCCATACTGTTCTGAATACTTCCTATAAATGAGATATGTGGAATCTTAGAAATTAAACTAATTTCAAGTAATTAACATATTTCGTTTCACCATATCGTTTATCTCTTCAAAAGGATTATGTGAACATGATCCTTAAAAGACTGAGAATACAATTAGTTTTGATGACATCTTAAGGGGAACTTTACCCTTAAACGAATGCCAAAACGATATTTAACACTTATTAATGTGTATAGGAAAAGCTAGGATTAAAGAAAATAGTTTAAAATTCAATTTATACTAATAAAATAATTGAAAATTCACCTGTAACAGATTT
Source organism: Antheraea assamensis (assembly GCA_035772565.1). Classification (NCBI taxonomy): domain Eukaryota; kingdom Metazoa; phylum Arthropoda; class Insecta; order Lepidoptera; family Saturniidae; genus Antheraea; species Antheraea assamensis. The sequence continues at coordinate 627,786 of JAQQSE010000069.1, forward strand.
AGATTTTAGAACTTATAGTCAAAACTATGCGGTATCCTCGTAAAATATGTTAGAAAAACGTTATAACCCGAACTTTTATATGAAAGAAAATGAGCCATAATTTATAGTAATACCTTAAAGACATGATTGTTAGTAATACATAATAATGAGATATATATCTCTGTGCTACTAGAATAATGCATGGAAACTTAAAATTACCATGATAAGTAGAAAAGTAGCCTTTATACAATAAGATCTAATAGCTTCTTACATATTTCTTTAATTTTTAAAACGTTTTTATTAAAATCATAAACCATATTGAATTAATAAAATCAATAATGATAGGAACTTCATTAAAATAATGATTAATTAATATATCAAGCAGAGTGCTTGAAATTCTTTCAAAACAAGCAACTTACATATCGATTTTTCTAGAATATTAGTATACCTAATGCTTTCGGCTCAAAATGCTATGAAAGCCCATGGTAATGAGCTGTTCATATAGTTATTAGTTACAGGATTATACTTTCGTCAGTCTTGTTATAATTAGACATAAGTACTTTTAAAGCATAAACTAATAACATGTATTCCAAAAAACTTTTAGCTTACCTGACGCTAGACCATTTTAAGCGTAAAATTTTAAGATGCGATAAACTCTCGATTTCTTTTTATCATGCACTAACCATTACATATAGGTGCATAATATGTGGTATCATAGTTGATTAGTATTACTATATTTGTATGTCTATGAAAGGAATTTGATAGCTTTTTGAATAAAAATTATGTGGACCCAAATGATTTTGTTTAATTTACTGTAGTACAAATATTTTAAGCATTAGAAAATTTGCTAGGGCTCTTTATAAATCGAGTTTTACATCGCTTGAAAACTTTACATTTCTTTTTTTATAAACATTCAGTGGTAATATTGCTAAAAATATTTTACTAGGCGCTGTTTTACGTTTAAAATTATATGTAGACTAGCCTCTAATCAAATATTCATTACAAATTCTATCTATACCATTAATGTAAACAGATAAAGATTGTTTATTTGTTTAAAGTAATCTTCAGAAGTAATGGTTAGGCTCTGAAACATTACCCCTACGTAGCAGACTACATATTACTGATATTAAATTTTACAATCTAATTAACGATATCTTAGTCAGAAGTGGTTCTTAGTGTAATATATTTCTATTAAAAAATATACCTGGTGGATATGCCTGTATTTCTCGGAATAATTATAATATGTCAATGAAAAAATACTTCTTGCATTTTTCAAGGATAAATACATATGTTAGTAGATGAACTTAAAACACTTTGTTTTATTGTCAAATAGTTATTAAAATAAAAAGTATTTCATTGTAAAATTTACTTGGAAATTCCACAAATAGAATTTAAAATTTGATTTTATATAGTAATAACAGTGCCCACGGTTGTACTCGTGTTAATGTTTTTCACATGTGGGAAGAAATCCTTCATTGGACACCCACAGCCCTGGGGAGCTGTGGGGTGTCAGACTCTTACTGACTAAAAAAACCCACAAGATACCGTCTGCCGCGCTATGGAGTGGCACGGGATCGAACAAGCAAGCACCATGCCACACCGGCGACAAGGCCCAGCGCGAACGCCCTGACCGCGACGACAGCCCGGTCAAGCTGCCTACCCGTCTACCGAACCAATGTGCAATGGAAAGTCAGGTCCCCAGCCCCTTCCCTCCTTGGTCCGGTTTGGCAGTCAAGGGGTCACCCCCTCCAACCACCACCACCTGTAACATTTTTACGTGGTTTTCTACCACGGTGACTTTTTAACGAGGTTTTCTCCCTCTCCCTCCGCCCGAAGGCCACCCCTCTGTCACTTTTTAATGTGGTTTCCTCCCACAGGAACTTTTTAATGAGTTTTTTCTCCCTCTTCCTCCGCCCGAAGGCCTCCCCTCTGTCACTTTTTAACGTGGTTTCCTCCCACGGTAACTTTTTCTTGAGGTTTTCTCCCTCTCCCTCCGCCCAAAGGCCGTCCCTCTGTCACTTTTTAACGTGGTTTCCTCCCACGGTAACTTTTTAACGAGGTTTTCTACCTCCCTCCGCCCGAAGGCCTCCCGTCTGTTTTTTAACGAGGTTGTCTCCTCAACACCCGTAACTTTTTAACGTGGTTTTCTCCCACGGTGACTTTTTACCGAGGTTTCCTCCCTCCCACCGCCCGAAGGCACACCCGTCTGTAACTTTTTAACGTGGTTTTCTCCCACGGTGATTCACTCTTGGCTCAACGTTTCGGCTCTGTGTCATATAGTCCCCTGCTACGAATACTTCAATTTTGGTCGCAAATATTTTGATCTGTGTTGTGTTTCGTAATTTTTCCACTCCTTAACCTTGTAGCATAAGATAAGCCTATAGCTTTTCTCACTAAAGATAATAAAACGTAAAAATAATTAATCAAATCTGACTGGTAAGTCCCAAGATTTATCCTTTCAAACAAACAATTTCTAGAGATTTACAATATTCGTTAATATGGACTTCTAAGTGCCTGAGATTTCGGCCATGTTATTTGCAATATAACACTTAATAATACTTGGTGGTAATAGGGGTTTCTATATTAGTAAAATAATTAAATAATAAAATCAGTAGTTCTGGAGGCTATCTCCTAAAAATATATTAACTTTGCTTCTTTAAAAGAATAGTGTAGAAATTATGTTAGATTACAAATTAATTGTAACAACGTTCACGTGGATACGCGTTAAAATCTTAAACTGAGCTTTAAATGAAGGAAAACATCAAGATAAGAGATATATTACGGTATAACATTTTCAAACGTTCGACTGGCTGTTTGACCTATCCGTGTTACTACACTTAACACTCGAGTCTTCTAGGCCATTTGTGAAGTTAGCCTTTCGCATAATCATCTAAGATCAGTTTTTGTTGTGGTCAATTTTAATCCTTTTACTCGATGATAAATCTATACATATAATAAAAACTAAGTATATACGAGTATACTGTATGTAATATCAAAATAACGACTTTTTACTGATTGGATATGAACGTATACTCGATACTGATAACATAAATACAATTTTTAATTTTTTTTTCTGTCTGTTTGTTCCGGGTAATCTCCGAAACGGCTAGACCGATTTTGACAGAAATTTCACTGACGGATAGTTAAAATTACACCGGGTGACATAGGCTACTTTATTTTAAACTAGTTGTCATCCGTAGCTTCGTCTGTAGTACAATCTCCAAAACGATTGGACGTATTTTCATGGAACTTTCACAGACAGATAGCTGACGTTATAAAAAGTAATTAACGCTTTTTATTTTGGACTAGCTTTTACCCATGGCTTTGTTTGCAGTATTATCTCCTAAACGTTTGAACCATTTTTCATGTACCTAACAGATAGCTGGTCTTATAAGAAGTCATTTACAATTATAAAATAACTCATACGGAGCTGCGGGCAACAGCTAGTTTATAAACAACGAACATAATACAATGATTCAGTTTAAGCTAATCCGAGAAGTTTTGTGTCCAAGTGTAAAAACTAGTATGACAGGTGTCTCGGCGCGTAGACAAGATGTGATCTCGTATAATAATAGTATATATACTATATTAATTTATTATGTCAGCCGAAACGGTTCTTAATTAATTTCTTCTATATTAAAAATAGTTTGTCTATTTTATTGTTTAGAAGTTTGTAAATCCCTATATAAATTTCCTGTACGATAATTATTTCCCGAGTTATTGACTGTCAAATTCAATAAGGACTTTTTACTATGATCGATGATAACTCTGCGCCAGAGTTTTTGGCGGGATCTTAGTCTGTCATGTAGTGGTTTTTATATTTTATTTATAATCTTCTGTTATTAGACTCTATATTTTGTAATATTGGTGGTGTTTTACGTAATATAGTTCGGTTATTATGCACAAGTGAAGTGGATGGGACATAATACCACGGAGCATGCATTCTGAGATGCCACCAAAACTCCATGGAAAGTTCTAACAAGGAAACCACCATCTTGTTAGAACATTATAATTATCGCAAAACACTTGGCAAAATCTTGTTACTTGACGCTGGCTAGTGCACAAACCGTGACGGAGCCAAAAAAAATAAAGAAGAAGAAGAAGAACTCTGCGCCAAATCATCATACATACCAGGTGAGCAGATCATATTAAAGGGGATTCAATTTCCAAAAAGACCATTATGATTTGATTACCAAACAAAAATCTGAACCCGTGGAAAATTTTTAAAATGAGCAAATATTTGGGAAAAAAGAATTGTTAATGGTTTTCTAAGAATTCCTCTGAAACCATATTCCTAAATTTTTTTTCATGGTCGAATCTGAAAATTAAGTACTTGAAGCTACAATTTGCGTTTTTTCCCTGTACGGCTATTTCCTGCCGAACTACTGAAAATCACCAAAAACTTTTGTTGTTTTTTGTATATCTCTTAATTTTCGTAACTACACTAGTATATTAATGCGCATTATTCCCTGAACATTTAAGTTCTAATTGTGATATATTTGTACGTATACGTGGGATGTGGTTGTTTTACTATAATTTGGTTATAAATGCTATAGATAATTGAATTTGTTATTTTAAACCAAGATTAAGCTATCCCTGGATTGACTCCTATGAATTAAAGGATCGATAAAATCAGTACAATACATATTACCTTTTTACCCAATACATAATTGTTAAATAAATATTCTCAGTCTATGAAGGTCTAACAAATTTAAATTTAAATATTTTTAAGCAGTACAAACAATGATTAATAAAAAAAAAAATTCGTATGTTCAGCTCGATACCCCTTAAAAGTTATGATTTTGGTTGCATAAGATCGTGTAGATAAAATCAAGTATTCATTTTAACAGAAGCCGTCGAAATGAAAGTTATTGACTATATTTTTTAATATTAGACGAAGTTTCCTACTTTAATTTTAAACATAATATCTATATTTGGAGCTGTACATTTAGTGTGCACGTTAACGCACCTACATATTAATATACTAAAATGTACTTGACTTTGTAAATTTTAGAGTTAGGTAATAAACGTATTTAAAATACGAATCTTATTTTATATTTATCGTTATAGTGTTATGATGGTTTAGGCTAAATAAATATAGACGTTTGATGTTTTATTTGTAGTCTTTGTTTGAGTTGAGTCTAATATTTATTCGCTAATTATTTCCCAGGAATATAAGAACTTAATTAAATTTTACATACAATGCTAAAGCTTTTTTTTTTTTTTTTTTTTTTTCGAACTGACCTACACTGCCGGCTTATTAGGCCTTCACAGTTCCACCGGACTACAAGTTGATGACAGATGCAATATAGTTTACTGAACTAATTATTGTAACAATTGAAGCGTGTTCAAACCTTTTTATCAACCATATATTAGCATTTGAATAATGAAATTAAATAATATTGAATTGTCTTTAGAATAAAGATGTAAATTTATTAAAGCAAGTTTTTTTTAAGTCGTATTAGAATGTTAAGTATATTCTTATATAATACAAAGCTAATGATTCCATTAATGTCTTGTCTTCATTATTTTTCTCCTTTTTATCATAGATGTTTTACGAGAAATAGAAATAATAAAAAGGTCGTTGTAGTATTTTGAAGTTCAAGGTAATAACTAAAAATTCTTCAAATTTCAAAATGTTATATCTTATACAATATATTAAAATTATAGTTGGAAAGGTGCAAATTCTCAAAATGCAAGCAAAGATCTATGTATAAAGAATTGATTGCAGGAGTCGATTTTAATTATTTAAAAACTATAAATGATAAAGTCTCTAATTATCAGAGCAATATTCAATAGTGCATACATTAGGATCAATTAAAGATTATTAGGGAGAAGGGTAAGAAGATGATGATGATGATGATGAATTATTTTACATGGAACTTAACTTACCTGTCTGTTAGTACGTGTATTACTTTAATAACCTTTAGAACTTATTTTTCTTCTATTTACCAATCGACTATCTTAATTTATTTTTTTGTTGGATAGCTATTGATGAGCATTACTACAAAACAATAATTAGAGTCTTTTCATATCATAGACAAGTTGAAGCTTTACAAGTCTCTATACGCCATACTTCAAGCTCCATACGTCTATAATTCTACATAATTTGTACAATATTCAATAAAGTTTTTAAACGATAAACGATATAGATATAGATAGATATAGATAATATAGATTATAGATAAACGATAAAATATTAAATTTTATAATTGTCCTCTGACAAAGACATTTTTGTAATGTTCCATCAGAAAGTAAAGTTTCCATTGTAGGAACTTCAATATTGATACCGGTTATTTGACGTCAATAAGTAAAAAACCCACCGGTGAAGTGTCAATAATGCAGAACCACTATATGTAATACGTATAATATACTTAAATCGGTTTTGACGTGTCACTCAGTTCACGTATGTATGCGTCTGTTGTTAGTCGAGGTTTATAAAAATATAGCTCTTATCCGTGGTTCCGGTCGTGTTTATTACGCCAATAATTATTTTCATGTCGTGATTTTTTATTTTTAACAATAGTTTTTTATATCTGAAATAAAATAGTAGCCACACTATTTAGAAATAAGGTTTCACAAACTATCTTCGTATAACTATTTATTTTGGGAGATTTAATAAATTATATAACATCGTTAAATATAAGTGACTTTAATACTAAAATAGTATAATCTACAATACACAAAAATATATTCAATGTTCGATGCTATTTATAATAAAAACTGATAACAGTTATTGATTATTATAATGGTCTATCAATTTTGTAATTAAAAATAACCCCATTATATTTTAATCAGTTGTAAATGAATAAAATTGTATTCTCTCATCTGACATTCAATTGTCAATCTTGTGGGCGAAGTTGTCGTTTCCGATTTGACTGATATAGAAAATGTCTTTATCAGTTCAAATCGTCTTTTGTAGAAAAAATAAAACGGATTTAGAACAAGAAAGATCAAAATAAAATCTTTTTCGAAAATACACGGACCGAATTATTTGAATATCTACAAAACTACAATGATTGTATCACTAAATCTGAACATATTACTCGTACGTTTATGTTTTATACTAGCTTTTATCAACGGCTTTGCTCGCATTATTGTAGTTTTGACACTAAAACTTCCAAAATATATTGACAATATATATATACTAGCTGATACCCGCGGCTTCGCACCCGTTTTTTTAAATTGTATTAAAGTAATATAATGGTGAGAAGTGGTAGAATTACAGAAATGCTGTTTTAAAACATTTGTAGGTATGACACGCATGTCACCTACTGTTATATACTCGTATAACGTGTACAGTAAATATGTAAATACTAACAGTGTGCTGGATGGGATTTAGCAACAACAACATATTTGGAGCTTTAATTTGCTATAAATCCTTTCAGAGCTCGTTTACACAGTATAAGAGGTAGGTGGTAGAGCTACGCTGAAGCTATTACTGGTTTCAGCATGAATGGGTCGGCTCGCCCGGGGTAGTACCAATCTCTCACAGAAAGCCGACGTGAAGTAACAGTGCTTGCACTGTTGCGTTTCGTTCGGTCAGTGAGAGCGCCGGAGGGCCACATATTTAAAAGGCTGGCAACGCACTTGCGACTCCCCTGGTGTTGCTAGTGTCTATGGACGGCGGTGATCACTTACCATCAGGTGATCCACCTGTTCGTTTGCCCCCTTATAATATAAAAAAAAGTAATGAAAATTTCAAGATATACAATTTCTCTTAAAAATGTTGTTATATAGATATTATTAACATAATTAAGTTTTTGCGATCATACAAAAAGTAATCACTTATCTATTCCGCAAGAAATTCTATAATGGAACTATTAAGGTAGTAATACATGTCTGGTTTAATATTGAAAAAAAACGTCTTCTATTTTCAAAATACGTATTAATTAGCCAAAAAATTAGAAAATGGGCAAACGTGGGCAAATGACATACTTCAAGAATTCACCTTGACATTTTCAATTTTTGAAAGTTTTTCGGACCCTGGCCCACGCAATTTAAATTATATTTATTTAACTTTTTTTTATAGAGGTGGGCAAAAAAAATTAAATCGTGAGCAAAAAGGGGAAATCGATGGGCAAACCCTCTACGCCTTTGTCAAATCGTTACGCGAAAAATGGGGGGCCAACTTTCCGAAGCTATGGTTATGTAGAAGCGATCACGGTAAATAAAAACAAAATGGCTGCCAATTTGACCAAAATACAAATTAAGCAAATTACATACTTTAATATATTCATTACAATTATATTAATTCTTGGAGTCCAATACAGTGCTTGAGCACATGCTTACAGTGAACAACATACTTTTGCTAAATTTCACGCGGAAGAAGTCGTGGGTGACAGCTAGTCTAAAATAAAATAACCTAAGTTAGTTCTTATAACTTCAGTTATCTGCTAGCTAAAGTCATGTGAAAATTGGTCCACTCGTTTCAGATATTCCACACTGATGAAATCGCGAGTAACAGCTAGTAAATAATAAAATAGCTCAAGTTATTTCTCATTACTTTAGTTATATGTAAGTGAGAGTCTCGTTAAAATTTGGAGTATCGTTTTGGATATTCCTTATTGGACAGGAAAAACTCGCGGGTAACTGCTATTCTAAGATAAAATAGCCTAAATTACTCTTTATAAGATCAGCTACGTGCCTGTAAAATTCATGAGGACATAGTTCTATCTGTTTTTTGGAGAATACAATGTGGGCACAGCTACAGATAACAGCTAGTTTAAAATAAATTAAACTAAGTCAGTACTTATAAAGTCACTTATATGCCAGTAAAAGTCCCGTTAAGATCAATCAAATCGTTTTAAAGATGTCACTGCGGACGAAGGCGCAGGTAACAGGTACTTTAAAAAAATAGCTTAAATTACTTCTTATGGGGTCAGCTATCTACCAGTGAAAGTCCCGTAAAAATCGGTTTTGCCGTTTCGAATATTCCGCTACGGGCAAAGTTGCGAATAACAGCTAGTCTAAAATAATATAGCCTGTAAATTAAGCTCTCTGCCAGTAAAATTTCTGTCAAAGTCGGTCCTATCATTTCTAAGATTACCCGGAACATACAGACTGACAGACAAAAATTTTAAAATTATAAAAATTATACGCTTTCATATCCAGTCAGTAAAAAGTAGGTGTTTTGATAATATATATAGACACTTTATTTTTATTATATCTATAGATTGCAAGTTAAAATTCGAAATAATACTGACCTAAAATTAAATTTTTGAATGAAAACTTACTAATTCTATGAACATTAAATAAATAGTGGCGTGTGACTATTCGAGTTAATTGATAACGAATCAAACCGAATAATACGATTCGAAATGCGAATTGAACATACGAATATTTCGAACTATTCGGATTAGTCAAATAATTTAATTTATGCGTCAAATAAGCATTAACTATAAAATGCTACGAACTAACCAGTAACGCCATCACAGTCGACACCAGCCATTAAGAGCATTCAAAACTACTGTATTTTTTATTTTTAGTCAAAAAGTGGCGGGAAAAAGTGAATATTACAAATTTAAGAATTTAAATGTCTTTCATTCTTATTTGAATATGTTTTTTTTTTCAACGGCACTGACAATTTTCTTTATGGACTATAATCGATTTCTTTATTTATAAATAACCATACAAAATATCCCAATATAGTAAAAGCTATACATTTGTACCTTATTAGTTATTAACGAATTTTGAGAGCTAAAATTTAAAACGGTCCTTTTAATGTATGTTATAAAAAATTAGAGCACAAAATTCTAGAAACCTGTTAAAATCTGATATTATACCAAAATATTGAAATTTCTTAGAAACAAAATAATTCAGCTATTTCTGTTAAAAAATTGTCAAAATTGAAATACTATAAAATGATTTAGATTTCACTGAGAAAGTGTACTTTTAATAAATATTTTCACTAATATGAATTTATTATTGTAGAATTGAATTACATAGTAAATTGTTTTAGAAAGGAATTTCAGTCTTGATATTTAGGTTATAATTTTTTTGACATTAATGTTTTTTTAAATTTGAATTATTAAAATAGTGAAAAATATTGTAACTTTTCCTATAACTATTAGTTTAATAATTCTACCTTACTTAAAAAAAATTGGAAAAGTTTGAATTTTCTATTTAAAATTCGGATAGAACAACATACGATTCGGTTAAGTTCAAGGATTATTCGCACATCCCTAAAAATAAACGTGTTACCATGGCAACGGTTATAATATTATTGGTTACTATATTAACGGTTGTCTAATGTCAAGGACTATCGATGTCTGTAGGAGAATATTTAATTTTAACTGAAAAATGTATTTAGGATAAGTTTTAACTCAAATCGGTTCTTAGTGAGCGTCTACGTTGCAAAAGGAATAACTATGGTTAATTTCAAGTCAATCGAACATACAGTTTTGGAGAAATCGTGATGAGTCAGTCAGTGGTATTCCGCTTATATATATATAGATGTGTATATATATAGATTACCACCATAAAATAACTATAAAAGGTTATTTTTGAAGTTATACCTTTTTTTGGCGCGTTAGGGAAAAATGATGAGAGTAAATTTTTACGATGCACGTGCACACCATCACGAAAAACCGACACCCGGAAGTTAGCTATAATTAATATTTTATTCAAAAAAAGTATGTATGTTTTAAATACCTTTTTTTTCTATTGTTAGTGTCGTTCTTTCTACAAACGTAGGATATGGGGAAAGATAACATCTTCTATAACTTCTAACGCGTGTACATAAGTACACACACAGTTTTGTTACGTCTAAAATTAACTTATAACGAATGGTGTCTACCTGCGTTTTGTATCAACAGCGGTATACAAAAGTTATATGTATTTACAATATACTTATGTTAGATCAACATCTTATATTACACGGATATTTGAACAATTTCATACGTCCGAGCGTACTAATTGATTAGTCTTCGTAAAAGTTTACACCGATTACTCACACTTTGAACATTACGTCAACTACTAAGAATTGGGAAAATTGTTGTTTACTTCTCTATACTTGATAATTCTATGTATTCTTGAATAATTCATTACCATAATAAATTGATTTAAATAGATACAAGGTACATAATCGTTCAAATTATTTAAATATTTCCGCCGTTTATCGGTGAGTCTATATAAAGTATACCATAACTGTTAATTGTTTTAATTAAGAAAAGGTTTTATTAAATCGGGTTCCTGCAAAGTAGAGCGGTAATATTAAAGTGTAAATTTCTTTAGCCACGTTGAGCGACTTTTGGTAAGGGAAAACTTATGGGTTCGTGTCACCGATGACCGTATCGTGACGTATTACGCTTGCGTCAGACTAGCGACGCGTAGTATAGCGATCTGTGTACATGTAATATTGATATTTTGTATTGAGCTTGTGTCGCCCATCGTATGTTTGATTATTTAATGAACTCTACAAAAATCTATACAAGTATTGCTCGGAGTGCTAATAGAGGTGAAAACCAGAATAATGTGAATTATTATTAATTGATTAATAATTGAGACTATAATTGATTTAAAAAACTAAAAAAGAACACAGTTATTCCATTGTTTTGAGTTTTCACTTCTGTCGTTAGTTTTTCTCTTTTTATTATGTTTATTGGTTTAGTCAGAAAGAGTTACTTCTATCTATTCTGATAAAACTCTTTGGTTATTAAGATTTTACTAATTTTTCAAAAGTAATTATCTTTTATGTCATTTATTAGGTTACTTTGCGGTGGTCACGGTTTCTTTTTCTAGACGTATTGACATTGTAATGCCTTTTTTGACGTTCTTTCATAATTGATACGTTTCCAAATCAAGAAACATACATACCTTGAAACATTATTTTTGGTAAGATTCTTTTTGCATATTTCACACGATATCTGCTAAAGTATCTCATTAAAGTAAAGCATACGTTTTTCCTGGAGAATTTGCTTTGGTCATAGCTTGTTATTTTTTGTTTTTCTTTTTTCTTTCGTCAATATTCTATCTATTGAAATATCGTAAACGACTATTATTTTTGGTATCACTGGATGATGTAATGTTTTAATATAATTCTCATTAAGTGACCTATTCTTTAAAAAAATAAATTCCTTTAAATCGATATCGTACAATAACTACAAGGAAAACGACCTTTGAAATATAATAAAAAAAAACATTGTTTACATGATGGTTTAGGATAGTCTTGAATGTTTCCTCTTATGTCTCCATTACATCATTGTCAATATCACATATTAAGAAACACATGCACCGTTCTCTGTGTTTTAAACGATAGCATATATTTGCAGGTTATGTGTACCATTCAATTTACTTTTAACTAGCTGGTATCCGCCACTTCGTCTGTGTTGCTTATTATCTTAACAATATATATTTATATACAGAAGATAAAACATAAAATAATTGAGGGCAAAAGTATACCTTACGTACAAAATATCTTTGTAAACAAACAATCTTTGTTATCCGCATACATTATCTCTCTTGGTATATGCACCACACCACTTACCCCACTACTGATATCGTTGAACACAACGCTTATAAAGATAGTTAATCTATTAAAACTTTAATAATTTAATATTAAAACAAGATATCGTTTTAGATTTTTAGATAAGGGACTACTCTAAAAAGTAAAATTTGATAGAAATCTATATTTTTTATCTATCTTATAAATCTAATTATTTGCGGGATGCGCGCACATCCAACAGACTTCAATCGTTGTAACAGTTCATATAATTGTTTGATATTTGACTAAAAACAAAATTCACACACTGGGTTTGTACGCATAAGTCAAAATATTTGTAAATAAACCGTGATGGGACAATAAATATAACTTGACGATAGCCGTTCGTATAGAAGTTGTAAGTGTTTTTAACTTCTAGACCCCATGACTACTGTCTTATTTATTAATAGCTCGATAAAGTGATGGCACTATACCTGACGGTAAACAGTCGACACTATCATGTCAGCCAGCTTAAATATCACTTCACATTATATTTGAATGACCCGATATTGTAGGAAGTATGGAACTTACTGATCGAGAATTATTTCGTTCGTGCCGAGATTAAAGTTGCCCTAAAGCTGTAGCTGCAGAACTTAGCGCTTGTGATGCTATTATGAAAGGGATAGAAAGAAATTAGGTAGAACAACTCTCAGAATATTCGTTGTAACATAGCCGATAGAGCAGACCTAATACTAAGGAAAAAGAAAATCACAATATAAATGCTTTATAAGGAAACTTAAGGGACCTAAAACTTCTATTCGTTATGAAGAGTTGCCAACATTACTTTTATTTTATCCCTTTTTTATTAAGCAAACTTTTTCATAAAAAACAAAGCGCTTTTCATTTACTGGCCATGTTAACATTTCTAAGTTGGTTTATGACTAATAAGATAGGTGTCTGATGTGACATGATGATACGTGGAAGTCGTGAGGTGATGACCGCCTACGGGGCATTGTTGTGGGTGGACGCTCTTAGTGCCACCAACATACGTGCGTTAAGCAGCACATTGTGGCGCTGAAAACAATCCGAGGCTACCGCACGGTGCCCTCGAGGGCGGCCTTCGTACTCGCCGACTCCCTACACTGGGAGCTTCTAAGAAACGAAGGAGAAGTCTCCAGCTCCCAGGGAGACGGAATAGATGAGACGGAGGGTCTGGAGGGACGTATTGGAGAAGTGGTGGTAGGACCTGGCGGACGTGCGTTACTGCAGGTATCGACGCAGTCTATCCAGTCCTGCTAAATTGGTGCGACAGGGAGTTGGGCTCTCTAACGCTTAGACTGGTGCCGGTGTTGACCGGGCACGCATTATTCGGTTGGTACCTGGACCAGATCGCGCGTAGAGAGTTGACCGCCGCATGCCATGAGTGCGGCGTTGAGACGGACACCGCGTAGCATATTCTATCTGAGTGTGTTGCGTAGGAGTTTCATACCCGTACTCTGGCTGCGGCAGTGGGGAATGATCTATCGCTGCCGAGCGTGGTTATGGTCATCCTAGGCAGCGAAACAGGATGGAATGCAGTGGCTTTCTTCTACCAAGAGGTCATCTCACAGAAGGAGACGGCGCAGAGGGTCTACTAGGAGGACCCTATGAGTGATTCTATTCGCTAATGGAGGGCTGGTTGGAGAAGACGGCGTTTTGTCCGCCGCCTTCGACTACCGTAGGCGCGCCTGGGGGGATGGACTAGAAGATCTATCTCCCCATTGTACTGGATCTGCTGACGAGGGGGGACGGCTGGTGTGTAACCAATTTGCCCGTGATAGCCTTGCACGATCCTATGCCGCCCCAGCCCAAGCGACGCACAGCCGGTACATCGTGGGGTTTTAGTGAGTACGAGCCTCACACTACCCACTCTCTACCCCGGGAGGGTGGTGTATCGATGATGGATTTCCCCACGTTAATAAAAAAAAAAGACTGATGTGTTTATTGACTGAAGCGTTATAAAAAGTTTACACAATATTTAACATGCAATAACATAATAATGATGATAATATATTATAATGACTATAAATTATTTGTAAGTTAAAGTGACGTTTATGACCTTTGTCGTGACATTTAGAGGTCGGAGTTACAAAGGAAATACAATGGCTCTTGGTTCTTTGGCGGTAGAGTTGTTGTAATATAGTAGTTTGTAATGCATATATAATTATGTACGGAGTATTAGTATTGTTTTAAAATTATATATTTCCAAACATATAATTGACAATTATAATAGGTGAACTGATTTTTATTTGATATATAATTAAATTACAGCGTATCATATGTAAGTTTTTGGAGATTATTTTAAAGGCTTACATAAATTAAAACAGATTTTAAATAATTACAGAATACTTTTTTATTAGAGAATGCCACATTTTTTTAGTAACAAAATGAAGACAGTGTTTGAAGGCGATCATCGCTTTTGTATCGGCTTAAAAGTTTTTCCGATTCTGGACAAAAAACTGTCAAATGTCGAAACGTGATAAAAAGAAGAAAAAAATAACTCTGATTAATTTGTCACCATGTGTATGGCGTTCGCGAATTTATCGATGCGATTCTTAAAGAAGATACATGTTTCGATCACCTGGAATTTAACAAAAAACGTTAATACGAAACACGCTATTACGACACACTTAGAAAATAATATTTTTTCAAAACCACGACCAAGACTTAGGGATAAACTTTACTTTTATAATTTTTGACATAATTGCTGTCTTAGTCATGTTAAGCCTTATCATTATTACAAGCTTTAATAAATTAAAGCTAAAGCTTGCAATTTTTGTTAGCTTATTTAGATTAAATTTTACAAACTGAATTAGAACCTCCCTTAGATCGACTTTGCATTTTGATGTCTTAGTTTTTTAGTGCTCAAGCAAATACACAAAAAAATAAAATAAAAATAAAATGGTGAATTTCAAAATGGCCGCCACACACACTGAAGATAATTTTTGGACATTTATATAAAAGATATATAAATATTTTTTTAAATCTTAATATTAAATTGATTTTATTTTGCAAATTAAATCGTTTTTAAAAATTCTAGTGTATGATAATTAATCATTTTTTAAATTAAATATCACATAATGAATATAATTTAATTTACTATAAAATGTATGTAGTATAATAAGGTAAAATGAATAATAATCGTCACAAGTATTTATTGTGTCAGCATTAAGTACTTATATTAAATTCGTAGTAGTAGTATTAATTCGTAGATTTCATTTATATGTTGGCTGTTTTGTTGGTTAGTCAAAATTCCTATTTATTCAAGAAATTTATGTATATTATTCATAGCAACATAGTATGCTTTCTTATATATAAATAAAATGAACGAGATTCCTCGTTGTGCGTGCATCACTCAAAAACTGCTAAACAGATTTCGATCATTTTTTTTTTAATTTTACTTCTTAAACACTTGGTGCTTATCTAGAAAAGATATCTTTATTCAATGTAATGTTATTAAAGTTTTGAGAAACTACGATTTTTGTAACCACTACAAAAGTCTAATGAAATTTGGTAGGTCGAGTAAAATTTTACTTTCAGTTTTTAATGTTTTTTCCTCTTTACATAACATATATTGTTATGATAATAAAAAACCCAGATGAGGCCGCGGATATCGGCTAGTATTAAACATATTCCAATGGCAATGACGTCATACGAAAAACAAATAACAATTGGATTAATCGCTAAGATTAAAATATTATTCGTAAACATTACTAACGTCCTTAATAGTTCCTTATTATTTTTACTAACTCTTAAGTAAATTTATCCGTTTCCGATTGTTTAATGAAACGCACGAAATTGATTTCGAAAATTATCAAGTTATTTCATTTTAAAACTTGTTTTCGGCCTGCGTACAAAAGTGCTAAATGATCAGTATAAAAAGTCGTTGTATCGTCATTGACGAATTAATAAAGCCAACGCGGTGCTAAGAATACTACACGCTACACCTGTGCTAAAAAAAATTAAGGTAGGTTCCGTGTGGGCGTCGAAATATGTTTCGAATTGTTACATTTAATTTCGCGGTGCTACAAATAAAAATTATTTTTAGTATTTTTGATGTATATATCTAAAGTAAAATTTCATCGGTAATATTAAAAATATTATTTCATGACAGTATAATTAATTAAAAATAAATAATGAAAATTGTTTTTCATTCTCACTTATTAGATTATTCGTGTGTAACACCTATTTTTTGTATACAGTATTATCTTAATATTTTCATAATTCATGTATATTTATTTGAAATCGTGTGACTGTGAATTAATGGTGGATTTTCGTTAAACTATTTTTGAACTTTGTATTCGGTTTTCAGAATGAAGTGTGTATTTGTTGTCTGTCTGCTCGGCCTTGTGGGTGTTACCCTCGCAGCCCCTGAGAAGTACACATCGAAATATGACACCATTAATCTGAAAGAAATCCTGGCGAACAGACGACTCCTCGTTCCTTACATTCTGTGTATTCTGGATAAGGGGAAATGTACACCTGAAGGAAAAGAACTGAGATGTAAGTATACATTGTTTTATAGTTTGAATCACTTTTTACAACTGTAAACTTCGAAGAAAGTGACTGGATAATACATAGTATTATTTAGAAACCGATTATGAACATGGTATTATAAAATATATATATATGAACGCTTTGCTGATTGTATGTTACCTCTGTTAAATTTTACCACCACTGCTCAGTTATATAGAACACTAATATTAAGCCTGTATAATATTGCTTCATCTGCCAATACATCTCCTTAAAATCATACCAGCAGTTTCGTATATTAACCCGGACAAATAGTAGGCACTCAAATTTCATTTATTATTAGCTAATAACCGTAACTTCAAATGCATATTTTATTATCTTAACATTTTATGTGCAATGAAAATAAAATAAAAATTTCAACCAAAAATATATTTCTTTTTATAATTTTTTTTTATTATTAATGTTATCCGTTTACTTTCCCTGTTCGGCGCATGCGCCCCATACTCTTTGTCCACTTCTCCACCCGCAAGAAAAGACATCAATGCACGCGTAGTACTTATAAAAATTGTAGTTTCTTAAAACTTTATATCAAATGACAATATCGTTATATTTCTTTATAACTAACGATCAAGTGTCCAAGAAGTAACATTAAATAAATTTTATCGAAATCTATCCTCTCTATCTATCATTTAACTTATATTGATTTCGATAAGCATTGATTTATATTATTACCATCAAAATTAGTAATATTGGAGTTCTGTCATTAAGGTGTATTATCAAATGAGATTTTATTCGTTTCCTGTTGTGAGGTTGTATTTACAACAATTTGCATTTTTATGTACTGATTATTTTGACCGGATATATTTTTTCAATGAAAGTCAGTTTATCACCCGTACTAGTATGTCCACGTACCACGGGTTACGAAGAAGTAGTTTAAAGATATATTATAATGTATACAGTTTCGAGGTGGAAAGTTTAGTTGGAAATGGGTTTTGATAAAGATGTATATATATTTCTTTCTTCGGAACCTTACATTATGTTCTTTTGATACATTTGTATAATTCCCATTAAGCATGTTTATATTTTTCTAATAAAAGCTACATACATATATATAAATGAATTGCTGTCCATTTGTCTCGCTAAAACTCGAGAATGGTTGGACCGATTTGACTAATTTTGATCTTGAAATATTTGTGGAAGTTCAGTCAAGTTTGAAACGGTGAGAAACATAAATAATAAGTAATGGAAAATAGTAAAAAGTACAATTTATTTTTGAAATACTAAACGTTCTTAGCTATGAAACATTTGATGACTTTTGTCATTTTAGAAATGAAAAATTGTCATGCGTTTGTCAAATATTTATAGGAGCGTTCTGAAATTTCTCTGTTTCATAGCTGTATTATGACGTCCGATCTCTTTGGTATGTTTTGTTGGAATACAAAATAGTTCTGTTTCCAAATTAAAAATAGTACATGAGCAAGCTTTAAATTGATTAAGTGCATAACTGTGTTCTATTTATAATGTAAATATATTTTTTGTATTAAGTGTTGACTACATTTGACACAAATATATGTAAATGATACGAAGTTCACTGGGTCATCTAGTATATAGATACAAAATGAATCAATCTATTAGTATAATTAATAACTGTTTCAATTTAATGCCTAAAATGTATTTATTATTAATCACTATTATTTTAATATTTACTGTCTAACCTGTTCATATTATTATTATAAAGAGAAAACTGAAAAAAAAACTTAGTCGATTTTAAAGTTTTCACATATACAAAGCTACGTTATCAGTAATTACCATGGGCTGCATAAGATTTTTAAAATTTACATTAACGCGAGCGAAGACAAAGCAAAGCAAGCACAAACTAGTTACAAATACTAATTTGAAAACTTGAATTTTCAACCATTTGGTAGGGGAAACTTTAAAATCGGCTAAGTATTAATTGAGTTCATCCTTTACAAACAAAAAAATCAAACCTCTTTATAAAAATAATAGGAACATATTAAATAGTAAATATTAATGATGCATTTTTTTAGCTATTTATTTTACCTGATTTTAACCATTTACTGGTTGTTTTTTATGTTGTAAATGTGTATTTTAATGCTAATGAAATGAAGAAACAATCATATTATAATACAAATAACTCGATAATATCCTTTTCATACTATGTAGTTATTGTTATTGCGAAATAAGAAATTATGAATTTGTCAGTTTAAGTGTTAGTTTTTATCTCCCTCAAGCTCCGAAAACTCTCAAAGACAATGTTTTTTTTTATTTTTGTTTCAATTAAGCTCCTGCAGTATAAAGGTACAGTTAAGAACGTAAAATATATCTTCTAGACCCGGGACAATTAATTATGAATCATACAGAAAAAATGGGATTGGAATTCAGAACGCCATTTGTGAAATTAATGTTTTATTATACATTTCTAATGTTCACGCCAATCAAGCGCCGATCTGAGTCTGATTTGAAAGGTTTCATATTCTAAAAAAAAAACATTCTAATAAATAGGGGAATAGGTATAGCGGTACCGACACAAACTACAGTGTTTGTAATCATTTATAAAATATCTGCCTTTAAGAAATATTAGATCATAAAAGAGACTGATAATAAAACCCTCGGTTGTATTAATGGCCTTTTTGCTATGAAAAACGTTATGGGCCGTCCAAATAAATATCTACCCTTTTTTACAATACTGAATGTTATATTTATTCGGAGCAGGAGAACAAGGAGCATTTAATAGTATTTTGTTTCACGTATGAACTTCTGTGCTCAAATTACATATAATCACAAAACTAGTTAGATGAACTCCGTTAACGGCTAACAGATTTTTCGACCTTTCTCCCAATTTGTATTTTAGTTTGATGAATACATTTCTCCTCTATTACAGCAGTATATATAATATCACATTATTTCAACTCAGACCCAAAATGTACTACAAAAATGGTTTTATTATTATTTTTCAGCTCACATTCAGGAGGCTATTGAAACAGACTGCGCTAAATGTACCGAAACGCAGCGTTCGGGAACAGATGAAGTCATCGGTCACATTGTCGTCGAAGAGCCTGAATACTGGGATGAACTGACAGCAAAATTCGACCCGACCGGTAAATACGTAAAAGCACACGAGGCTGAACTTACGCGTCTTAAAAAAACAGGTTAAACAATATTATTAAATTGTATAGTATAAATAGAATATTTATAAATCAGATTATTCCGGTGCATTGATGTTTAATACAGGTTGGAAGTAGCTATACGACATTCACATATTACAAACGGGTTCATAGTTTATTAGTTAGTATTCGAACATATTTATTGATACTTTGATGTTTGTAAACTAAAGAAAAGGTAAAATAAAGAGAAATATATTTTGAACGCTTTCACATTTGTAATGAGGTTTGATAAAATCAATACATTTGTTAAAAATGAGATTTGTATATTTCCATAGTTAAAGGATTGTGCAAAAGCTTGTGATTTTAAGGATTAATTGTATTTAAAAAAAACATAATGTAATGAAATAAAATAATTGAGTAATTTTTTGTGTTTTATTATACCGTTATATAATTTTGTTGCTGGAATTGGGAGTTGATTGGAATTTGTTTAAATTTTTAGGTGGTTTTTTTTTCAATATTCGATCTTGGTGGTTACTCTTTCATTAAAACTAAATGCAGTACATAAATATTTGTTCTTGTACTTAATAATAATGTACTTCACATTTGGGATAAAATGTATTCTTTCGGGTCTTTTCTTGCCTATGACGTAGTGTTCTTCGAGCGTAACGTGAAGAGACAATTACGCAGGCCCGCATAACAGCGGTGACTCTATAGTGTACGTTTATATAGGTATCACTCGGCTTTTCAAATCAGCGCCTCTAACGTTATAAGTCAGAACTAATACCTGCGAGCTAGATACTTAAATGTGTATATCTTTGTATGTATAGAGCGATCATTTATGTTTATAATGAAAATATGGTCATATAGTTCTAAAATGAACTGTGCTTAATATAGAAATAAATGAACATTTACTCAAAAAGAAAGAGGGGTATGTAAACAATACAAACAAACCATAAATGGTTTGTTTGCTTGTAAACTTAAAAGTTGTCGAACAAGATAAATATTTATTTTAATGAAATAACATTGGAGTACACTTTTACGATTAGTTGCCAAAATGTTAGTCAAGAAAAATAATATAGCATCTAAAATTACAAAATAGAGCCATCTAACTGTAAATGCCACAACTAAAAATTCATAATAAATTATCTGTAATAGATATCGAGGAAGTGAAAACACCGTGCAGCGATTAACGATCGACAAATTGTACCTCGATGGTCGCCTTTATTTTTGAATTGTACTATGCTCACCATCAGACATAGTGCACTCACTTTGCTGTGCAAAAATAATAAAAAACGTATTTATATTCGTTTGTGTTCGTCTAAGTGGCGATCACTATATACCAGATGTGAGACTCGCAATATTGACATGCCTTAAAATGTCGCATTTTGGGATCAGCCGAAGTATATCCACTAATCAATCGGAGTGGTAGAGTGTCTGTACATAAGTGAATTCCTATCATCAAGTACACGGTGATGAAACCGTCACAATTACAGTCTTTTATTTTGTTGTGTTTATACATTACTATAACCTCTTTTAATATTTATAACCCGTTAATTGGTACAGTTCAAAATTGGTTCATTAGAGTCAAACTTTTTGAAGTTATACTTCTTTTGTCACGTTAGGGAAAAATGATGAGAGTAAATTTTTACGATGCGCACGCACACCGTCACGAAAAACCGACATCCTGCCAACCGATTGCCAACATTTTTTTCAAAAAAAGTATGTATGTATTAAATACCTTTTTTCTATTGTTAATGTCATTTTTTCTACAAACGTAGAATAAGGCGAAAGATTAAATTTTTGAAAAGATTTTTATCTTGTTACGCCAAAGAAGTATAACTTCTAACGCGTGTACATAAGTACACACAACTTTTATTTATTTTATTATTATTCTTACTATAAAATTATCAATATCGATTAATGACAATATTATTTCTACACTATTTAATTTTTAAAATCCTTCAAAATTTCTCATTTAATTTACAATCATCTATTTCCAACAACAAGGTAAAATTTGTTAATCTCCTTTAAAAATCATTAAAAAGTACATACATTGATAATTTTATCTTGATTATCGTATTAATACAACGTGTGCGTTTTAAATAACTTTTTACTACAAAACTACAAAAACAGTATATTCAAAATCAAAACTACTTTATTCAGTTTAAGCCCTTAGAAGGCGCTTATGAACGTCAATGTTACCACCGGTTCAAAAAACAACCCAGCCATCGAGGAGAACCGGCAAGAAACTCGATCTGGTTTATTTTTTCATAATATAACTCATATTTTTAAGAACATGTTTATAATTTTAAACATAAATCGTTCGGTTTTGGTGGATGCACAGAAAGGGTTGTCAATTCTAGACGTCACCATCTTTCACATATTGATCCACCTTATAATAAATAGCCTTTAGACATCAAAACCTGCTTGACATGGTGCTTGAACTTAGTATCCGACAAATCGGTAACGTGCTTCGGAATTTTGTTATAAAACCTAACATTATTACCAAAAAAACCGTTACCGGTCCTAGTGAGCCTAAAACATCGTATGACCAATTTGTTATTGTTTCTTGTATTTAGATTATGTGGGTCCTTTACTAAATCTAGCTTATCTAAGTTTTTGCGGAGGTACATTAGATTTTCATGAATGTATTTTGAGGGCAGAGTTAGGATACCGAACTCCTGGAACTTAGACTTTAATGATTCGCGAGGCCCCATATCATAAATTGCTCAAAATGTTCGTTTTTGTGGTAGGAATATGGTATCTACATCGGCTGCTGTCACCCACATCAAAATACCATAAGACATTAAGCTGTGGGATAAGACATTAAGCTATGGTATCACTAGCAAAAACAGAATAGTAAATAGTAATTTATTCGATTAGTTTTAATACAAACTAGGTAATTTAATATAATCTCCAAACGCAGGTGATAACTTCTATGTAAATTTGAAAATTTAGTCATGCAAGGTAATAACCCGAGGCGACGTTCGACCGATTTGGTATCCTTGCACTAGTTACCATTTCGGCTGAGTGCCTTTTACCCTCGCCCTCAAGTCTAATGAACCTGTAATAGTTGCTCAGGTCAACGGCAAAAAATATTTGTATCATTACTTAAAATATTATATAGCTTCTAATACCATAAGTAAGACAAATTCAATGATATCACATATATATGTTAAAATCCGTTAAGACATTTAGGCTGCAGAGGGTACCAAAAAAAAATTGAACAACTCCTATTGCGCTATCAAGTAATTCTAAAGTGTGGTTATGTATTTTAGAGTTATTTTAATAAATATTTCCACTATAGGTTTAGTGAGATTTATGCCGATACGTGTCTTACCATAAGAGGAATTAATAGATAATGAAAATAATTTTTCTAATCAATGAATGAAGGAAAATTGTATGTACCATACTTAACACGCTTATGTTTGCATTAAATCTTAAATAAACGATTCTGCAATTATAGTCAATAAACGATGAGAGGAAGTTCTCAATAATTTTTTTCAAGTTAACCTTGGCTTCTGGAGACTGGAAATGTAGTAAGTTCTGCATTGCCCTTGGTCGGTTGACATTATATGGTAAAAGTACTTTGTTTGTGAACAGGAATTTTGACGCTGGTTCAGACAAAATAAAACTACTCAGTTGCTGATTTGTACAACTTTCATATTCATATCATTTATATAGTGAGCATGCAGTTTAATATAGCTCTATTCAATGAGGACGAATTGCATTCGATTCAGCTATTTCCGATTTTTAAATACTAAAATTCCATAGTGTATTATATGGTAGACGCTAGGTAAATGAATTTCATCCGATCATATGAGCATGCACTGGAGCACTCCGGCGGTAAGATCCAGCGGAAACTCCAGGCTGTTCACAGATAGAGATAGCTCGGCTTACCGTCTACCGAATTAGTGGAATAAATGGTAAGGTCCCTACCCTTTCTCCTCTTGATCCAATTTTGCAGCGAAGAAGTGGTATCACACAACTACTTTAGTCTGTTGTTTTTAACGATGTTTTACCTTTTTAGCGTCCATACCGTTCTTACGCGATTTGCTTACAATAATAATGATTTACGAGTTCTGTCAGAACCCAAAAAATAAAAAATTCCTACTCAAGTGACGCTAATGTGAGGCAGTAAAAGTTAGTGTAATCTTAGAATATACCTATGATCGTTGCAAGTCATATGTTCTCCAGATTGTAGCCATTTCTTTCAAAGTTATGTAAAATATGATTTTGCTAAGTTCAAATAACATTAAGATTTTTAGGAAAATATCATGTGTGTATTTTTCTATTTGTATCGATATTAGATAAATTTACAGCTTTTAGCCTTAATCTGTTTTTACAAGAAATTAAAAATCCATTTCTAATATGAAGCATCCTACAATCCAAGTGCAACTACTGAAAGATAAGCAATCCGTTACCGGTTGTCGCTATCATGTCATGCAATCCACTCTACTCTGTGATAGGCATTGGGTATCCACTGACCAATCTCAAAATGCGACGAAAATAATAGTCGATGTGACAGGTGTTCACCGTGTACACAGTGGTCGCTATCTAAACGGAAAAAATTGGCATGTGTCACCACGAAATAGACATGCAATGACTGGCAACATCTGACAAGCCCTTGCAGTTCAGTCTTTAGAAATAGTAACCTATTATAATTACCTTCAGGGCTGAAGTTCTTTTAAGGCTAAATGTACATTTAAAAAATGTGTAATGGTTTATTTGTTAATCATTTCAATGCCGTTCGAGAGACTTGGGGTAAAATATTTCATTGTGGTAAGACATTTCCTACAGCTCGCTTAGACTATTATTAAATTCAAGTGGCAAATCTCTTTTCAAAGAGTCTATCCCTTTTACGGGCTCAGTCCACCATAGCGGCCCATACTATTAAGATATCAGGTATAGAAAGAATACGACGAACACTTATATACGCTTTAGAACGTATTGATTTACGTAGCATCGTAAATTCAGTGTCTGTCCGGTCGTGGTATGTCATAATATTGATTGGTGACGAAATGGTTTAGTGTGCATTGTTTATGCCCCATGTTTCATGTATACAACTATTCTTTTTTCATTTTACGTTACGATCCTGGTATTGTCCGGTGTAGCGACCGAGAGCGTGTTACAGTCTTCAAATACATACATAGTCAACGTGTTATTACCTCAATATTTTAAGGATATAACAAGTGGGACGTGCAACTGCAAATTACTTAAAGCAAAATTATCGTTTCCTGAACCTATCCACTATGTACGTAAACTACAGAGATCATAAAGGTCAATGTCGAACGAGAGCGAAATGTGTATGTTGTAAGAATTTACGAAATAAATACAGAATACGTTAAGCAGATGATGTCAGCTTGTTGTATAATATAAATTATATTTTATATCATATAATATACATTTACACTTTTCTATTGTTTTAAATGTTACCTGCAATTTGTTTGTCCGTTAACAAATGAACAAGATATTTGACTACGATTTTGTATAATAACTCCATCTTATTTCAAACATAGCAAACGTGTATATGCCATTCGCTGTATGCGTCCCACTATATTGCATTAAGATACTAGAGCCGTGTTCCCGATACAAATTGTCATCGGCGACATCTCAGAAATTACTCGTAATTATCTATTTTTGTGGATCCCCTTCCTATAGGATGAAAATTTATAAATCTTTTTGTAGTGCTTTTCTAAATTATATAAGGAACTCCCGTGTGAAATTTTATGTTTCTAGAGCCACCAGTTTAAAGTGTACTGTGTTTGTCAGAAAGTTAAGAATTGAATGAAGCGCTATATCTGCGTCTTTGCTATTATTTGCTGCTATTATCTATATATTACATTTATAGTTATTAATTTTATTTATTTATTTATTCTCTTTAACTAATATTTATATTTTAGGGATTAATAAATTCATATTTTATTTCCCTTAATCCACATTTTCATAATAAAGGAAACAACAAACATGTGTAATATTTCTTCGGAGGTAAACCAATCGCCAAGATACAGACCAACCTAGTTTGATATTTAGACGGTCAAAGAGTGTGTACTCTTTTCCATATAGTGGACAATTTAAACGTATAAACTAAAAATGTGTAAAAATGTGTGTAATAAATAAATAATAATTATTATAGTTAAGTTATACCAAAATGGATAGACTCCATATTTTTAGTGTTGGAACGTTTAAACTTATTAATTTGATCACTGATTCATTTCACGACGTAGAATTCTACAAGCTACAACGCCATCTAGTAACGAGATCTATCTAATTCTCTATGATCAAATATATTTGCGTACTGTTTTTCATGCCGACCGATACCGTAGTGACGAGATATAGTAAAATGAGGAGTATAAAAACCTTCTCCATTATGTTTTCTTGAATAATTGTCACATCCCCATTAATTTTCTAGAGTAGAGTGTCTCACTATCTTGCGCAGTATTGTTCACCTATATTGTGCTTGAATGCAAACTCGGAGATCTTTATATGATAATTTTGCCGACGATAGTAAATCTTTATGCTAGAAAATAAGCTAACAAGCGACAAATATTCAACTTGATTCCGTTTGTTTATTTAAAACAATGATGTAGTGGTGGGAAAAACTTTACCTGTATAGATAGGCAAACAAGGCATTCCATGTAAAACTTCAAGTCTACCCGTGATTCCGCCAAGAGCTGTGGTCTTATTTGATGTTGATTATAAGCGTTTATAAACTGCAGAGTATCCATTTGATGGTAGTATCCATTAGGTGGATTCTTCGTTTGATTTTAGTATTAAATTGTTGTTATATTCTTTTAGTGTGGGACTAGATGTCAACATACAATCTTTTTGGTTCAGTTCAGATATAGTCTTTTGTACTAATCATCTGTATAGTAATAAGTCTCAATATAGTATAATTTTTTTTAACTCTTTATAAATTTTTAACGTACCATCACAATCTATTGACATTATATGACAATATTGCCTAATATGGTCACATGTTAAACCTAAAAGAGTACTGGCTCTCAATTGCAATTGTTAGGCTACACCTGTAATTGCGTTGCGGCGTTATCAACAAACACTAAGATAGTTAACCAGGCGCGTTTTAATACAAGCCCTACCATAGTTTCAGCACAATGTTTCCCTTCACCCACAGCTCCAGCGCATAGCGCATGCTACCAGTGAACGATCATCGCTTAAGATCTCAAACAAAGTATTCCTTAGGTAACGTTGAAGTACATGCTTATCTAGAATGAGTGTTCTTCAGATGGAAAGAAAAATCAAATATAGAAAATCTTCTATCTCGTTTTGGACGTTGCTCACCGCTTAGCCTTGTAACGTTGTCATGTGGAACTTTTTGCGATTACGTCATCCAGTGCTCAATTTTTGTTTTATTTGTAAACAATCAAAACGCTTGCTGAAACAACGTTCTCTTTATATTGCAGCGATAATGTGGTTTAAGTTTCGTAAATTGTGTTAAGTTAATCCGTATTAAAAAACAAAAAGTGTCAATTTTATGTCCGGGTTAATCTCCGAAACAATTCAAACACTTTGAACAAGGAATTTACTGGTAGATAGATAGACACGACGCGTCACTTTTATTAAATTTTATTGTTTCTGCTTAGTCTTTATAGAAAAACGAATTATGTGTATGTCATTTTAATACTCTGTCAGGACTAAGCAGAATAGAGGGTATTATAATTATATACATATAATTCGCTTTTTTATATGGACTAAGCAGAAACGATAAAATTTAATAAAAGTGATACTACATCGGTAAACATTTTATAGAGGTTATGTAGTAGTAATGACAAATTACAGTAAAAACAGAGAGGTAGTCAACAATTCATTCGGATAAAATACGTAGTTCCTTTAACAAAACAACAAAACTGTTTATACAAGAAAGCAGCCGCGTGTACCAGCTAATAATAGATACAATATTATAAAAAAAATGTTTCTGTGAATGTTGTTTGTTTAAATCTGCCTGTACTTTTACAAAATTTTATATATAAGATGTTTTATTCAAAGACAACATAAAACAGATACAATAAAATAGCTTTATAAAATACATTAATATTTGAGTGTTAAATTCAATATGTTGCAAAAAAATACACCTATTTAGGTAAAACTTGGAAATTACAATATTGTCTAAATATAGCAGTATTAGATATACTAGCCTGTGTAAGTGTCCTTGTTGCAAAGGTTCCAAAAATCTTTATAAGTTCCGTCAGGGTCAGCCAGAGATTTAATAGTTCATCGTTTTTTACGTATTACCTTATTCAGTATAAGGAAAATCTTGAGTTTATAAAATATTACACGTTTTTAGGTATACTTATCTACAAAAAAATAGATTACTATGTACAAGACTTAGATAGGTTTCATATAATTGGATTCCTTAGTTGCAACGAAACGTAAATTATTTTAATTTCTCCCAATTTTCGATGCTCCTTATGATTATAATAAAAAACAACTCGTGTTTTATATGCTTATTGATCTGACCGAAGTTTAATTTGGTTCATGGTGGACATCTTACAAAATGTCAGATTAATTATATAGTTGCATCATGTTATACTGCCTTCCTTTATTTATTAAATATCTTCATGCTAATGTGAGATGTACACTATAGGTAATAAAAACGTATTTATATCAGTGGAGTTGTTAAAGGGGAATATCTGAATCTGTGCCATCTTTACTGTATTATATTATACTAGCAGGCCTGGAGGACGTTGTCCTGCCCTTATATGCATGCATTGCTTAAGGTAACTAATGTATTCAATTTGATAAGGATTATTACTGTAATCGTCTAAATAGCCTTCCAATTACCTTATTATATATGACTATTTTTAGTAGATCGGTGGGTATAGTAAGCTATCCTTAAAGGATAAGTATATGCCATCGCAGACATTTTTGTAGGTCTATAAAAGAGGAATATTGCATTTATGCATTATTTTGTTATATCTCAAAGGGATTAGGCAGCGTTTTCGACGACAGCTTCCAAGCGGTTTGACTTTTTAAGATCCTTTCAACAATTATCATTATATTTCGACCAATTTACACGAAACAATCTAACAAATTATATACCTGAACCTTCCTCGTGTATTACTCTATCTATTGACGCATTACAATTTGTTCAGTGGTTTATGAGTTTATCGCGAACATACAGACAGACAGTCAGACGCGGCGGACGACTTTGTTTTATATTATCTAGTGTTCAACTGAGTACAATTGACCGACATTTAGTGCAAATTAAAAATAACCTCACAATTTCTTGGTAAAAGTTTCCATCCATGAAACAGATACTTTTTTTTAAGTAATAATATTTAAATCCGCACAGTACAAGAACTAGTTTACGATAAAATTTGTTGTTAAATGTGCAAAGCGAAAACTGTTCTGGAAAAAATGTTACTTTTGCACGTGTACTCAAAATGCAATTATATGCACTAATACTAGAGTGTCTTTCAGACTACAAAAAAATATTCTTAGCATTCCATGAGCGAGGTTCGAGAAACCGAGTCCATCGTGTTGCAGAGATCGAAGTTCTGAACAGTGCTTAGGACTTGCGACGCAAATGCCTATTTAATAAGTTCTAAATGAAGTACACAATGCTCACCTCTGCTGTCTACACAACTCTCTCGAACTTCCCATATCTGGCGAGATCCCACTAGAGCCGCTTTAGAAAGTCTATCCAAAATGGTGCTTATGATTGGTATGTATGGATTTTGCTGGCACACGCCTAGCTCCCACTTCCACTGTGTATGGTCTGACAACGTAGCCGTTTTTGGTTAATTCTTTGGTAAGATCGTAATATTTACTTAGTTTTGCTGTTCATTACCCATAGTACACTGAACCTGATCAGTGATACACGTTAAAGCTCTTTTGTGCATATTATATTATAAGTACTACATTGAGTTTGTTTCTTTGTCCGTTACGCTTTCAAGTTTTAGCTACTCCACCGGATATAATGAAATTTTGCATTCACGTTATCATGGGTACAGAAGGGGGAAGATTTCGTTCAGAAAAAAATACTTTTCCCGGGGGACAGATCAAATCTATATTAAGGCGAGCGAATCCGTGATCAAAAACTAGTATTTAGTTAGTAACATACAAAAACTAGTATGAAATAGTTTCGCAGATTACATTACATTGAAACATTTCATAAAAAGTATAAACGAAATTGTCTGTATTACGTCATAACGCTCTTTCATCACTTCTTACTAAATAATATGTATATAAATAAATGAATAATGTTTTCTTAACATTGAAAGGTTGCATGTTGCTGTATGCGGTAAGTATTATATATTGTAAATTCTATATAGCGACACTTAAGGAACAGCGCATTTTATTGCGTTATTGAGAGTTATCTTAAAATGGAGAGAAGGAAAATCAATATTATTTCATTATTATGACATGTAAAGTGTAAGGTAAATACTGCTTTTGGAATCATTTATTAAATGATGATAGTATATATTTCGGTGTAAATTACAGTAGTAATTTGGTGGTCGTCCAGGGGTCGAAATTCGACCGTAATTCGAATTTTTTAACCGACTTCAAAACAGGAGGAAGTTCTCAATTCGACTTTTCTTGATGATTCTTTTTTTTTACGTCTGGAGAAACGCAAGCTGCTTCTAAATTATTTCTAATTCAATCATAATACTGATGACCATCATCAGCTACTAAACAAAAAAAAAGAATAAAGAAAATCGGTTGACACAAAAAAAAGAAGAAAATTGTACTGTACTGTTGTATCTTAGGCTAATTATTAATAGAAGAGTGATCGTCTAACGCTTGAAATTCAATCACAGTTCAATACTAAGGAAATCAATACGAACTTTTTCAAATTGATAACACTAAAGCTTGTCAATAGCTACTAAACAAACAAAAGAATAAAGAAAATCGGTTGTGAACCAGAAGAGGAATATGTTCTTAAATGTTTTTCTCCAGCTTATTTAAATAAGGAAGAAGAAGATATATAATTCTTTCAATACGTGATACATATTTATTGTGGTCTCGTTGAGGGATAATATGTTATAATAGGTATAAGAATAATAACAAAAATAATTATATATGTAAAGATAATAAGGATAACATTTATTCTGTGAAAATCTGTTTATAGAAGAAAATATTTATACTCATTCCTAATAAATTGTATTTAACTAATTAATAACATTAATACGATATATAAATTATAATTGAAATAAAAAACAAAACACCACTATATATTTACGACAATAGTTCCAAAAGAGTCATCCAACAAATAATATTATTTTAATCTTCTGCTGCAAGGAATGCCTCATAGATATCTTTGTATTTATTTTGAGAGTCGTATTTTGCTTTCAATTGCTCCCAATACTCTTGTTCTTGCGCTTTTAAGTGTTTCACAATTTTCCGAGATTTTTGCTTCTGTATGTCTGTGCATTTCGTGCAGCCGGTAATCATTGCATCACTTAAATGCACTGGAAAAAAGATTCGAATCATTAATTCACCGATGCCTTTAATGTTCTGTCCGTGACAATTGCTTCGTTACTTAGGAATATATGTTTTATCTGACTGACCTTAACCTTAACCTTATCTGAGCTCAACTTTGTCTTTTTGAAGTTTGCAAAAATGCCAAAAAAAACGGTTTTCGCTGCCATATTGTCATAATGCGACAATTTATAAAAGAGCCACTGTGACGATTGTTTCACGATGTATTTGATGTTTTGTTAAATTTTATGCCTTATACTTAGCCCCTACTCCCTATGCAAAAGTGTAATATGCAGTTTACACCATATTCTGAAAAGTCCATCATCTGCTCGTAAAATTGTTGGCAAAATCGGTTAAGCTGTTTCGGTGATTATCCCGAACTGATAACAGACACATAATTTATATTCTATATTGATAGCACCACCACATACAACAACTACAGGGGTTTTGGGGCTTAATATTTAACACAGCAGAGTTTCCAAAATCTGGATTACTAAGGCACTTGGTATGGATTTTTAGAAATTCTATACCTAAGATTGTATGGATTTTAACGCTTGGTTTATACATATTAACTTTTATAACAATCACGTTCGACTTTAAATGACGATGTGGGCTAAGCTGGTAACAAGCTACATCTAGAACTTTCACTGCTACCCTCTTTACGACCTTTCCCACGAAGCCAACTACACCACTAGTCTCTTAAACAATTTCTACCAAATAAAAATATGTATCTCTTTGTTATGAAACTAGCTTTTGCTCCCAGCTTCGCTCGCCTTAATATAGATTTAAGCTATCCCTCGGGAAGAGTACATTTTTTTTTATGTCAAAGATTTTTTACTTCCTTTTATGTACCTCTAACGACATGTATGCAAAATTTCATAATAATCGGATGAGTAGTTAAGGCTTGGAAGCGTAACAAGCCGACAAACTCACATTCGTATTTACAGTATTCGTAAGGATACAAACAGGTAAAATAGTTTCGGTAACTATGTAATCTCAAATTATTTGATACCAAGTTACTTATTTATAAAAAAATTGGTATCATAAACATTGGTAAAACAAACCTTTAAATGGTGTATGACGCCATTTAATTTGATTTATATTTTATTATAGTATGTCATTTGTCACTTACATTTTAATTCTTTTCCTTCTGGTGTGCAACGGCCGATGTCAAGTGTACAATTTATATAAGCTACTAACAACTTGCGATTTCCAAGGATTTCATCTATGTTGATATGGTCGTATTTGTCCGTGTACGTTTCAGCGGTTGCCATGGCAACGCACACCATGAAAAATGTCACCAATAATCCGTTCATTCTGAAAGAAAACTTTTTACCTTTAATTATATATAGAATCAAATAATAAATTAATTATTTGTTTATGACAGTTAAACCGTTAAAATAGTTCAGTGGTTTGTTTTAAATGAGTTGAAGCTTCAATTATAGTTTTTTTTAATGGTTTTTCCTTTCACACCCTATATTATAATTTTAAGCCATTAAATTACTCGTGAGTGTTTAATTAATAATCTGTATAAATACAATTTCTTTGTATTTTGTATTCGTAATACGTCTCTTCCTAAGCGAGTTAACTGATTTCGATTACTTTTTTGTACTAACAGGGGGTCACCTAGATGATGTTGTTAGTCCACGTTCACCTGGTAAGTTGCACTGTTTTTGAGATTTAGATTTTATTTACATTTTACGAATAGCTTTTTTATTTATTAATTTTGAAAATCTCTCTTTAATAAAAAATGATTTTAAATTTTCCGCTTCTCAGTGTCTCTGAATAAATTTTATATCGTACTTTTACTTTTGCACTTTTATGTATATTATTTATCGAAGTAAAAGAATATGTAGTAGCTTATTACTACAAAAATCTGGCACGAGTGAAAAGTTTGTGGGCGTGGGAATGGAGGTAATGGATCCGAGATCTTCATGCAATCTTTCTCAAACTTCAGCCAGCCTAATATACATTTATATAATATGTGGTGCAGAGATATTTACACAGACGTGACAGCGGCGACTAGTAAAGGACTATCTCTCAATCGTCACCGCTATTTTGGGATCGCATAGTGCTTACCGTCAAGTGCAGTGACGTCACTTTACCGTATTACTATAAGCAAATGTTAGGGTAGTAATAATCATTAAGTTCATTATGCTATGCAGTATAATTATATATTAGCTTTTATCCGCAGATCTGACCCATCAAGGTAGATTTGATCTATCCCTAACGCTGAGTACTTCTTCGCACTGAAAGGTACACTATATCCTTTTCTGTATCCTTGACAAAGTGTATACAAAATTTCACGATAATCGATTGAGTAATTAAGCGTGAAAGCGTAAAACACATAACAAAAACTTATGTTCGCATTTATAACAGCAGTTACAATAGGAGTTAGGGTTAGTATACGCTTCTTCGAATTTAGCACATGACTGGGTATTGCGTGGTAAGCATTATTCTCATGACTGGCTTTTGTGTGATGAGCATTATTGACATTTCTTGGTTAGAATGTAAAAATATTTATAAATGTATGTTTACACACTTTAATAGAGCTTATGCTTAGTTTGGAATTAAAAGGCCCTCTATGAAAAATATTATTTTCATATTTAATTGAAACTTTATTAACCCAAATAATAATTGAGTAAATTTATTTTTAAAATGTAAAAATTCGTGTTCTCAAGAAATTACGCACTTTCAAAAGGGATGAGATGATGACTCAATATTTAGCGTTGATCGCTGTAGGTTCCAATCCTTGCAAATGAGCCGAAGCTTTCGATAAAGAAAAACATCGTGATGAAACTATAGCTTTTTCTTAGCCCGTCTGGCTAACAACCACTCTTAAGTTGAAAATGTGTCGCCAAGCACTTATAGGTGTGTCCCGGCAGCTGTACTTGAGAGTCTGTCGTTGTAGTAGTAGTTGTGTAGTCGTGTAGTTTTAGCTTGTTTACCATCTTAGACCACATCATCATTTAACATCAGGTGGCCTTGTAGTTAAACGCTAAAACCTATAAACTATTAAAATATATATAGAAAAAAATTTAATTCTAAACTCGTTTAGAACGCTTTTTTATAAGTAATTAGTGAATCTTTTAAAAAGGTTTCTTCTGATGTAAATTTACTTAAATGAAGTAATTAATATAATATTGTAGTATTTATAAGTATCAATCATTAAAAAAGATAAAAAAAAATACATACAAATATTAATAAAATAATTAAAAAGGACGTAAAGTAAAGGGCTATATGTTTGTAAGATGGTTTGTAATCATATTATTATTAATACTATATTTTTGTAGATAAGTGAAGTAAATAAAAGAAAAGGGATCGATTTTGATTCGTGGCTGTGTGGTTACAATTACTAAATTGATTAGCTATTTATAATAAATCAAAGAAAAAGATTATATGTATCTCAAAAACTACAAGACTACACGAAACATGTTTTTTTTTTCTGCCAAACAGACACTGGTATGTAATCCTCTTTGGTATAATATTTCTTTTTATTTTGTACTCACTTACTTGACAGAGATATTTTTTTACGCTGTACACTTTGACACGATTGTTACTGAAGTTTATACGTATACCGAGCTTCATTTATACCCTTTATGACGTTGATATTAATTATTAACTAGTAATTTCATACGTCGATGAACCTACGCGTGACATTTAATGTTAATGGCATTATTAACTCCATTACAACAATAATGCTTGCTGAGGGATGTTTGAGTATGCAGTGTTATTTTTATTACCCACTTTAATTGAACAATAGATTAATTTGAATAAGATTTCTGGTCAACTGTGGATTTGTACGAATATAAAAATTTAAATACGGATTTATAATGGGCATATGTCTGTTTTTATAAACTTAATTAATACGGAAAAATAAATAACTATTGAAAACATTACGCAATAACAGAAAAACATTTTTTTAATTTCACTCAATAGCCCATTAAAATAAAATACAAATTGTGCACTGGGCAAAACTTCTGCTTGAAGGAAACATGTAACATAATCATCTCCTCGGCCCACATCATTGTAGTAAATGAAGAGAAATTGATAGTCACATATTTTCCCTATATATAGCTGTACTACGGAAATAATCCCAACGAAAGTTGATTCCAGGCGCGCGCAGCCGATCGTAAAAATTAAGCCAAATCATATATCACAATATGAGAAACATATTGTACCGACCCTACATAGGTGGGATAAGGTTAAGAAGAAGAAGAGGTCCGTTAAAATGTATTCTACAAAAAAGTAAAAGCTCAATATCTGGGTAAATTTCCATCTTGGAGATTTAGTTACATAGTTCTTTTTGTAGAAAATGTCATTTCCTACAAATGTCTCCTTAATATTTTTCGTATAAGTTCAGCCATTAATAAAATAACAGCAAAAAAAAAACAAGAAAATTCTACAAAATTTACCTTTAGTTACCTGTACTGCTTCACCGGTGTGAGTTATAGTTAAGTCGCAATAGGCACTATTGTAGAGCGCTCAATTCTGTGTAATTGCTAGGTTCAAACGATATGATAACACAAAGTGCCGAAAAGTTATAAAAATTAAAAAGAAAAATCAAAGTTTACGCCTACTTTAAGTGGGAAATTTATTCACGCTCTTGGATAGTACTTACGAGTTAATATTAGAAGTTCCAATTTTCAGCCATTATTTTTTACTTATCTCCAACAAAATTTTGAGTTGAAAGCGAAAAAATAATTTTCATTTAAAAAAATGCGTCCTAATATAATATAATACATATTTATACCAAAATTTCTGTTCAGCGCAACTATATTCGGAGCGGTCAAAAAGTTTGACGCGGACTGTAGGTACTATTATGAGATTGTCACATAAAACCTTTCATTGTCCGTTTGCCATTTGCAACCACCACTAGGAGAGTTTGTCTAGATAATAGATAAATCTTCAATCAATGTGTAAACTAAGCCATCCCAATATAAATTATTGAAATACGTAAACAATGCAGCGTTGTGATTCTGTACATATTTGCATTTGTAAATTTGTCTTGGACAAAATGCGTCAAAGATGGTGCATACGAGTTATTCGGCTTTCACATCGTAAAAATATGGTAAACAGGCCTGTTAATTTACAATAATATATATCTGGCTTATGCCTACATGATGATGGGTTAAGAAATTATTATCATTTTCTATTTGTTAATTATAACATTATTTCAATACGTAGACAGTGCAGTGCACCTTTATAATGCTGTACATATTTGCATTTGTAAATTTGTCTTGGACAAACTACGTTAAAGATGGTGCATATAAGTTATTCGGTTTTCACATCGTAAAAATTTGGTAAATAGCCTATCAAATTTAAAATAATGTATATCGGCCTTATGCAAACATGATGATGGATTAAGAATTTATTATCAACTTCTATTAGTTAATTATAGGCAGTCGTGGTGATTTAGTGGTTTGACCGGTGGAATATCGATCCGCTGTCTGAATCCCGACATGTACCAACGAAACTTTCGGAATTCGCGTGTATTTACTAATTTAAATTGGTAGCACTATTGTCTGACTGTGAAGAAAAACATCGTGAGGAGACCTGAACCTGAGAAATGTTCTTATAGTACCACCGTATGGGAAAAATAGAACTGTGGATATGGCCAATACGTAGTGGGCTGGTGTGGTTATTATGCCCATACTTTCCTTCGAGAACAGCCCATGGCCCTGCAGTGCGTTTCTTACATGCTGATGATGATGATTAGTTAATTATTCAACATAAATGTTGGACTTTGATTAATGTATTGCCCTAGCAGAGTGCAAAGTGGTCATTTTAAATGGTAATAAACGTACTTAACAAAACACATAAACGTCAAACACCCGCGAACTTGACTGCTTAATCACCGTATAATATTTAAATGATTAATTATAGCGTATAAAGTATTTGTACAATATGAAGTTCTGTTTAATAAATTGTACACGGCTTCGCTCGAGTTATTGTAGATATGACCTGCCCCTGTGAGCACTTCTTTCTGGATGGAAGGTACACTATGTCCTTTTCTGTACATATCAAGACCTGTATACAACATTTCATATTAATCGATTGTTTCGTTAAGGCGTTGGTGAAAGCGTTATAAAAAAAATAACCAAATTCTCATTTATAATATTAGTAAGGAAGTCGGGATTAGTACTTATTTAACGTACTCGTATATAGATACGTTTTTAAAATGAAAACGAATGATTTGCTTATGGGAAGATATGTGGTTTTTAGCGAATCTTTATATATTTAGTACGAAATAAGCATAAGTGTTATAAATATTGATGCAAGAAATTCGAAGTGATTTAATTGAAGACGGTCATTAGTTAACTTGTGTAAATTTGCTTGGACTGTATAAAGATCTTGTATCTGGCACTAATTCCTTGTTTGAATAAAATCCATATAGATGTTACAGACAGATGTTCCATAATTTTATTTTGGTTTCAATTCTGAAATAAAAAAAAAATCACAATATCTTTATTTAATATGAAGTTAGTCATTTTAAGAAACTACGATTTGTATAAGTACTACACGTTCAGCGATATGTATTTTCTTGCAACGGAGAAGTGGGGCAAGCGATGTGATGCGCATGCGCAAGACAACACAGACGAAGTCGCGGGTATCAATTAGTTAGTGAATAAAACATTAATATTTAGCTTCTAAGAAATTGCCAAACACGGTAACTTACGTAAGTCTTGCTTGTTCTTGATATTAATATTCCTTATGCTAAATTATATTTAACTAGCAATTTTCACCGGTTTCGTATACTGGAAATATTCTAATGGGACGTCATAAGTGTCTAAAGAATTTAGATTTTGTATATATTTTTTGTATTATTAATATTTACAATTCATCAAAGCTTAGAATTAGAATTTTCCAATAAGTTCTGTGATTTTTCCATGATATTAATTAAAATGGTATCCTGTAAAGAATAGTATTGATCTACGTAAAATGTTTAACGTAACTAAAGTATTTAATTTAATATGGATTAATCTATCAAAATAACTAATATTTAAATCTAAATCAAACATTTTTGATTTATTTAAAATAAAAACAATCTTCTCTTGAGCTATATTTTTGTGATTTATACAAAGCCTGTTTTAATTCTAACGGCAAATCAGAATAGAGAAAAAATGAACAATTTCCATTGCCATTTGTCATAATTTGTACGATATACGATATCCGAGTAAGATAAACTTTAAGTTACTGAATGATGATTATATACATATAATATATAATATGGTAATTGTGCATTTACGAAATAGCGCTTTATAAGCGGTCGTGGTCATATTGGAAAGTTTGTCGACAAGAATCTATTGACGTCTTCTAGCAGATTTTCTACAGGGCTATCTTTTTAGATTTCTGCAGATTTTGTATCTTACATTTACATCTTGACTTTAAGTAATGAACATCAAATATGACTGTGATATAAGTCACGGTTATGGTGCAATAAAATATATTTGTGAGATATGTTTATCTATAGATATAAATAGGCAGTTGGAAAACAATTAAAAACTGAATTTCTTTATTCCTTTTTTGATAAGTACTTATTGAGGAGCTTTAGTGTTACCAATAATTTGCTAAAAAAAGTTTCTTTTTTACCTTAATATTGAAATATGGTCGATTTTCACAAATATTATAACTTTTGCTAAACATTCCTTTATGAATTGGTTCTGCATTAACGTACCCACGACACCCCAAATTAGCTGAAAGAATTAATATTAAACAATAATTAGAGATACACTTTCAACTATTTTAAATTCTACTCATATGTTTCTATGTATAAAAATAATATGCTGTCAATATTTGAATTAAAATTTTTTGAATAATCTAAATATAATATTTATTGACATTTCTTACACTCTGTTAATTAACAGTGTAAACATTTCATCAATGTCTGTGGAGATTTTAGAAAAATTCAAATTTGTTAAAATAATGTTTATTTTTATAGCTTATTATTAATGTTTAAAACTAGTTGGTAATAAATCTTATATTCACAATGATTTATAATCCCCCATATATGTGCACACACATATGGTGGAAAGGGTTTATTTTTTCCCCTTATTTTCAAACTGGGTTAGTCCAGATTAGCCTAGTTTTCAAATAGGAAATACATATTTGAATTCGTGAAGCACACATACCGGTACACTTGTGTGTCTCACGAACTATTTTATATATATGAATAACTAGCTTAGTTTAGCTTACACCGACGGGTGTTGTATCCGATAACTCAAGCCGAGGTTCGGCCACTTTGGCACCCTTGAGGTTGTTGCCAAGCGGCGAAGTGCCATGAGCGTTCGCGTTAGTAGTTGGCTGAAGCTGTAAATGTACGTCAGGTCAATAGCGTTATGGTTAGAAAAACGAAAAAAAGGGATATATAATAGATAAGGGTTGGTGTTTCGACTTGTAGACCGGACATATTTCTATACACGACAGAGCTAAAACGTGCATTACTATTGGAGCTCACAGTACCATGTGAGTTAAACATCTCCAAAGATTCTATAGCAAAACTAAATATATATTATGATTTTACCAACGAATGACCCAGGAATGACAATGTGCTAACTGCAGTGGAAGTGCTAGCGACGGATATATAGATAAAATCCTTATATTACTTACTAAAAGTTCTTGATTTATAAATAATCATAAAGTCTTTTATACACAATATCTCTAAAGGGATCCTAGTTGGCTCTTACCAGATTTGGCATAGTAAGAAGTGAGAGTGCCGACATTGACGGTGAGCGTTGATGTTGTCTTAAACATGCACGCGGGTTGCAACCCCTTAACAGTGTTCTGGGCACTTCTCCCTGCAACACAATACGCTCGACATCTGCATGACGATTCCATCGTATGCTAAACATATAGTCTTTTGTAAATAATTGTCTACTGTATTATACTAATTCATATTTAACGGTTTGAACATAACGTACTGGTAGTTATGTTGTGCTGACTTAATTTACTTTTAAACTGATCACTTGTTCTATTTATAGTAAAACTATCCTTATTTGTGGGGGATAGGTTTCATAAGTATGTCCCAATATAAAATCGGGTGAGTGTCTTAAGCGCTTCCCTTAGTAGTCCGGTGAAGCTGTAGAGGCCTATCAGGCGAATACTGTAAGTCAGTTCGAAAATGAAACAAAAAAATATGTAGCAAATACGTAAATCATGAATACGTCAGGAATTAAATCAGGAACATGGAAAATGCGTTACAAGGTTAGAAAATAAAATTAAAAATATATGGAAACCAATTACGAAAGCAGTCAGTATATGTGATAGAGCGAGTGTAAAAGTCCAAGCACGTACTTTCTCGGTTTATATTAGAAGCCGTAGTAACATGCGGTACTTTTGTTATTTGGAAGTTTCGTGGCGGTGGTTTTTTTTTATAAAACATTCGCTTATATATAAAAAAACTTTATTTCTTTATACCTATTTTGGCGCTTATTTTATTGTTACTTACTATAAAATATTTAGTTTATTTAGTACGTAAATATTTGTAATTCTGAATCGGCGAATACTAAAACCGCGAATAGGAAGAGTTTAATGTATTACTGTAACAAAAATATAGTAAAATTCAACCGAAGAATACACATATTTAATTTACAAAAATAATTATCTCAATCGTTTGACTACTTTGTACATTACATTTACATTTATATAGACATCACATTTTATGATATGCACGGATTTTTTATAGTAAATTAGTATAAGCACGTTCACATCTGAAACAGAATAAACATTCAAATGTAACGAGTACTTGAAGTTTTTGTTCGTGAAGTCCAGACGGCATTGTTTATACTTTTTGTGCACGCAGTTACTCCTATGAAGGTTTTTCATTAGATGTTAAATTATACATTGTAACCTCATTATAATTTGACGCGATATCTAATTCTGGGGTACAGTAGACTATTGTTTATAAACTAAATGTAAATGTAATTGCTTCTAGTATCATGTAATAAAAAAGCATAACATAGGAACAAAGGGCTAGGTGGGCTCATGTCGGTAAAATATTAGAATATATGTAGAATATTGTTATTGATATTGGTTAGACTGTTTACTAACGGTAATTGTAAGTTATAATTCTATCGTCATAGGTGTTTGGAGAGGTATATCTAGATTCAGCCAGATGTTATTGAGTGAAATACAGAGTAAGTAGTCTTATTAGAAAGACTGTTTGGACTAATCTGTTCAATAGATATTCATCGTCATCTTATCCTTATCCCACCTAAGTAGGGTCGGCACAACATATTTTCCTATTCCACTTTCCCCTGTCAGATGCCATCTCAGTATTTTCACCTTTTATACACATATCATTTGTCACATAATCCATCCACATCTTTTTCGGTCTTCCTCTACCCTATATCCGTCCACTTTCAAACTTAAAACTTTTCTTTTTATATGACTTCCATCTCTTCTCATAATATGCCCGTACCATGCTAACTTATTACTCCTCAATTTGTCTGTCACTGATGCTATGTTCAAACTTCCTCTGATATACTCATTCTTATTCTTATCTATTCTGGTTACGCCGCACATCCATCTTAACTTCACGACACCGCACCTCTACCACACATTATTTTTTCTCATCCGTCTCATTTCGTAGCCCATCACTCGGATTCATATAACACGACTGGTCTTATTATAGTTTTACACACCTTCCTCTTGAGTGTCAACGGCATTCGTGGGTCACAAACTATCCTTGACACCTTTCGCCAATTCATCCACCCTGCATTTATATTTATCATATTCCTGACGTCCTTGTCTATGCCACCGTCGTTTTGAATCAATTAACCGAGGTACCGAAAATTGGAGCAGGCTGGTAAGGATACACCGTATAAGGTAATATAACAAAAACTGGATGGCCCCCGAAGTCAGTCAGTTTTTAGCCGTTATTTTGAATTTCTGTTCTATAGATAATATTATAATAAAAGTAATAAATAAATATGTTGAAATAATTGGTGATTCTTCTCAGTAAGACAAGCATATAATTGTATTATCGGGTTCCTAAATGTTTATAGTTGTTTATATACTACTACCTAATAGTTGTGACTTCGTCTGCGCCGTTTACTGTCTTAGTAACATATCTCATGGACAAAGGCAAAAACTTAAGCACCGCACCGCTTGTCCCATTGCTCCGAGCTAAGCAATCACACATCGTTGAATGCATAGTGCCTATAAAAACCTTAGGTGTTTAAACTTCAATAACGTTATGTTAAATAAAGCTATCGTGATAGCTTTTTAAAATAAGGACCAAGTATGCAAGGAATAAAAGCAAATGAAATTGATATATCTACCCAGCAGTTTTTAAGTGATGGGCGCACAGCGGCAGACGTTCATTTTATTCATATAGAAGAAGAAAAAGAAGATAGATATTGAAAAGACATGATGTTAGTCTCAGAAATAAATATATAAAAAATTAAATAAACATATCAAGCTTTTACGTTTCTATATTCAATGCACTGATCTCTGTTATTTTATTACGTATTTAATTGAAAGAATAAAAATTAGTCTAATTAATACAAGACGTACACTTATAAGTAATTTCCTTAATTATGTATGTACTAAACAAGAAGTTTTATTTGTTCAAGGATAACTTTATGTAGGTGATTTTATAATTGTTTTGTATATCTTCTTATACATATATAATAAGAATGTAAATCTGACATGTCTGTATTTTTGATTTTTGAGAAAAAAATTGTCGCAGGTGTCTTACTATAAGTAATAGATTACATTTCAATCATTTTTATGAATATCTGTCTGTCTGTCTGTTTGTTTGAACAGGCATCACTGGTAAACTACTAGGTTACTGATAAAACATCAAGCATATTCTTGAGCAACATTTAGTCTTTGTTTTATTAAAATCCGTTCACTCTATCAAAAGTTATTGTAATTTGAAGCGACTTAAGTACGAGAGAAAAGTATATATGTGAATGGACTTTTCAGTCTCATCCAAAAACCAGGGTGTTTTATAACAAAAATAAACACTACTACCGTATTTCATTACTAGACATATAACGAAATAAACACAGTTAATATTTTATTTTCACACGAAATAAAAAAAATAATACTATAAGAAGTTAGAAATTGACTATTCATTAATATGCAATTATGCTAATAGATGGCGTTTAACAGACATTTTCTTATAATCTAAAAATTTGTTAACATCATGCCTTACTTATTTCTATAAATTGAAAGGTTACTTTTTATACGGAAATATAAATTTTATTTTTCGAGCCCATATTATTTATATCTAAATTTCTATTTAATTTTGTGTCGTAAATATTACAAGTTATTGAAGTTTAGAAATTAATTAAATGTGTTAATACCAATAGATGGCGTCCAACAGCCAGTTTCAAACCTACTACTTCTATAATATTAATTTCGACAAATTTGCAAATTAATATATTACACATTTCAATAAATTGAAAGGTTACTTTGTATAAGTAAAATGTATTTTATATTCTTCGATCCCATATAAGGTTTATGTTTGATTTTGTGTTGTAAATATGTCAATCGCATAAAAATAAGCAGGTGTTTGGTTTGAATCACGGCTAACTTGTCGTTTTAAGTACCACGCCGTATGCCGAGAGTCAGATTAAAAATATACAAGATATACGTTCAGATTGTTTTATTAATCACTGTATTTTTGCATTTAGTTCCACGCGGACGAAGTCGCGGGCACAGCTGGTTCATAAATAAAACGAAAAATAGAAGGTCAAAATAATAATTTATTAAAAAAGATATAA
The DNA here is from genome assembly GCA_035772565.1 of Antheraea assamensis. Classification (NCBI taxonomy): domain Eukaryota; kingdom Metazoa; phylum Arthropoda; class Insecta; order Lepidoptera; family Saturniidae; genus Antheraea; species Antheraea assamensis. The sequence goes on from JAQQSE010000069.1 coordinate 671,999, forward strand.
TTAAGATAGTATACAAAATTTGTCGTATGTCCAGATTTTTTTTTGCTGTAGAAAATTAAACGAATATATATTGATATAAATTAATGTGTCTGTTTCTTTGTGTTATGATGAATTTGTGGAGGGTAATATTTTATTTTAATAAACGTATATTTTAATAAGCAGGGATCTTAATGCCTTTGGCTTTTGCGCGATCTTCGTACTTCTTCCTCCATTTGCCGGTAGGGTCCAACGCCTTGGTCAGTTCGTCCCACATTTCAGGTTCGAACTCAATTAGATGCTCGATTGCTGTGCCAGCTCCGTCCTCCTGTTTCTCAGTACACTTTGCGCAGCCGGTTTCTAAGGCATCTTGGAGGTGTTCTGTAAGAAAAAAGAATCTTATTTAGTTTTAGTTATAACCTATACAAAGTCCTCAGCCGTCAGAAATTATACGCTACTATTGATTTTACTCAGTTGCAATTACGCTTTTACTAATAGTTAGCTAAAAATAGTTATAGGATACATTACTCATTGTCTTTCGTGATATAAATAAAATAAAAAAATATTTCCTTGGATTACTAAACATCATATATATTTATCTACTGTGGCATATAGATTACAAAAAGTATCATGTATTATTTAAAAAAAATCCAACGTATTGTATACGTACGTCTATTAAGTACGTAATTTTTTTTTTAATACTTTATAGGTTAGTGTTTGACCACAACCTCATCTGATGTTAAATAATGATGTGGTCTAAGATGGTAGTCACGCTAAACCTAGAACGAGACTGGCACTCAAGTGTGGCTGCGGCAGGCTTACCGGAACACACCATCAGGTGCTTGGCGACAGATTTTCAACTTGAGGGTAGTAGGTAGCCAGGAGGACTTAGAAAAAGCCCTACCACCACCACCATATACTTATTGCTTACTTTTTCTCTTATAATTTTAAATATTATATCTATTATAATATTTAATTATTGTATATACTTTCATTATAAAACTAGCTGATACCGACGACTCTGTGTCGCACCACGCGCACGACTTACCAGACTTCTCCACGCTAAGAAAATACATCGCTGAATGCGTAATGGTTATGAAAACAGTTGTCTGTTACAACTTTAATAACTTTTTAGTAAATGAAGTTGTCATGATATTTTAGAAAAAAGTCAACGATTTAAGAAGTAACCCAACAACATTTGAACGAAATCTATGGCGTAGTTTTTAATTGATTCGCGCACAACGAGTGTGTCGTTGTCTTTATTATTTTATATACGTGATATAGATATATACATATATAGATAGATTTATATAGATACACAAGTGTGACTGTATGATCATTAATTCTTTTCTCTTGCAATATCATATATAAATTCATTGCCTAAATCATTTTATACCATAAGTCCATGTAAAGTTTCATTTTAAATTAGTTATTGAAACTTATTTTTTAGTAGGTATTATGAATTATGCTTTCTTGGAAATACTAAGATTATTCAGATTTTGTATATATATATTCTTCGACAAAGTTATGAAAATGAAAAATAATGTATACCTTTCAAAGTTGCTCCTTCAGGTGTACATTTCCCCTTATCCAAGACACACTTGACATAAGCTTCGAGCAAACGTTTGTTGTCCAAAATTTCTCTAAGATTAATGTTATCGTACTTGTCCGTATATTTGTCAGAGGCTAGCACCCCAACCAGCACACACGTCAGAACAATAAGGTACTTCATGTTTCTGTGAAAAGGAATACAAAATTATAACTATTAATTTCTATTCCTAAATAATTCTGAATAAAAACAATTTTATTTAGATACACTAAATTCACACTACACTACCTCGTGCATTTATTATTTGGTACTAACTCTTTATTGGTAGGTATTGTTTACATTGTAGAATTTAGAATGAATATAAAACATTCATTTTTAGTTTATCAAACTTTCTATACAGTTATTATTATCCCTTCTATTATATAGTATGGCACAAAAACGTCAAAAATTATTTCGTAAATAATACATTACGTCTGTTGAAGAAATATATGATGCACTCATATTTTTTTATCCATAAAAACAAGTTTCGATAAAGCTCGTATAAGTAAACACATAGTATTCTTATTATAATGTACAGTCACTAATATATAGAGAATGAATTGCCCATACTAGATTTTCAATGCGATGTGAATGTTAACGATTCGGTACCACAAACGTTGCAGCCTTCACTTCCCCGTTTAAGGTATCACTAGCAATTGTAATCAACACAATGTTCAATATAATTGAAACAATATAGACCTAGCTGTTCCTATAACAAATTCTATACAGAACTGTGACGAAGAACTGTACTACTGCAAATTAAATGTATACTTACTGATAGTGACATTTCGTTCTATGAACCTAAGTTATATTAAATGACATTGAAGTGAATGTTGTTTGCCGGGGCTAATCTCCAAAACCATTCAACTAATTTCGACGCGAGTTCTACTTAAAATAAAAGTCTTTTTAAAGTAATCTAATCTATATATCATTACGCTTTGCCTTAGGGTGAAGATAAAATTAAAAAACAAATCGGTTAAAGGGTTGATATGAGTGAGTTGAGTATGTCTATGATAAAATTACAATAAATAATTAGTAATAGACAAAATACCTATAAAAAAAATGAACCCATGAACATAAAAAAAATGTCACGAGAAATAAATAAATTAATACAGAATGTTAAACTCATTTGAATAGTAAACTTACTTAAAGATATACGTTAAATATACATTGGTATCACTTTTATGAATACATTTGTAATATGGTTAATGATATAGAAAATCTAAATGTTCTTCTTTCTTTTGTTTATTACTTTATTTGCTTACCATCCAATTAGTTCGTTATAAGTGTGAACAACGCCGGTGATTGTTTAAAAACAAGTTCGTGGTAAAGGTCAAGTAAATAACACTGCACTGCTCAGAGGCACTTCCAAACACATTCGAAACGAAATGCAAACTGTTGTCCAGATTAAATATGCATCTCTTATATATACATAGAGTGTTTACACATCGGAAAATTTTGAATTTAACTCAATATTTAGTATATTTAACCTTGACCCCATTCATAAGCAAGTTGTTTTCCTTATAAACATTGACAAAGAAGCTTAGAAATGGTTATATAGAAATAAACATATGTGGATTTTACCTACCAGCTCGAGAGTCGAGAAGTAGTTGTCAGCAGAGTCCGTCAGTGGCTTATGATGATTTGTGTAATAACATACGAGTATTTATAGTTGTGGAAGCCGCGCTGGAAACATCTAATTTGCCCCTGGTTCATTATTTCATTTGTCTTCGATGCATAAAAACAACGTTTTAAACACAGGATGCTCTAAATAACATTTTTAAATAATTTTCTCGTATACCATATACAATGTCTTTAGTTAAAATTTTTTTAAATGGTTTTTATTAAAATTACAATTTTAAACTATGCATTATCCTAGTAAAATAGAACATTATATATGTATAAACTGTACCATTTTATATTCTATAGATATTGTGTCATTTATTGTTCATTACTGGCAATACTAAATTAAACCCGTATAATTTAGTTTTAGTATTACAATGGAAAATGGAGTATATAACGTTAATACATTTTAAAACAGAATAAAAAAAATTACAGATGTCTCTTTAAAAAAATTACAGCGTCGAAAGATGTTGGTTCGAATCCTAGCAACTGAGTCGGAGCTTTCAGTGAAGGAAAACATCGTGATGAAACCATAGCATGGTGGCATACCTTTTTCTATGCCCACTTGGCTATCTACCACCCTCAGGTTGAAAATCTGTCGCCAAGCACCTGTTGGTGTGTTCCGGCAGCTGCACTTGAGTGCCAGTCTCCCTCTAGGTTTAGCGTGACTACCATCTTAGACCACATCATTATTTAACAATAAATGAAATTGTGTTCAAACGCTATCCAATAAAGCATAAAAAAAACTATATAGATTCGTAAATGTTCATTGGATATTAACTTAAAAAGCCCAAGCCCAAATGTAACAGTTGGAACGAAAACGGTTGACCAATATCTTGGACACATTTCGTTTTTTGACTAGGAATTTTAGAAATAGGAATTGTCCCGAAGAATGCGACTAAGATGGTAGACATTCGGCTACTAGGTTATAACCCTAAATTTGTCAAGTTTTCTCAAAGCTTTTCAATAAATATCACTTGGCCACCATGGTATATCGTAGCGAAAGATGGATAATTACAGTTTAGGCTATACATAAAATGCAGGCGACCCATAGGACGTGTCATGTTCGGTATCAAACTACAAGATCGAGTAAGACATTTATTAAACTTTTATCCACGGTAAAGTTCGAGACGTAGTAACATCCACCACGAAACTGAAATGGGGTTGAGTAGGAAATATTACCAGATAAAGTGGTAGTAGGTGAACTAAGATATGATAGTATAGAGTGGTGGCCACTTACAGGTAAACGGGACGTCGGGCACCTACTAGCTTGTTGGGTTAAAGATATTGCAAAATTCGCGGGCCATACTTGAACAAAATTAGTTCAGGACCAGAATGAGTGGTGTACACGCATAGAAGTGTATGGGCAGCAGTAAGTGATTGTGGGTTGAAAACTTAAAACACTTGATAGAACGTACCCTGTCCACCAACATATTAGAGAACTGCATGATAAATTATATCCATCTTTGTTCTCAAAAATAAAATGCACAAAAAGCTTATAAAAAAATTACATGTACAATGTTTAGGACTGAAGAATTTAAGAAATAATTTTAAGCTATTTCTAGTCTTTGGATATGTACATAAATGGAAGGTTAGAAAACTATCAATAATAACTTAAAATACATAGGTACAGTTTGTTGGTTTTACGGATGTACTCTCCGAGTCCAATAAGGGACATTGAGCAAGCCTACGTTTCCTTAATTACGTACGTAGACATTATTACTATGACGTCTTTAGTGCCTCTTTAGATAGTATTTACTTGTTTTTATTTTCATTACCAGGTATCAAGGAATATTTATTTGTATATTCATATCTCATACTTAAGCGGTGCCGCCCCGAGCTGTTTCTTAATCGGTTTAGAGAGCAAATTACACGTGAATATATTGACGGTGTACTATATTCATGTTTCAAATATACTCACAAAGAAAAAGAGAAGATGCGTTTTAATCTACGTAATGGTTTACAGAAAAGTCTACGACCAAGATAAAACCGTTGCGTAATGGCCAATTGATTATAATAATAACTACATTGCAGTACATACTATTTGTGCGATGGAATATAATCTGAAGGCTAACTATATTCAATGGTATTTTATTAATTTTACCCAGTACTTTATTTTATTAATATATTGTTTTAAATAGCAAAAAAACAGAAAATAAACCATCAAAGATCGATTTCGGCAAAGTAACGCCTTTATCTAATAAATATTAATAGTACGTATAAGTGGCATGTCGAGCGCGTTATCATGGCAAACGATATATTATAGGATGGATCAATATGTGAACAATGCTGATATTTAGAATTGTCATCTCTCTCTGTGCATCCACTAAAAACGATTATAACTATTATATATTATTACAACATATACATTAAAGTAAAAGCTGATCCAGTTTCTCGCCGCGTCTTCTCGAAGACGGAGTTATTTTCAGAACCGGTGGTAGTTCTGACGTACATATGACTTAAATTAAATGAAGTATGTATTTTTGATTTTGATAATTTACTACCTTTTGCAAGCCTCTTCGCTCGCGTTGATGTAGATTTGATTTAGCCCTCGGGAATAGTACTTTTTAGATAAAAGGTACTCTATTACCTCTTCTGTGCCCCTGATAACGTGATGACGTTGAGTAGTTAAGGCGTGCAAGCGTGACAAAAGAACAGAAGAATTCTAGCTTTGTTTTACTGTACACTTCAAAGAGGTAAAGTAATTACCATATAGCATTTAAGTTAGAAAATATGTTAAGAGGTAACAAAATAATATTGCGGCCAAGACATGTTACTCGGCACGGGTTATAAGGAGAAGAAGGTGGGAAAGTTAGCGTAAGTTAAATAAAACATCTAGATCTTGTCTACATCTATTTATTTATTAAATGTAATAGTAGCTATATATCTATAAAATAAATATAAAACACAGGCATGATCTAAATACTAGAAACTGTGACAAACTGGTCGTTCTATGTTTTAGACTCAGTAAAACCAGTAACAGTTTTTTAGGTAATAGTGTTAGGTTTTATAACAAAGTCCCAAAGCATATTACCGATTTGCCAGACTATAAGTTTAAGCGCTATGTTAAGAGGGTTTTTGTGTCAAAGTGCTATTATAGAGTGGATCAATATGTGAACGATGGTGATGTCTGGAATTGACTCCTGTCTGTGCATCCACTAAAACGATTGTAACGTATAACGTATTTTAAATATATAATTGTATATTAAAAAGTTATGTTAAGTCAGGGGTATTCTTCTCAGTCGCCTCTCCGGAGACTGAGTTCAGGATACACGGGTACGCGTCCCCGGCTTCCCTAGCTACTACTGCCTCCTGCAGTTACATCCGAGGTAGTAGTATCCTCTCTCGAACAATTCCTATCCACCACAACCGATTCCCTTCAACGACCCTCATAATCTTACCTCATCCACTACTCCATCTACTCTCCGGTAAGAGTGTCGGGCAGCAGCGCTCTCTTATCAACCTACTGCGCTCGCCAACCCGCTTGCCAAGCGTGGTGAGTATGGCAAATCCACCATACAAATATGAACAGCACAAGAAAAAAATGGCCCCCAGTCCCCGGCAGCCCTGCTAGTCCAGGCAAAGGTAGCGGCTTCGGTAACGGCAGGGCAGGGGGTGCTAAGAATCTCCGGCAGAAATCTGGCTACCAACACCGACGACTGGATCTGGCAACGTATAACGTGCGAACATTGCGGGCTGACGAGAAAATAGTGGAGCTGGAAGAAGCTATAAGCAAGTTGCGCTGGGACGTTATAGGACTATCGGAAGTCCGAAGACAGGGACAGGATACGAAAGTCCTCGACTCAGGCAATTTACTGTACTACCGGGGGGATGATCAGCTATCCCAAGGTGGTGTCGGATTTATTGTCCGCAAGTCCCTCCTTAACAACATCATAAAGATAGATAGTGTGTCGACCAGGGTCGCGTACCTGATACTCAGAATATCAAAACGGTATTCATTGAAGGTCATTCAGGTGTATGCATCGACGTCGACACACTCAGACGACGAGGTGGAGGAGATGTATGAAGATATAACAAAAGCCATCCACTCCTCCAAAACACATTATAACGTCGTGATGGGGGACTTCAATGCGAAACTAGGCAAACAAAGCGACGGTGAGCTGAGAGTGGGGCAATTTGGAATTGGACAAAGGAACTCCAGAGGGCAGATGCTGGCAGACTTCATGGAGAAGGAAGACCTCTTTATGATGAATTCCTTCTTCAAAAAGCGCCCCCACAGAAAGTGGACCTGGATGAGTCCAGATGGTTGTACCAAAAATGAGATCGATTACATCATGTCGACAAAAAGGCAAGTATTCAATGATGTCTCTGTGATCCACACTGTCAAAACCGGAAGCGATCACCGTATGGTAAGAGGCACATTGAATTTAAAAATTAAGCTTGAACGGTTTCGACTGATGAAGTCCACACTCCGACCTACAACTAGCCACATCCAAAACTCAGAAAACTTTCAGCTCCAGCTCAATAATTGCTTTGAATCGCTGCAGGAAAGCGCATCAGTAGACGACATCAACGACATGCTTGTGGAAACTATCCACACGGTTGGGTCTAAATTCTTTAAAACCCACCGTACATATAGAACGAAAATGATCTCGGATCAAACCCTAAGTCTCATGGAAAAGCGACGAAATCTACGGCTGCAGTCTTCAGTTGATGCATTATCATATCGGCAGCTCAACAGACAGATCTCAAAATCACTTCTACGTGACAAACGTCAATTTAATACCTTGCGTATTAAGGAGATAATAGAGCAGAACAAAGGTTCTAAGGTGTTCGCAAGAGATTTGGCTATAGGGCAAAGCCAGCTGACGAAGCTAAAGACCGAGGATGGCAACATTGTTTCGTCGAGACCAGAGATTTTAGGAGAAATCGAGAAATTCTATGGGCAGTTATACACGTCGACATCAAAACCAGTTGGTAGTCCAGCTAAAGACCCTAGAGCTGAACTGATTCCGCACTATACTGAAGAAATCCCGGACATCAGCTTGTACGAGATTAGTATGGCTCTTAAGCAGCTGAAGAACAATAAGGCACCGGGTGATGACGGAGTTACGATAGAGCTTCTGAAAGAGGGTGGAGAGCCGGTATTGAAAGTTCTTCAGAGGCTCTTTAACATTGTCATACTCGAGGGTACTACGCCACAAGCATGGCACAGAGGCGTGGTGATGCTATTCTTTAAGAAAGGTGATAACACACTTCTTAAGAATTACAGACCCATCACGCTTCTGAGTCATATTTATAAGCTGTTTTCAAGAGTCATCACGAATCGTCTCGCTCGCAAGCTCGATGACTTCCAGCCACCCGAACAAGCCGGTTTCCGGAAAGGCTATAGTACCATAGATCACATACATACGCTGCGGCAGGTTATACAGAAAACCGAGGAGTATAATCAGCCCCTTTGCTTAGCGTTTGTGGACTATGAGAAAGCCTTTGATTCAGTTGAAACATGGGCGGTGCTGCAAGCTCTTCAGAGATGCCAAATCGACCATCGGTACATTGAGGTATTAAGGTGTTTGTATGAAAACGCCACCATGTCAGTTCAACTCCCGGATCAGAGCTCGAAACCAATTCAACTGCAGAAAGGTGTGAGACAGGGAGATGTCATATCTCCGAAACTGTTTATAACTGCGTTGGAAGATGTCTTCAAGCTTTTGGATTGGGATGGACTTGGCATCAACATAAATGGTGAGTACATCACCCACCTTCGGTTTGCCGACGATATCGTGGTCATGGCGGAAACTCTGGAAGACCTTGGCACGATGCTCGATAGCCTCAGTAGAGCTTCTGAACAAGTGGGCCTCAGAATGAACATGGAGAAGACAAAAGTCATGTCGAATAGCCATGTAGTGCCCACCCCAATAATTGTTGGGAATTCTACACTCGAAGTTGTTGACGAGTATGTATACCTAGGACAAACTATCGGACTAGGTCGATCCAATTTCGAGAAAGAGGTAAATCGCCGAATCCAACTTGGTTGGGCAGCGTTCGGGAAACTCAGCACTGTTTTCTCTTCCTCAATACCCCAATGCTTGAAGACGAAAGTCTTCAACCAATGCGTGTTGCCAGTGATGACTTACGGCACAGAGACGTGGCCGCTAACTATGGGCCTCATTAGAAAGCTCAAGGTCACCCAGCGAGCGATGGAAAGAGCTATGCTTGGGGTTTCTCTACGTGATCGAATCAGAAATGAGGAGATCCGTAGGAGAACTAAAGTTGCCGATATAGCTCGCCGAATATCACAGCTGAAATGGCAAAGGGCAGGGCACATAGCTCGAGCGACTGATGGCCGATGGGGCAGAAAAGTCCTAGAGTGGCGACCACGTATAGGAAAGTGCAGCGTAGGACGGCCCCCCACCAGATGGACCGATGACATAATTAAGGTTGCGGGGAGCCGTTGGTTACAGGCGGCACAGAGCCGTACGCTGTGGAGATCGTGTGGTGAGGCCTATGTCCAGCAGTGGACTTCTGTAGGCTGAGATGACGATGATGATGATGTTAAAAAGATAAACCCGATCAGGTTTCTTGTCGGTTCTTCTCGATGACTGGGATGTTTTCCGAACCGGTGGTGGTGGTGGTTTTGACGTTCATAAGCGCCTTCTTAGGGCCTAAATTGAATAAAGTATTTTTCGATAAATCTATTCTTTTGTGTCCCTTTTATTCTTTTTGAACCTTTTACACAAATCATCCCGCTTAAATGATTGCCGAAGTACTTTTGTTTTTATAACGTCTATTCTCTGATTTATTAGTTTACATTGTAATATTTGTACAAGCAATAGTTAATATAGTATTAAGTGGTAGGTTTATATTTACTTATCTATCAAAAATGTGTTTGAACAAATTAAACATAGTTAAAAAAGACGCTTTTTTATTGAATCCTCTTTAGCTTGCACTCATCGAAATGCGTATAAATAGCGGTAGGATATGATTTTGGCTTCATTCATTATATTAACCATGAAACACATCCTGTATATATATATATATATATATAATAATATATATATATATATATACATATAATTATTTTTAGGGGAAACAGCCACAGATGTTCTTCCGTTTCACATGACAGTATCCTTGAAGCTACGTACGTAGGTTGAAAATATTTTTTTTTGTAACTTATCTGATCTTCGCAGTGCTTCGTAAAGTCTTAACAATAATGTATAATAAAAATACAATTACATTTGGAAATTATTTTTTTTTGCTTTATTAATTATTAAAGTTTGACCATGATCTCATCTGATGTTAATTGACCTTGTGCTTTAAGAGTGTAAACCTAGAGGGACTGGCTCTAAAGTGCAGCTGCCGGAACATACCTATAAGTCCTCCGCAACACATTTTCAACTTGAGTTTGGTAACTGACCATAGGGGCTTACAAAAGCCATACGACCAAGTTATGGTTTTATCACGATGTTTTCGTTCACGGAAATCTCCAGCTCATTTGCAACGATTCGAACCTGAGTCGATATACGCGGTGTCTGAACACGCTAGTAACTGAGCCACAATTTATCGTTTGCTTCTGATGTAATATATTTAACTACTCCTACATTTATTTTGTTAGGTATTGAAGTTGTTGCAGCTGAAGTGAATGGATGTACCCATACACTGGCAGAATCACGGACATACGGTTGTATAGTATTAAAGCATAAAAACACCTGGAACCGGTTTAAAGTTCTTTTTTAATTCGATGTACTTTTTGGATACGTATTTGAAATCACAAAGTTGATTTGCTTTATTATTTGGGATCGAATTAGGTCTGCAGGTTTTGTTTTTTACTCTTATTCTTTGTTTTCTTTTTATTTATTTAATGACCCTTCTTGTAATAATAATAATAAACAATAATAAGTAAAACAATAAAAGTTATATTACTTAAATTTAAATTCAACTTAGAACCACCTTGAATTATACATAGATATAATAACAAAGGCTGAATAAGGAATATCTCTATATAATTTACCTTGGAAAAGAGGTCGAAAGCCTGGTTAGAATTAAGAAAAACAAAACCGCTTTGAACACAATGAACGAATAAAATTTCCTGTGACATTTCTCGTAAGGTTGTCACTTCCCGTGATTCGTGGAAGAATGTAGAAACGTACCCACATATCCAATGTGATATGGGAGTAATGTTTCAGAATAATGTAATTTCAACACATCTGGCTAACTTTCTGTATTCTGAGTACATACCAATAGCAGGCCAACCGTTGTTCTTAAGTTGGAATAAAAGGTAAAGAAAAATATAATGTTTGGGGTTTCGATTGAAAACACCGTTTAAATATATAATGTATAAAGTTTATTATGACTGCACAAGTTAATCGTTATAAACACACACAGAATAATATATCATCACGTGAGTTATATATAATGTAGTTTACTCAGTCGCGCACACAGAATGAAATAATATCTAAATATGGTTCTCCTAACGGAGATCGTTCAGGTAGTTGTCCTTTGTCTCTCCCCAAGAGACGCCTCTTTTGTGGCGTCCCTTTTCGGGGTTGCGGACGTACAAAAATGTTTCGTCAAGAAAACGCTACACCACCCCCCTACGGAGAAGGAAAAACCACATAGCGAGAAAAAAAAGGAATTAAAGGTCGAAAGGTTTCGAAAAATGAACTCGACGACCGGACCTGGTTGTATAGTTAGCTTCGTGTGCAGGTGCAGCAGGCGATGAAGGTACAGAAGGAACAGGTGGGATGACTTTGTTGAGATGCGATGGACAATCCTCTATAAAGGCAGGCTTAAGTCTGTCTACACTGACCGTAATCCGTTTACCTTTTACATCTAGTACGTATGTCTTCCCATCTTCAGCCCTAGAAATAACTTTATAAGGACCAGAATAAGGTGGTTGTAAGGATCGTCGGATGGCATCGTCTCTAAGCATAACGTGTGACGTTTCGCTTAACTTTTTAAATATAAAAACAGACGGCTTGCTGTGTTGAGAAGCCGGAACGGGACGCAAATTCGACATTTGCTGTTTTAATTTTAGTATGTATTCCGACGGTTCCTTACATCCAGATAATGTACTAGATGACAAAAATTCCCCTGGAAGAGTTAATGTTTCTCCATAGAGTAACTCTGCAACTGTAGCTTGCAAATCTTCCTTGAAGGCAGAGCGCATACCTAAAAGAACCCACGGTAGTGCACTCAACCAAGGGCTTTCGTGGCACATGAGAGAGGCTTTTAATTGCCTGTGCATGCGCTCTACGAGTCCATTGGAGCAAGGATGATAGCTCGTAGTTCGAATGCGCTTGGTACCGCACATGTCTGTAAGGCGTCTGAACAGGTCAGATTCAAACTGCCGTCCCTGGTCTGTTGTGATAACGGCAGGCACCCCATAACGAGAAATCCAGCCTGCCACAAAGGTACTCGCTACTTCTTCTGCGGTTATTCCACTCATAGGCCACGCTTCGGGCCATCGAGTGTAGCGATCCACAGCAGTTAAGCAGTATTGGTAACCAGAACAGACTGGCAAAGGACCAATAATGTCAATGTGAACATGCTTGAGCCGAGCTGTGGGGCTAGAGATGTGTCCAGGCGGTGACTGCGTATGCCGAGTCACCTTGCTTCGCTGGCAAGCTAAGCAAGTTTGGCACCAACGGCGGCAGTCTTTGGCCATTCCCGGCCAAATAAAACGATCGGAAAGAAACCTGATGGTAGATTTAGCGCTAGGGTGACTTAGGTTATGCAATTGATTAAAAAACTTTCTGCGCATTGGTTCTGGAACAAATGGTCGTGGTCGACCTGAAGAGGTATCACAAACCAACGTGGTGTTTGTGCCAGGAACTGCAACGTTCTCTAATTTAAGAGAAGAATTTGCATCGTTACGAAGCATTTTCAACTCGTCGTCAAGTTCTTGGCAAGAAGCAAGAGCAGAATGGTCAGACTGAGAACTAACCGCTTCTATTCGGGACATGGTATCCGCTACTGTATTGTCTATGCCTTTTATGAAAACAATGTCTGTTGTAAATTGCGATATAAAAGAAAGTTGATTTAACTGAACCGATGGAAGTTTCTCACGACGTTGTGAGAAAGCGTAAATCAATGGTTTATGATCAGTATAAATTGTTACGTGTTGTGCAACCAGGACATGCCGGTAATGTTGCACACTCTCATATACTGCAAACAGTTCTCTGTAGTAAGCTGGCCATTGGGACTGGCGAGAGTTCAGCTTTTTACTGAAGAAACCCAGAGGTTCCCAAGCATCGCCAACTTTCTGTTGAAGACAGGCACCGACGTGGAAAGTGGAAGCGTCGGTAAAAAGCCCTAATTCAGCATTAGGCAGAGGATGAGCCAAAAGAGTTGCAGATGACAAACTTTCTTTACAGGTCTTAAAACATTCCTCAAGTTCAGGCGTCCAATGGACCGGTGTGGAACCCTTTCCTGGAGTAGCAGCAATTGCTTCAATTAGCGGTGCTTGCATCATTGCAGCATTCCGCAAAAATCGGCGATAATAATTAATCATTCCAAGAAAACGGCGGAGACCCTGTACGGTTTTTGGAAGAGGAAAATCTTGCAGAGCTTGAATGCGTTCAGGTGGCGGTTGAGTTCCAGTTGCTGAAATTCGATTTCCGAGGAAAGTTACCTCAGGAACACCAAACACACATTTTGCTGGATTTATGATTATTCCGTATTCTTCAAATCGTCTGAAAACAACACGGAGATGCTCAGCATGTAGGGTAGCATCACGAGAATAGATTAAAATGTCATCGACATAGGCAAAACAGAAATCTAACCCTCGGACAACTTCGTCTATAAAACGTTGAAAAGTTTGACCTGCGTTACGCAGACCAAACGTCATATAATTAAACTCATAAAGTCCGAACGGTGTTATGATTGCCGTTTTACAAATATCCTCAGGTGCAACTGGTATCTGTTGGTACGCCTTGACGAGGTCAATTGTGCTGAATATGGTACAGCCAGCTATGTTGTGACCGACGTCACCGATATGACGAACCGGATATCTATCAGGTATTGTGCGCGAATTTAATGCGCGGTAGTCCCCACAAGGTCGCCAAGTACCATCACGTTTAGGGACCATATGAAGAGGTGAAGACCAAGAGCTTTGCGATGGTCTAGCTGTCCCACATTTCACCATGTCGTCAAAAACTTTTTTAGCTTCTTGAAGCTTTTGAGGTGCTAAACGCCTAGGACGACAAGAAATGGGGGCGCCCTCAGTGGTCAATATGTGATGCACTGTATTGTGTTTGTGTTCACGAAACAAACCGGACGGCTTAGTAATTGATGGAAATTCTGCGAGAATGGCCCCAAATCCTGATGATGGAGTAGAAATAACTTTGACGCTGGATTCAGCCAAAGTTGTAATAGTCGCGATGCATCTCAAACCAGTATTACTATCAACTAGCCTCTTATTGGCACAATCGGGCATTAGTCGATAGTGTGCCAAGAAGTCAGAGCCTAAAATGGCAACGTTAACATCAGCGACAATGAATTGCCATTGAAAGTCGCGTCGCAACCCTAAATTGAGTGTTAATTGAATGTGACCAAAGGTACGAATTTCACTACCATTAGCAGCAACTAATGTATAGTTCGACCGTGTTGGCTTATTTGCTAACCACTGGTATGGGTAACAGGAGAGATCTGAGCCTGTGTCAATTAGGAAACGGCGCTTTGATACGCCTTCGGTGACAAATAATCGGCGACTCTCCGTTAAGCAGTCAGTCGTCGCCGCTAAAGACTGCTGTCCGCATTTCCCGCCGGCAGGGACGGTGTCCAGGTGCAAGGTTTTATGCACTTTGCTGCTTTAACACCAAATTTTTTATGATAAAAACACATTTTTGGATTACTGGGTGTCCGTGAACGTTCGCGCTGATGTGAACAACCTCGAGATCTTTCCCTATATCGTTCAGCCTTAAGTGAATTAACCTCATGAGTGAGCTCGTCAAGGCGTCGCATGATATCGTCAAGAGATGAAGGCGATACTTTAGAAGAACTGGCTGAAAATACAGCCGCTGGATGAGAAATATTCATGCCTGGTGAAACTTCTAAAATTTTATCCGCTAGCTCAGCAACTTTGTCCAAAGAAAGTTCGGACTGAGCAGCCAATATCGCTTGAATATGTTGAGGTAGACGACGCATCCACAGCTGACGGAGCAAATTTACATCTGTAAGAGCATTCCCTGCAAGTGATTTCAGATGACGTAAAAACTGCGAGGGACGACGGTCACCTAACTCTTCATCACTGACGAGTTGCCGGACTCGTTGCTCCTCAGATGTGGACAATCTGCGAATGAGCTCATACTTAAGTTTAATATATTTATCCTCCAGTGGAGGTCGAAGAATGATATCTTCGACTTCACCTATTACACGAGTATCCAGTTGAGCAACAACATAATTAAATTTGGTCAAATCAGCAGATATACCTGATATAGAGAATTGTGCCTCCACCTGTGCAAACCATATAGCAGGACGGTCAGCCCAGAATGGTGGGAGTTTGACCGCCACCTTGCATACCGAAGGAGATTGAGGAATAGGAACTGAGTCAGCAGGGGGTGTGTTTGTGTATTCAGGATTTTGACTTTTGCATTTTTGTATTTCCGCAAGTAAAGCTGCATTTTGCTGATGCAACAAAGTATTCTCCTCTATTAAATTCTTATTGGTCTCCATTTGTCTAACTGGACAAACCAGAATAGAATAGCAGGTTGTAAAGTTTGCTAAAACTAATTAGATTATATTAGTTACAAAAAATTCCAATAAGACAAAACACGCTAATACATACAGAACACCAAAAAAAATGATATTGTTAAATTACAAAATTTATACTATAAAATAAATCAGTATTAGTACAATTTTATACTAATGGAATTAGTCTCACAACCATGAACCATAAATCTAATGATAGTTAGAACAATGATAATAAACGCAACAAAATGAGAACAATAGGTTAAAATGTATGCGGGAATTCCTTAATACCACAGTAATATACAAAAATATATAAAAAGTAAGGTGAACCACATAGACCCCTTAATACTAGACCATTAAATTGTGTAACACTATATATGATTATGTAATTGTACGGCTGATTTAACAACAATATTACCAATTAAGTGCGATGCAACATTTGAGACATGTAATAAATTGTCAACACAATGATTAATTAAAACATGGATCACAGAGTTAGTAATACTTAGAAATATGTTGTTAATAATTAATAAAATTAAAATAGCAGGTACAGTGTATAAGTTTGTTAGACGTGAAAAAAAATCTTGTGTGTGTCCCGGTGTAGCTGCTTCTATGGACCTTCAGAACAAGCCGAAGCAAATTCACACCACTTGATGTACTAAAGTTGAGATGGTGAAAAACTTTTATATCGCCAAAACACTATCACCCAACAATGTCGTGGTGATTAGCTTCCAGGTAGCGCAGTCGTCGGAGTCACCAGTTTGGGGTTTCGATTGAAAACACCGTTTAAATATATAATGTATAAAGTTTATTATGACTGCACAAGTTAATCGTTATAAACACACACAGAATAATATATCATCACGTGAGTTATATATAATGTAGTTTACTCAGTCGCGCACACAGAATGAAATAATATCTAAATATGGTTCTCCTAACGGAGATCGTTCAGGTAGTTGTCCTTTGTCTCTCCCCAAGAGACGCCTCTTTTGTGGCGTCCCTTTTCGGGGTTGCGGACGTACAAAAATGTTTCGTCAAGAAAACGCTACAAATGGATTAATTATAAAAATAACTTTATACTTCACATTTACTTGACAAGTACCGATGCAATCTATGACACCTAAAAGGATTATTGCAGATCTAAATCAACAAGCGTATACTAACCTTCAATGTAGTTATTTATTTATAAGGTTCGATTATCCGTAAATATAGTAAACATAGCAACAACTCAATAGACGACACTTCTTGGTAAAATGTCATGTAACTAATTATATTGTTATTAATTGCACTTAAGCTCTTTTTTCTAAACATGCAAATGTTATAATATGTACATGTATATAAAAAAAAAACAATTGCTGAATTTACAAAAGCGCATCACTTCCGAACGGCTACAACTATTAGTCTAAATCTTGTCGTGTGTGTAATTTTTAGGGCAAGGTTAGTACGACTGTAAAATCTTTGAAAAATCATACGGAAAAGAGGAATATTTGGGTTAAAACCCCATCTACATAAAAGAGTGAGTGAGTGAGTGCGATAGAAAACAATAGATAAGTGTGAATATTGATGGATTAACGTTCAATTATTCAGTTTCCCTTTTATTTCCTTCACATAGTCGGAATGTAAGGAAAAGACTTGGTCTCATTTTCTACGTTAAAATACTCACGCGAAGCCGGGACGAACTGGCCTATGATATGATTAAAGTTTTATAACTTAAAGTTTAAAACTGGTGTATAATTATTTGAAATTTAATTGATTGTTAAACTCTAGTAACTTAATTGTTATATAATTCCTTACTATTAGTTGCTTACTACTTAAGACTGCAATCGTTTACTTTAATTATGTAATATAGTAACTTTGTTGAAAGCAATATTTTATTCATCATCGTCAGACTGCAAAGACCCACTACAGGGCCACAGGCCTCTTCCCGAAAGAAGGTATGTACATAGCCGCCGTGCCGGCCCACGATGTATTAGCGATTTCAAGCTGTGAAAAACTACAGTTCTATGTTTTCCCACAAACGGTGGTACTACAAGAACATTTCTCAGGTTCAGGTTTCCTTCACCATTAGCCGACAGTGTTGCCAATTTCAATTACTAAATTTATGCGAATTCCAAAAAAATCGTTGGTTTCGAACCTGAATATTTTATTAAGCCGAGTTTTGTGTGCAAAACATTTGCTTGGTGAGAGAGCTTTAATATGGTGGTAGTGTTTTTTTAATACCCGCGCGGCTAGCTACCACCATCAATTTTAAAATTTATCACCAAGCACTTATAGATATTTTCTGACAACTGCATTTAGAGTATAGTCCACTCTAGACTCAGCGCGTTACCAACTTTGGCAACGTGGTCGTTTAATATCGCCCGAGATTGTGATCAAACGCTAAAACATGTAAAGTATAAAAGTAGTTATGCAGACCATTTTTGTAGATCCAGGTTCGTTTCGTGGTCAGTCAATCAGAAGACTTCACTTAACATAACAATATAAAAGAATAGATTTGCAAATGTGTATGTATTTTTTTGATAGCTTTTTTCCATAATTGACATGTCCATATCAATAGAATATGTCCGTTTTAAATATGGATTTTAAAATAAAAGGAGGTTTTTTAACGAATTTGCTTATGCATCTGGTAGGAAAACAAAACATAGTATTTCCGTACAGTCATCCAGTTTCGCTCTAGTTATTACGTCAATTTAATTACATGTTCGATTCACGTACTAACCTATGTGCATTAATTATGCTTTGCCACAAACCGTGCTGTGATTTGTGATCGAGTTACAACTTAAATCGTGATATTTGACATAATAACGACGTGCGGTTACTATATAAATTCGCTCGGCTAAATTTTGTAATTTATAGGAAGTATGGTGCTAATAAATTGTAACAAAACATTTTAATAAAATATTTGTACAAACCAGATAAAGAAAAAGTTTATACTATTATTGTGGTCGAATTAAGACCACGAGTATTTAAAAATATGTATATAATTAGGCGAAGATAAAAGAGTTCAGTACCTTTGTGTCCTCTGTTTGCCAATTGTTTTCCTTTATTTATTTTTTTGTTTAATAGCTACTAACAAGTTTTAGTGTTAACAATAAAACAATTGGATTCAGATCGTTTTTTCCCATACCATTGAGGGGTCGAATTCTGTATTCGTTGTACTTAACGCCTTTTGCGTTTACTAATATACAATATTTGTACACTTTTTGATAAAAAAAAAAAAACAATATTATTGGAACTTAATTTTTTCTTAATAAGGTCAAATTTCGACCACACGACGATAACTAATTGAAATAATTCCAAGTGACCTCCGTAATAACAATATATATATATATATACGTCTATTACAAAATCATTTAAAAACATTCATAATATCTTAATCTATTACATAAAAGATTTAATTAGAGTTTCATACATGCACTATAAAAACAAGTACTAATATTTACTTAACCAACGATTGCAAAATATGTGTGCATATAAAATTGTTTTGATTTAAATAAAATTGTCCCCGAACTGAAATTACAGATGAAAACTTAGGATGTAAAATTGCTTTAAAATTAAATTTCTGTGGGATTACAAAGGGGAAAAATACCATTAAATCCCTATTAGATTTAAAGTTGGGGACAAACAGAAACATATATATGTTTTTTTTTTCGAACTGTCTACACTGTTGACTTGGCAAGGCCTCTACAGTTTCATCGGACTACTAGAAATATGTATGTAAAAGTACTCGGTTATGTATCAAGGAATAATTATGTTCACAGTTTTTCGTTTTTTTTTTTGAATATAAAGAGAAAGAAACTTAACAATAAATATTAATTTAAATGTACACGGGCATACCAACAAAATCCAGCTAATGCATCGAAACCCTGAATGTATTGTTTTTATGAGAATATAAATTACCACACTGAGAGACGGTACATCGGTTTTTTTGTGATATCTAATGTATTTTATAAGACAAAATTTTCCACGGTCTAAAGGTCAAATTATTTTATTAATAACTTGAAGATGGAGGTTTTAAAAAGTGATTCAATTTATAATTAGTCTGTCCGTTTAGTTCACAAGACAATAGTAGTTAATCAATATGATATTTTGGATTAACTCACACTCACCTTGACGTTAAAAGGTGACTAACTGACATATTTAGTATTTAAAGAAGGTTGAAAAGTAATCAATTAACTTTCGATCCAAACTAGTTTTTGAAAAGAAATCAGCTGTCCGAGTTGCGATTTTCAACTATCTGAGGACTTGGCGTGAAATACTGAAGTTTTCTTAGTAACAGTTATGGTATTTAGAAAGGTTACAGACTTAATATGTTTTTTTTTTATTTTTTTCGAACTGACTACACTGTTAGCCTAGCAAGGCCTATACAGTTTCACCGGATCGGACTACACTCGCCCGATTCTATATAGGCGACTAGCACAAGGGCGCACGGCACACCTCGGCTTGGGCTGTCGCCGAATATCCCGAATCTGACTCAATATTAATTTAGAGTCCCCTTTTAAACTTTCCTTAAATTTTGCTTATCAGTTTACTGAATTTTCTCGTTATTACCATTATCGTTACGGTAACCGGGTTTTCCTTCGCGCTTCGGGTAGAACACCCAGATAGTCGGATAAGTCCGGTTTCGTATAGCGTTGTCTTTGTCTATCGAAGTCGTTGTGCTATACGATAGAGAAAACGGTTTACAAATCCGAAGCAAGCCGATATTAGCTGAACGTCTTACCTTTCTCCCCGATGTGCTAAATCAAATGCCAGATACTGTACACTAGTTAACGTGTGACTCACATAATTCTATGAATTTTCAAATACTGTCAACGCTATTTAGTAAGCTTTAATTAACTCCGTATAAATACTGACTTTTGCGTAAGGCTCTTCTTAGTATTTTTTTGGTTCTCATCGCCACATGGATCGCCCGTACTATTACTTCATACTTATTTTACGCACTTTCTAACCTACACTTATGTATGACAAGTACTCTGCTTCTAAGGAACGTAGCGTGATGTTAGGCACAAAGAAACATAAGATCTCTTATACATCAAATTATAAAATTATTATTATCTCTTTATTTTTAGCACGAAGGATTTTATACACTTTAAGTATACTTTACTACGAAGGATGTACTTCGAGTTTAAGTATTCATTAGTATGACGCTGAACAAAGCGATATCAGCTCATCCACCCGTTAAGCTTTAGCTCAGTATTATAATTGTTCTACCAAATTATGAAGTTTTTTGCCCCTTGTTATGTTCTGTTTAGTATAAATATATTTTTTTCTTACATATATAAATAATAGTTAATTTATATCACAGTAATATAAACCACGTCGTACGTAATTATTGTCTTTAAACAATTCTTTGTTCTTCGATAAAAAACATACGTCAAACACATACTAATTTATATTAATATTAGGATATCTGGATCAATATTTTTTACGTTATAAATATAGTTCTAACTTCGTATTTTATATGTATTAACTTTTGGTGACGGCTTCCCTTGCATTAATCTAGATTTGGCCTATCCTTCTGTAACACGAAATCAATACATTTAACGTACTCCATGCCATTTTCTGTACCCTTGACAACGTGTATGCAAAACATAATGATGATCAGTTGAATATTTAAGGCGTGAAAGCATAACAAACAAACACATTCGCATTTATGGTATTAGTAGAGATTAAATTTAAAACTATATAAGAATGCCGAAATGTATTTATTGTGTAAATAGGTGGTAGAGCTACGCTGAAACTATTACTGATTTTAGAATCAATGGTTCGGCTCGCCCGGGGTAGTACCACCCTCTCACAGAAAGCCGACGTGAAGTAACAGTGCTTGCACTGTTGCGTTTCGTTCGGTCAGTGAGAGCGCCGGAGGCCCACATATATTAAAAGGCCGGCAACGCACTTGCGACTCCCCTGGTGTTGCTAGTGTCTATGGACGGCGGTGATCACTTACCATCAGGTGACCCACCTGTTCGTTTGTCCCCTATAATATAAAAAAGGAGACGTAGCCTTTTATAATATGCAAGACTGGCGCTATAATATAAAAATAACAATAATAATAAATGATTATAAACATTTATTTTAATGAAAGTATCACTTTTAAATAGAATAGAAGCTAATCAGACTCGAGTGAAAAACGAACCGGTCCTCTAATAATACATGTACGTTGATAAAAAAACTACCGACGTCAGTAGGTACTTCTTATTATATGTTATAGTATTATAAATTCACGAGTTTACCGAGAAGTCATTACGTACGTTATTTTTTATTATAATGCTCTCGATTTTCTTGAATTAATTATACAAGTAGGTAAGTCAATTCACATCAGTGACGCAAATGTTTTATTATAACGCGTCATCGTATGGAATTTATTTACGGAATATTACCAACAGAAAATATCTGTATTTTATCAAGAACTAGTTCATATCAGGGGCTTTGCTCGTGTGTAATTATGTATCGAAGTCACAAACTCCCTCTAATAGCACTTGAGTCCTAAAGAATGTTTGTCACGAATGAATTACTGCTTTTTGAAATGTGCCCAAAACAATGCGAGTAAATATGCTTTATTGTGTAAAGAATGTAGTAGTGTTACTTTTTAAGTCAACCTTTTTGATATCGCATAAGTATTTTCAATATCCGACTGTCCGCTTGAATTATGACAGGCATATATTAAGCGAAAAGCACCCGTAATAGTGGTTTGCTTAGATGTGTCATGACTTTGGTTCAACCGATAATAATTAAACGGGGGGTGTGTGCATCGAACTGAAACGCTACTATCATGCACATGCTGAGAATCTCATAACAGTGATTCTCTTTACATTGTCGCTTTTCAACACGTTGATCGAAGTTGGTTAGAAACCTTGCGAATGAACTGGAGTTTTCGGTGAAGGAAAATGTTGTTATGAAACCAAAGCATAGTGGTAATGGTATAGAAAAAAAAATACAATTCTAGAGGCAAACAAATTAAAAAATCAAACAATATTTTGACCTTTATAAAAGTAATTAATGTAAATAAATCGAGCGCACCCATAACCAATGAGTTAATCAACTATATACATTAAATATATGAATAATTATCAATAAAATGAATTTCGTTTGATCCTCAACTTTAAAAACGAGATGACTACAAACCTATAATATTACAGCAGTAAAAATATTCAAAACTTTCGTGAATTTAATAGGAAATGGTAAACCTTGCTTAACATAAAATCACCGACTATAACAATGTCGGTGGCGTATATTTCTATTATTTAAATAGGCCTAGCACTTCGGAGGCAGTGCGGTAGAACGATAGGCTTCAAACATTTTTAAGGAATTCGAAGACGATTTTTGCGCTAACCTTGATGATTGATGTTGTTGCTATTGAAAATCTAAATAGGCTAATATGCCGGAACAGTATAAGAATCATTTTTACATCATCAAAGAATTTTTAAAGACCAACGTCCTACAAAGCTGCTTCCTATTGGTTCTAATCAGGCTTCATATATTCTTACTAATATTATAAATCCGAATGTTTATTTGTTACGCTTTTACGCTGTAACTACTCAACTGATAATCATGAAATTTTGTGTACATATTGTCAGGAGTATTGTCTAGGCGTTTAATCTGAGGGCCAACAGCTTCACTCATATGTGGAAACCGTAGCGAGCGTTGGCTGTCAGAACCATACGCGGGTACTGCATGATCTCCTTCGAGGCGGCTGCCCTACTAGCCAGATCCCCACTCTGTGACCTGGAAGCGATAGCCCACGCGTCTTTTTATCATCGACCCGTGAAGGCGCTGGAACGTGGACGACATCTTACGCATCGGGAAATCGAGGCATTCAGATCCCAGCTCCACCATGTCCTAGTGGTGGAAGAGTGGGGTCGACGACTGGATCGACCGAGCTGGGGTGTGGCGACGGTTGAGGCCATTCGACCAGTCAAGTTTCTGGCTGGCATAGGTGCTCTTGCGGTATGGATGCTTCGGGACCTACCTGTGTCGCATAGGCCGGGAGCCAACTACAGGGTGCCATCACTGTATCTGTGTGAGGGACACTGCGCAGCACAGAGTGACTGAGTTTGTCGGCCTGAATCTCACGCTTCCGACGGTCGTCTGTAAGATGGTAGAGAGCGAGGTCAGGTGGCTCTCCGGCACCTCGTACTGCGAAGCAGTCATGTTCGCAAAGGAGAAGGCGGAGAAGAAGAAGGAGCAGACCACAAGGCTCCCCTCTCGCGGTCGACTAACTGCGGGGCAGTGATGGGTAAACCACAATATCCAGCCGCCGTAGGCGGGGCCTGGAGACGATGGACTCGGACATGTCCATTGTTCCGGCATTCCGACAACTTAAACTGCACAGACCCCTGTGGTGGAGGCGCATTGCACCGATGCGACTCCCACATTTCGTCAGGGATAGTCTAACACCCACCACTCTCTTCGAGGGGTCTACCATCTTGACCCTTTAGACCGCAGTTGAAGCCCCTTAGGACGACCAATACCTGTCTAAGGAACAGATGTAGTCCCTGTATGGCGGTCCTTGCTCCCCCGGGCAATAAGTGTGAGAAGGTAGCATGAGGTTTTAGTTCGAGCAAATCGGGTATTGCCCACCTTTACTACCCAACGGGGTGGGTATCCCTTACGAGTTTCCCCACGTAAAAAAAGAGTACAGAAAACGACAAAGGGTAAAATTCTTTCAGAAAAAAGTACTGTTCCTGAGGAACGTGTGAAATATGCATTAATGCGAACGAAGTCGCCAGTAAAAGCTAATATTATTTATAAGCTTGATATATTTTGTAATGTACCAAGCACGTTATAGAATTCAAAGTAATCTAATTTGTAAATAGTAAATAATTAATTACCCTTTCTTTACACATATTATGTACTTATTTCTTTACATACTTTAAAAGGTTCTGTCCGTTTAGCTTACAGTCTGTATATTCGTTAGGGTCTATAACTCGAAACCCATTCATCCAATTTACATGATTTTTTATTATATTATGGGTGTATTCTTTCGCCAAATTTTAGCGTAGTATTTTGTTTTATTAGACAATATATGAAACAAGTTATGAGGTTACTTACTTACTATAATACTAATAGTAAGTAGTAGCATTAATGTAACAAAACATATAGTAAAAGCTGGCCTGAGAATAAACCTATAGTTTTAGTGGTTTTCGAGTTAAAAGAACAACACTGAAGTGAGACGTAGCCTTTTAAAGTAGCCTTTTAATATGCAAGACTGGCTCCATTTATTTAAATGTCTGAATTAATATTTTTATTTTGTTATAATTAATTATTACTTCACACGTAATTTCATACATATTATACTAAAACTATTTATATAATTTATGACAATAAATGTATATTTTTTATACATGAGACTTGTAATTTGTAATTTGAAAAACTTTATGTATTATTAATTAATCTTATTGTATCTAATAAATTAAAAAGTTTATAAGTAAATACGAATTGTTTTTGTAATAAATATCAGAATACATTGCTAAATTATTCATTATGTTTTAAAAACTTTTGAACTAATTTGAATGTAATTAGTACGGATTAAAAATTAACTCAACGCGTGAAAGTACATAAATAGTGCAGTGCATATATTGCATATATATTAGGTTTTTATACAGTAGTTAAGTAGTCTTGATGAAGTTACAATGTTACGTAAGACGAGATCGTAGACCATATATAATAGAGTTACATTTTTTGAAAAAAAAAAAAAATGTACCTATTATTAAATGCCTCAAATTTAAAACAACTTATCATAGATATATTATGATTAAAGATATACAGTACAAGTTTTTGTACAGTCAGAATGAATGAGTCACTCTAAGAAGTTATTAGAAAAACAGACGCAAGGTTCTACTAAATATATGAACATATTAGAAAATAAAAAGCAAATTTATTCATGCTAATGAATGGTATATGAATAAAAGATTTGCACAATTAATACTCTTCATGGATATAGAGATATTTAGAGTGGTAATTGCTACACAATGTGGCTCTAAAATAATATGCTGAAGGATATAATTAGACTATTTATTTTTTGTTTTAATTTGTTCTTCCGAACTACTCATACTTCGAGTTGCAAAATGCTTACTAGTTTTAAAGCAACTTCATTGTAATCTACTTGAAGATTTATATTTTATTACACTTTTATTTAAGTAGGTAAGCTAAAAAGTTAACAGTTGTTACCAAACGTTGCAATACATAACAATGACTCGCACACCCTTGACTAGTGATAACATCGTAGTATCAATTACTGTACAATATAAACTGTAGTACATTCAGTTTTGACCACTACAAGGTCGATTTATTTAAAAAAATATAGAAATTAAATATGTAGCTTCTGCCAGTTCCAGGCTAGTAAGTATGGCCTTTTCAACAACAATTTGGCTGAAATTAATTCTGAGTGGAGAAAGTGATGAATTTACCGCGTTCGTATATTACGTCGATCGTATAGCTTTTGTTGGTTGTAAATGTCACGATAAAACCGTAACATATAGGTAAGTTATTTTATAAAACAAATCTGGTTAGTTATCAGTCTGTGGTTAAAAATTGTTGTGAAGTACGTACGCGCCACTATATTCCTATAGCCAACTTAGCTTGTAGTCCTGGTTAAGCACATATTTACCGTTATCGTATCCAAGTAGGATCGACATAACATGTCTCCTCTTCCATTAGTCTTTATCCCCAATGAACTGAGTATTAACAGGTTAATGAGTATGAACATGTCATTTTATTTGAATTTGTTTTTCTATTCTATTCATAATATTTTATTATTGTATTGGTTTATTGTATTAATAATTCGACAATGAATACTCCGAAAGATACCAACTTTATTAATTCAAGTTAATACACACTGATTAACGTGATAAAAAATCCTGGAGCTGCGCAGGTGATTTATGCTATAAGAATCGCTAACGTTGAATAAAAACACATAGTACTACAAAATAATCCCAAGGCGGGTTAAAGTCAGGCAAGCGGCCGTTCCTAAAAATTAAGCCAAATCATACATCACACGACAAACATGTCCTGCCGACCTTACTTAGGTGAGATAAGGGTAAGCAAAAGAAGAACTGAATATTAACACCTTCTTCTACTCCTTATTCATACAATCATATACTTAATATTCTTCATGTTACATTACTTTTATCCTTTCTCATAGCACGGCCATATCACGCCATACCTCTTAATCACTAACGCTATTTTCATACTTCATCTGTTTAATGCAATCCTAGTCTATATATATATAAAGAAAGTCGTGTTAGTTACACTATTTATAAATCAAGAACGGCTGTAGCGATTTGGCTGAATTGGTGGGGAGGTAGCTTAAAACCAGGAGACGGCCATAGGATACTTTTTATCCCGTTCAACCACGTTCCCGTGTGACATAAAATTTCAAAGAGAATACAAGTCACTATAAAATGTGATATAACAAAAACGCATGTGACATGGTATAACAAAACGCAAATGACAGGTAAACGTAATTTTGTTTATAGTTAAGTATGGATGAAAATTTGATAGTTATAAATTTTGTCAGAAATCCATAACCAGTAATTTGTATTCTCTTTCAATCCTCATTAACAATGCTGCGACCAAGACGATCGATTCTTTCCCGACAAAGGAAAAGGAAAACGAAAAAGGATACGAAACACTAGGAATGAAAGGACTGAAGAAGAACAAAAAATTGCCAGTGAAGAGCCCCGTGTTAGTATGGCTCGAATTTTAATACAAAATTGAACTTAATAAAATGCAAAATCTGCTTATTTGTTGCTTCTAAGGAGGAACAGAGTTCGGTGGGTCAGCTAATCTATAAATAAAAATCAGTTGCTGAAGTTATATAAGCGCATCATTTCCGAATGACTGAACCTATTTGCTAATTATTTTATTGAATTATTTTTAATTGTCAGAACAAGGTTGAATGATGAAACAATGATGAAAGAAAATGGTTTCATAAATAATACGAAAAAGTGATAATAGTGGATTCAAAAATTTAAATATAAAAAAGCGACTAAATGAGACAGAAGGACACGAAGGTCTTCAAAAATATTGAAAAAATTGACATATTGACAATCAGTTGCCATTTTATTAATTTACATGGTCGTACTGTAAGGAAGATTTGATATAAATTGTCTTCCTTAGTACACACAGTGCGAAGTTGGGGCGGGGGGCTTCTAGAATATGGAAAATAATATAAATTAGAATTTTATCGAAGTTCAACCGATGTTTTAAACATTATTTGTTAACGCCATCTAGTTTGTAATACTTGAACTATTCTATAATAGTGAAGATACTTCAATCAGTGTAATTAATTAATCATTTTTAAACAATTGTTACAGCTGACGCTTAACAGACACGAGAGATGACTCTGGCGGGTTAGTATTGAAATTTTAGTATATGAATTAGCATTTCAAGAATCCATATAATAAAATTAAAATATCTAGTTTGTCCAGAATAATCCACACAGCGGCTAACTAGTAATGGTAAAAATGTAACAAAAGTAACTTACAAAAGAGAGAAGTTAATCAACAAGCAGTACCCATGAGACAGGAAAAATATTTTCACGAGGAAAAGTCCCGTGTACAAGATAGTTTAAAACCAATCAATGAGTTTAACGACCTACATGTGTTATAATTGTAAATTCTTTGTTATAAATTGTTAATTTTCTCAAAATGCATTATTGTACAAACCAACCAATTGACTGTTTTCATAGAAGCAAATTATCTGCATGACGATTGGTTTTTCTATGAAAGATTGCCGCAGTGGTTTAAATGCTCGCCTCCTTGTTGCAGCCACGCTGAAGATTGTGGGTTTGAAACTCACACGGGAAATGATTCGTGAACTCCATAAATGTTCGTGTCCAGTCTAGGTATACTTTATATTTGCTTACTTATTCATGACATTCTCCTCAATAAAGGTACGGGAGATAACTCTTGAAAAAAAAATGTATCTTCTTCTTCTTCTTCATACCCTTAACCCACCTAAGTAGGGTCGGTACCACATGTATTTCAAGATGTGATGTATGATTTGGTTTAATTTTTACGAGCGGCCGCGCGCGCCTCACATCAACCCATAACATATTCCGCATATTATCTTGTTCTGTATGTTAAGGAGCATCTGTGCATATTTAATGTCTCCGGATGTAACACTATACACAGCTCTTTATAAACACAGACAAATCCCATTTGAAGTTCCTTGCGCTTACTCCAAGATTATTGCACCTAGAAGAATTCTGAAGACATTGTAGTATTCATTGTGTTGTGGCGCACCCTTGCATATACTGCACTCTTTAAGAGCAGTGTCGTATTCCCTGTGTGCCGGCGCTGATCTGGATATAGAATTTCCTGAAATTATTCCATATATAGTAATTGTATGAAATGTTAATTTATTGCTACTTCCTTTCTAGTTAGAACGCGGCGTGATGATGAATATATTAATTATTCTAATTAATATGAATCGTGTTCCTACCGGTTTGTTGAGGGCACAGTACAAGACAATGGAAAATTTGCAGCCATTCTGCACGCAATACCTACTTCAAGTTGTGTTTGCGTACTGCGTTCGCTACGTAATACTGTTGTGCAAGCTTCATCTGCATGCAA
The DNA here is from genome assembly GCA_035772565.1 of Antheraea assamensis. NCBI lineage: Eukaryota > Metazoa > Arthropoda > Insecta > Lepidoptera > Saturniidae > Antheraea > Antheraea assamensis. The sequence goes on from JAQQSE010000069.1 coordinate 701,417, forward strand.
TTCTCAATAACCTTCGTCGTTTCGTATCCTCTTATATTTATCTCATGATATATCAACAAACGTTTGTATACGTGTAACAAGTTGTAGTGTAAATAAGTAAATAAATATAAGGACAGAATTTCACATTTGGCCATTTAATTCCATACTAAGTATAGCTTGAATAATAAAAAAAATTAAACAGCTTATATACACAAAGATTTGTAGATAATAATACCGAGATAAAGAATTGACAGTAATGCTAAACGTATACAATTTTTTTTTTGAACTGACTACAACAATGCGTCATGAAGCAAATACAATATTAGTAAATATAATTTTTTCTTTTTAAATGTGTTCTGCGTAATAAAGCATTATATAACACTACTTAATTAAATTTCACTAACATTACATATTATATGTTTTATAATATACTAGCAGGCCCAGAGAACTTTGTCCTACCCCGATAATAAGAAATATATACTTATCTGCATCAAATGGTTAAGGTAACTAATGTATTCAATTCGATAAGGATTAATACTGTATGCGTCTAAATAGCCTTCGAATTACCTCATCATATTTGAGCATTTATAAGTAGATATACATACGGGTATAATAAGCTATCCTTATAAGATAAGTATATGCCCCTGCAGACTTTTTTGTTATATCTCAAAAGAAGTAGGCATCGTTTTCGATGAAAGCTCCCAAGCGACTTGACTTTTTCCAACAATTATCTTTATATTTCAATCAATTTAAGTTAAACTTTGACAAATTATATACCTAAACCTTCCTCATGTATTACTCTATCTATTAATGAAGACCGCATTACAATCCGTGCAGTTTTAGTGCAGTAGTTTTTTAGTTTATTGCGAACAGACAGACAGACAGATAGGGCGAACGACTTTGTTTTATAATATTATAATAACATTATAATAAACGTCTTTTTTTCGGACCCTAAGCATAATTTTATTGGAAATAAGTAAAATAATTGCCTTATAATTTCAGCCTTTCATGTTAACTCTACAGACTCACACTCTTAGAGAGCCAGATTTATTTAAATTTTTATATATAGGCGGTACTTTATGCTATCATAGCGTTAGAGGAATTATTCATGATTGAGCGCTCTATAATGGTACCTATTTCGACTTAAACTCACACCGGTAAGGTAGTACAAGTCGCAAAAGTCAAATTTTGTAAAAGATTCTTGTTTTTTTTTTTTTTTTTTTTTAATGGCCGAACCTACAGGAAAAATGTTAAGGAAATATTTATAGGGCATTTAATATTCCATAAAAAAGTTTTTAAACGAAATCTCTAATATCGATAATATATATTAATATATCGCAGACAGACTGTTGCCGAAGGTTTTCTCTGGTCATACTGACGAAATAGACGTGATGAAGCGGCTGCTGATTACTAAAGACAATAATACATAAACAGTGTATACACACAAAGTGCTGTGCTACATACAAGGAATATCGAGAGAAAACTTTTATACTCTCGGCAGCAGCTATCGCCGTATTATTTATTACATCAAGTTGATTTTAAAAACGTAGTTCGTAAAAAAGATTTTGCTTCTCAAATCACTTGTAATTGCCTGCATATTTAAAAGCTGGTATACGACCACAATCGCACTAAAGCTTAGTTATGATGTGGTTGTATATTATAATACATTAAACCCACGCGCGTTACCCAGTTCGTGTACCCATGTGCTTGAGTTTTCACTTGATAGTAAGTTAGTATGATTCTTACCGCCCTTCCCTCCATATTGCAGTTTATTCACGATGTTATTTATACTTCATCAAAACTCAAGTTTATTGTATTTTCGAACTCATACCATTGAAACGCAATGGTTGTCTGTATGAATGTTTTTTGAAGATGTGATTTCATGTGAAAACACTGATGAAAAGAAAAATCTACATTAAAAAGAGACAAACAACTATAAGATATAACGTGCCAGAAAAAGATATAGAATACATTATCATTCATGTGACTATTTCATAATTTTTTGTACACTTTACTTCTACCTCGTGACAAAAGGAAGGCATGTTACTGTTGTTTTATTTCATGTAGGGTGATCCATCTTGAGCAGTCTCTCGTTGGGGAGACCAAGAAGTTGTGTTGTTGTTGTGTTGTGTTGTTGTGTTGAGAAGTTGTTGTGAGGCTCCATTCATCACGTCTCCCTGGCGGCTCGCTCAGACTAAATGCCGGGCTTTCTGCGCTATAGAGTGACAGGTAGGTAAAATCATTTTTCTAAGTCCGCCTGGCTAGCTACCACTCTCATGTTGAAAATTTGTCGCCAAGCATCTATAGTTTTGTCCCGGCAACTGCACTTGAGAGCCATTCCCTCTCTAGGCTTAGTGTGTTTACTATCTTAGACCACATCGTCATTTAACATCAGGTGAGATTGTAGTCAAACGCTACAACCTATAAAGTATAATATAAGAAGGAAATAACCTAAATGAGTCCATTTAAACATCTTAGCTGATACAAAAGCTGGTTAAAATTTGTTTCATTACCACAATGTTCAATGCTTAATGCAGTAGCGAAACGCAGCTGACATAAGCTGTCATGCGTCACATACTAAAAAAAAAGAATTGGAGCGACGACATCATTTGTGTGTGTAAGAAACCGTTAAAACGCAAAAATCGATTCTCATCGCGTTATTTCCTGAAAGTGGCAACCTGAATCTCTATCGGTGGATCACAACAGGTGCTGGAGCAGTCCAAGGTACGTGGTGCATTGTATTTGCTACAGCCCAAATTGAGTATTGAACAACAACCATCGCAACGATATTTTACCCAGAGTAGCCAGGACACCAAGCTACGGTGCGAAAGCTACAAAATTATTAAAACTTAAATAGGGTAATCATAAAGGATTTGGACGTAACATGCTATAAAATTGATTTAACGCTGTTCAGTTCATTTAATTGTCCAATCACTTATTCACAATTTACAGGTTTTTTATCGTCCGAGATGTAGGTGGCACCTATTAACGTTTAGTATTATTTATTTGTTCAAAATGTTCACACGAACGCCAGGTAGAGGTAGTAAAAGTGACAGAAATATACGTAGACTAGCTTTTGCTGGTGGCTTCGCCGGCGTTAATTAGCGCTCGCGTTAGATCTGAACTATCCCTTAGGGAACAGTACTTTTTTCTAGATTAATTATTCACTATGTCCTTCTCTGCACTCCTGACGACATGTATGTAAAATGTCATGAAGATCGATTGAGTAATTGACGTTTAAAAGCTTAACTAATTGATTTACATTTACATTCATTACATTACATTTAATATTTACATTCCTATTTATAATATTAGCTAGCACTAGTTAGGATTCCAACAATCATTCAGTATTCTTGTTTCTTCTATACATATAAAATTCTAACGTTTATATATTATGTCGTGGTGGTTTAGAGATTTGACCAGTGGAATATTAATCCGATGTCCCCAGGTTTCGAACCTCGACATGTAACAACGCATTTTTTTGGAATTCGCGTACGTTTACTAATTAAAAAAAAATACGAATTCCTTGAAATAATAAAACTATTTTCATTAAAAGAAATCGGTTTTCGTGAATATCTTGTATAAATATGAGTTTTCTGTCACGTCTATTATTACTGGACCTTAACAAACATATTTCAAATAATTTTAGTAAAACACTTTATATTATTGTAAGAACTCAGCAAAACTAATAATTGTTAATCGTCTGAACGTAGCATTAGTGTTAAAGTCTTCAAGCATGAATGAGCAGCATTGAATTTCCTTCGCTTGTATAATACAAGTTTATACTCCAATGTTTAATGAAAGGTCGTGATAATATTTAAAAAAATATACCTATTGTGATCTCAGATAGATCTGAATATATTCAAAACATTTTCTTAATTGTATTATGATATACAGTTTATAATATAGCTAGCTTTTGCCTGTGGCGTCGGTCGCATTAAACTAAATTCAATTTATCCCTTTCTTGCCCTTTTGTAATGATGATTGGTTGAGTAATTAAGACGTGAAAGTGTAACAAACAAACAAACTCACTTTCCTATTCATAATATTAGTAAGAATATCAACATCCATTTCTACATATTTAGACTAAGACCTGTTTATGAAGTTTCGTGGAATAATAAATGCGCTAACAACCACATTACCGCCTTGTTGCCCTTGTGTCTAATACGCTAGTGATTTTATTAAATTGTGCTTATATATCTTTATAAAATGGTTGTTTGTGTGTATAGTAACGTTTAACCAAACACCGTGAATGATAGTACACCGAAATATTTTTTCATGGTGAATGGGTTTTATACAAGTAATTCTACTAAACTGCTTCACTAGATGGCTCTGTAACATATCAACTCTTGTGCCGTTCAACATATATAAAGATATTCAATCAGATATACATGTAGAATACTTAATAAAAAACCTCTTACATGTATTTCAATGGTAGTTAAAATAAACAATAATAACAGCGAGAGGAGTCGCGGACATAGCGAATTATATTATATTATTAAAATGTTTATCCTTATAATAAGATATATAATACGAGTGCAAGGAAAACTTCAATAGAAAATGGTGCTGTTTGCGACCGGAATACTAATAAGCATATGTAAATTATTGCCTTTCCTATCATTCTACTGCTTCTTTATTGGCCAATCATTGTCGTTCATTCCTATTTCATGGTTCTGTATATGTGTTATTATCTTTAGGGTTCGCAACTCATAATGCAAAACCTGGACTCTTATATAATCACATTACTGTCCATGTGTTTGATTACCGTCCAAGCCCTTTTCTTCTAAAACAGATTAATATATCACGTTGAAAGTAATATTAAATACAGAATCTCAAGGGGCGTAAGTATTATGGCCTTGGTAGGGCTTAATAATGGCAGTTGCGCCATTTGGATTCTAATCTGTGGGTTAATGAAGTCCGTCAGCGGGCTGACCAATACCTCGGTCAGCGTATAATAAGCATTGTCAAACAAAGTGACTATGCGGCCAGTGTTCTAGGAATGTTTCCTTCTGGGAGCTAATTGGATTTCTTTTTTTCTTCTTCCTCTGGTTACCTAACAGAGTCTGGACAACATTTATTTCACGAAACTCATAAGAATCCATTACAATAAAAATTATTTAAGTCTGCCATATGATCTCAAATCGCATATAGAAATGGAAAGATATAGAAATACGAATATATAGATTACTCAATTAAGTTCTAGATTAACATAATAATGTGCAATTGATATTAAAATACCCATTTACTAACCAATTAGGAAAATGTATACTGTACTACTTCGCGAGAACTTACAATCTTCGATTTTAACGCTAAGGAAAAACATTTAACACAAGTTATAGAATAGATCTGAAAAAACATATTACAGATTTCATCTCGAAGTCATACGGGACATAGTAATATTTTCTATCAATTTCATACTGTCTTTAGTATACGAACGCCCACAAAATAAAAAATAAAACCTCGTAGCCCTTTTTTTGCTATGTTATTAAAGCAATTCCATATTTTCACGGCTGCGCTAACGCACTGTAAAATAATTGTACAGCTTTTTCTTGGTATTTACGTCCGTTGTTTATGTGTATATTCACATATTATGTATTTAATTTATGTGATAAATGGGTGTCGTCAGAAAGTCAGAATTCAATCAAACATAGTAATTATTTATTCTGATAAACATACTTATTATTTTCAAAGGTTTACAAATATATTATTTTCATAACGGTACAAACTTATGACGTCATACATTGACCGAATTTGAATACACTTGGTGAAATTATTTCTTTAACTATTTCTTTTTTCCTAATGTTATAATTTGTAAGTACTCTCATTTGCCACTCTATTTATCTTCCTGAAGATATTTATTTATTTTTTATTAATTTTGGTTACTTATTTACTTCTGTGTTGTTCTAGTATATAAGTCTAAAAATAAAATAATTGTTGTATCAATCCATTGGATTAACATGAACGATATTGATTACCCAAGACCTATACCGTTAATATGGGAGTTCGCATATATATCGCAACTAATTTATCTTCACGTTGTTCACAAATGCTAACTTCAACTCAGTTTGTCATATTAACTATAGCTGACGAAGAAGTTAAAGAAGATACTTTGGAGAATATTTTATTGGATTTGTCTTTGCTACTTCCGTCTTTGGTTATTGCCACGTCCGCCTGCAACAAGTACTATTTAATTTTATTGGTTTATCTCAATCTAGTAAAGTAGTAAAGATAACGAAAAAACTGAATTTGCAATATTTGAAATAATATAAAAGAGTCTACACTATAAAACTGGAATGAAGATTTAAAGAAATAATACAAACAAAACAAGTGTGCAATTCACACGGGGTAGGAGTGAAACCTTAAAACAATAATAAAATACTCATATAAACGATAGTGTATTCTATCTTCAACACACGTACAATACGAACGATTGGATCAGAGCAAGTATAATGTAAAGTAAAGTAATGTAAAGTATAATATAATATACAATGAGGAAACCGCAAAAATAAAAAACACTGTATAATATTTTCTATCTCATTTTCTCACATCTTAAATCCTATATTGTCTCTTTTTCGTTTTATTGAGTTTCACACCCGTAGGTGCTAAAGCCAAAATAATTAAATTTATTCATTAATTAAATCAAATAATAATTGAAATGAGACGTGTATATACAAAAAAACGGTTCAGACTATCTAATTTTTATTTTTTCGAACTGACTACATTGTTGGCCTGTTAAGGTCGCTACAGTTTCACGGGACTACAAGCTATGTAATTTTTTTTTTTGAACTAACTACACTGTTGTCTTATTAAGGCCGCTACAGTGTCACCGGACTAGGAAACTATCTAATGCTATTGGCCGGATAGGCCACTCCAGTTTCACCGGATTCATTATAGCACAATTGGTTATGATGAATGTAAGAACGAAACTTGAAATAAATTATTGACCTTGGATTTCAGCACTGTAATCTCTTCATCAAACAAATACTCTTCTGAATCTATAATGTGTCAGTAAGGCATCTTTAACTCAAAACCTTGATATAAAGCATCTATAAGTGCGTTGTCGTAATCTCGTAGTCACAGAAAAATGAAATCTTAGATTATTCCTTCACAAAAATTAGTAAATGAAAACAAAATTAATTATAGCTAGATGCAGAACAAAACGAAGGAGAAAAATGTGCCGAAGGAAATATAAACGTTTGTATAGAAATATACATATTAATAATTTGACCAAGTACTAATAATACGTTCAGAAATTTGTTAAGGAAATCAAAACAACTAAAAATGTATACTACAATTATTAAAGTTTTTATAGTTTAGAAGCAGTAAAAGAATACAATAAAATATTGATACTATAGATATTTCTAATTCTTAGGGAATCTTAGTCATTATTATAATAATCTTTTGTCGTCATGCATCTCTATTGTTTATTATTTCGTCATGTTAATTGTTAATCAATGTAAAAAATGTTTTCACAATGACTAGTGGTCTTCATGGCGAATGCAGTATAAATATTCCCATGGTTATTATACAGACACCATAGTCTAACGAAGGGTCGAGAAGTGCTCACGGGAATATTGGTCAGCGATAGATTTAACCGTAAGTTAATATTAATTGACTATTTAAAATTCTTATTAATTCTAACTTAATTCATCTCTTTAATTTGCTAAAAATTTGGCATATTTAAATAATCATTATAGAGCGATTAAAGCAATACATTATTGTAATATAAGTTGCATATACACAAATCTAGAATTTCTTGTTAGCTCTTACATCGGCTTCAGATTAACTCAAATTTCGAAAAACTGACTCAGCTTTTTAAGCAGTTATCTTGCTCTCTTTGCTACGCTAAGTATTAATAAATATAGAACAATTATTTTGCGTGAGTCTGGATACTCTGTATTCGTTAACTGTATGTTTGTGGAGTTCCCCGCAACACAGAACTTCGTAGTGCGAGAAATATTTTGTACAAAAATCATACTGTCTGATCTCTTGAGTGTAAATATATTATTATGTGTAAGAAATATCCACTGATATTTCATATTTCAATTTAACTAAATTTCTCTTTATTTTATTTGCTTAGATTATTCATATTCTGTAGCAAATGTGACAACAGTGTTGTTAAGATGTTGTAAAAGATTTAACAGCAATACAGCAACACGTTAACGTTGACTTTTCACAAAGGTATATAAGAAAATACTCGTGGATGATAAGCACATAATTAAAGTTTCAAATATATATATAATAGGTTATCGAAGAATAATCATCGGTTCTAAACTAAAGCTATGAGTTGTAAATATTTATACATAATACACTCTTAATCCTAACTAATGTTATAAATGCGAATGTGAGTTGTTCTGTTTGTTCCGCTTCCAAGCCTAAGCTACCAACCCGTTTGCGTACACGTTGTCATGGGTATTCAACAGAGTAGGGTGCCTTTCATCCATACAAAATTATTGCTCCCGTAGGATAGTTCAAATGTACACTTACGTGAGCGCAGCTGCGGGTAAAAGCTAGTTCGACTATAATTTTGTAAATTTTCGAAATATAGGTGATGTATATAGATTTATATCCATTGCCTTTTGAATAATTAATAACTGTTAAATATTCCATTTTAATCTTTATATCAATAGCAACTGAATAATTTTAATAACTTTTATTAACTGTATTTGAGATTTTACTAACTTTAGTAATATTTACTGAACTAATTATATTTAATTATCTATCAAAGGAGTTTCATGAAGCAACTAATATATATATATATTAGTAGATTCTCTTAAATGGGTGTCAAAAACTATATAGGAAAAGTTTAATAGCATAAGTCAAGTCAAGTCAAGTTATTCAGTCATAAGGAATTAGTGTATTTGTAATATTCATACGTGTATTATTTTATGACACAAATAACCTGTAAACGTTTGTTATGGAAAAATAACAATACGTAATCAAGATAATTAAAGTATAACCTATGATCATAACCTTTACATATATTACAATATCCCGAGTGTTGTATACTGTATACGTAGTTATACATTGTATTCGAGAAAAATACGTCATTGTTTCATACCTCAGTCACTCAGCTCTCTATTTTGATATGTCTCCGTGTGTCATTGTTATTTTTGTATCGAATATTGTTATGAATATCAAATTGATTTAAACTGCTATAAAAACGGTATACCAAAATAAGATACTATTGAAATCGGTTTTGTTGTACTAAAGATCCGGCTTACTCAATGATTATCTACAGTTTTGAAATTTGACACGAAGGCAGTTCTTTTGGCATGGGATAAGGGGTGAATTGAAAATTGATAAACATCAAATTTAATGTTAAATAACAACGCGAGAAAGCCATATCTGTTGTTAAGACAAGACACGACGTTTCGTATTGAATACTTTAAACAATCACTACATATTATAAAACAAACTCGTCCGCCGCGTCTGTGTGTATGTTTGCGATAAACTCAATATCTACTGAACAAATTGTAATACTGTCTTACGTCAATAGATAGAGTAATACACGAGGATCGTTCAGGTATATAATTTGTCACGGTTTTGTGTAAATTGGTTGAAATATAACGATAATTGTTGTAAGTGTTGTTAAAAGTCAGGCCGACTTTGAGTTTTCATTGAAAACGCTGCCTAATTCTTTTGAGATATAACAAAACAATATATAGAGAGATAATACTCCTCTTTTATAGATCTACAAAAAAGTTTGCGATGGCATATACCTATATTTTAAGGATAGCTTACTATACCCATTTATCTTCTAAAAAATGACCACATAAAATGGGTTAATTGGGAGGCTATTTAGACGGATACAGTATTAATCCTTATCAAGTTACTTTAAGCATTTGATACAGATAAGTATATATTTTTTATTATCAGGGCAGGAAAACGTCCGCCAGGCCTATTAGTAGGAGAATAATTTACAAATATTATTTATGCAAAACATGTAAGAAGCTCTCGAGACGCGAATTCTACTCGTTACTTGATTTATTGTTTAATAAACTCACTCACTCATTTTCATTTAATACAATAGTTACATGCATATTACTATTTACATCCAATACTCAAAAAGAAACAACGTAATTAATATTAAATCTTATTTGGAATCTAACTTATGTAAATGTCAATTTTATGTACATATAACTGTCTACAGAACAAATTTGTGTACATATTATTTATACTATTATTTTTTTATACTCGGTTCTGTCCGCAACTTCGTTCGCGTTAATGTAAATTTGACCAATCCCTCGAGATTTTTTTTTTTAATGTCAAGTACCTTATATCCTTTTGTGTACCTCCGACAACACTTATGCAAAATTTCGTAACGATCGATTCAGAAGTAAATGCATGAAAGCGGAACAAACATATTTGCGTTTCTAATATTAGTAAGCAAGGGTTTATCTTTCCTGCAACCAACCACAAGTAATGCTTCCAAATAAGTGAAACGTGTCAAATTATATTTTCCATTCATATGCTTTCATTTGTTTATATTATTATAGTTAAAGCGAAAATGAAGCTGTTGGTGTTTATTGCGCTCACTACCGTAGCAGTCTCATGGGCCCGTCCAGAATCCACATACACCGATAAATGGGACCACATAAACGTAGATGAAATTATGGAATCGCAACGTCTGCTTAAGGGTTACGTCGACTGTCTCCTTGACAGAGGTCGCTGCACACCCGACGCGAAAGCCCTAAAAGAAACATTACCTGACGCTTTGGAGAACGAGTGTAAAAAATGTACACAGAAGCAGAAAAGTGGTTCTGATAAAGTGTTGCGACACTTGATCAACAAACGCCCCGATCTGTGGAAGCAATTGTCAGCTAAATATGACCCGGATAACATCTACCAAAAAAGGTACAAGGATAAAATACAATCTGTTAAAGGATCGGCATAAGTCAATTATTGAACAACTTTCTTGCCAGCGATGAAGGAAATGGATAAGAAATAGGAAACATTATATGAAAATCATTGTACAGTATATACTAATCAAAGTCTGGAAGGGTTATTTTTTATTAAAAAAGCTAAATTGCGATTAACAACTTTTATTTTATATTCCAAAACAATATTGTCGTGACTATTACCACGCATACGTACTCCCCTACATTTATTATATTAATAGACATATTTAAAATTTATTATCTTGTTGTTCTGTTGTTTATATTTAATAAAAGTATTAAACTACAGTAATATAGTATTAGAACAAATATAAGGCAGTAATAAAAAATGAAAAAAATGGTTTCTATAAAAACTTTATTTAATATATTATATATAGCTTTTATACTACATTAATATTTTGTACTTTGGTAGGCAAACATTGTCCTGCCACAGAACTTAATGAACTATGAATATAAAAAAAATATTAACAGGTACTGACAGGCTCGAAATTAAATATGTATTTTTTATTTCTAAAAACCCTGTAAAAAGTATGTGTAGAAAATTCAAAAAGTTTCGATAAAGCTCCATCTATCAAGTTCAAGTACAACTAATGAAATGAAGACAAACAATAATATGAAATATCACACTGTATTAAATGAATAAATATATAAAAAACACTACATTCTCGTGTGGGAATTAAATTCTATGTTCAAATAAATTTTGACGTGACAAAAACTATACGTGGTTTAAAGTGTTGCAATTAGTCTTTTTCTTCAAGAAATTTATCGAAGGCCTCTTTGTACTTTCTTTCGCTGTCGTATTTGTCAGTGAGCTGATCCCACACTGCCGGGTGTTTTTGCATCACAGCCTTAACCACTGCCCTTATTAGTTGTTTCTGTTTTGGAGTGCATTTCCCACAAGTAGTTTCGAGTGCTTCTGGGATTACCTCTGTAAAAAGAAAGAAATGTTTAATTCGCTATGGGGTAATTAGGACAAATATCAAAACGGTAAAAAAACTGTATCTCATTAATAATTCATAAGATGTATAGGTAAACAAATTACTTCGGTATTAGTGTCAAATAATCAAACTGTTTATATTTCTGCGGACACATTTTTTATCTTTATTTTTAGATAATATGTTTTAATAACTTTATGAATTAATGTAAGTGGGACTTATTTACTCTAAATTTCTGTATAGTCTGAAATTTAACCAAATTATTTCAATGTTAAAAAACGACGTACTCGGATTTACGAGTACTAAGCGCGAGATTAAAAACAAAAACTATTATAGGTTACCGTTTGACCAGAATTTCATCTGATGTTAAATGATGATGTGGTCTAAGATGGTAGTCACGCTAAACCTAGAAGGAAACTAGCTCTTAAATACAGCTCCTGGGACACACCAACAGGTACTTGATGACAGATGTTCACCTTGAGGATGGTATCTAGCCAGGCGGACTTAAAAAAAGCCCTACCACCATGATATGGTTTCATCCCGATGTTATTATCCACAATCTCTAATTCATTTTATACACAATGGACAGATAGAAGACAAGATCATTCAACTGTCAATTTGAACTATTTGTCCAGTATTTCGGCAGCATTAGTAAGCCAATATTTATGATGTTAGAAATTTGTGGTATTAGTAATTAAAACCACTCAAAATGGATTTACATTTTTATTTAACTATTTTACTCATTAACTACCTACATTCTAGGTACATGAAATGTGAATGGTACTAGTACATGGTGATAGGTACATGAATATCTATGAAAGTCTTACTAATTAATAGCTTTTAATAACAATGAAAATTCTTTGGTTTCACAAACCCATTACATCCATTACTGTGATATATCACGGTAAGCCCATACGTTGTAGACTTTTCTAATTAATAGGAAAAAAAGCCATCAAAAGTACATACTCTTAAAATCTTTTGCGTCCGGTGTACAAGGTCCTTCATCGAGGAAGCACTTTGTATAGCTGGAAAGCACTCTGTCGTTCTCGAGGAGAGGCTGAACATCGAAATCATCATATCGTGAACTGTAAAAATCCGCAGTAACTACTAGCCAGTACAGTGGTTAAAATGATAGCGAAAATCTTCATTTTTCTGAAACGAAAGAAATAATCAGACATGGTCATTATTATCAAAACGACTTGCAATATAAAGAATTATCCTCTGCAATTTTTAATAAATTATTTATCTGGCGGTAATAATTATTATTCATACCGCCAATAATTAGCCGATGTTATCGTAACGTGCGAACAAGCTAAGCATTATCGAACCTTCAATTTGTGTAAAAGAGAGAACACTTTACGTTCATCATTCTTAAATCTCGATATAAATAATAAATGTTTTTATGTCACAATTTGAATCCTTCAGCGCACATTATAAAGTTCATTGTTAGTTTCGTAAAAATTCATAGTCTCATTAAAGCGAATAACATATTCAGTTATAAGTTGGAATTGGAATTATGTTAATTCCGTTATTAATTCCGTATTAATTAATAGATGGACTGGACAATAATGTGCTATTTCATTTTCACTTCTAAAAACAACAATTACAATCTTTAAAAAAATTTAGAAGAATTTATTTGGATGCAATTTTCCTTTATAAAATAATTTATAATTATATATTGATTCATTCCCGCTTCTGGACGACCACAACCTAATACTCAATGTAAGGACACTTTTCATATCCCTTTTTGTCGCACTAATTGTTTTAGGAGTTTCTTTTTTCCAACGATCTTGTAATCACTATAATACATTCCTTAACAATGTTGACATATTTTCTAATAAATTGTTATATTGTAAATAGAAAGTGGGCTGATGTACTGTGTAATAGTAGTATATAAATTATACTTCATTTTTTAGTTTAGTTTATTTTATTTCTTTAAACTTTCTCAGTATGTCAAAAGGGTAAAAAACACTAACCTACGTACTTTCCGAAATGTAAAAAGAAAAAATAAAGGTAATTTGCAAATAATTTAAACCTTGTATAAGTACATATTTATCAAAGTGACGCTACGATTTCTTAAAACAGCTTAAAATGTTTTGCTTTCACTTAATGATACTTTAGGCCTTTTAGTTTATATTATAATATATAAAACTCCGTTTATACGGATGTTTGTTACCTAAATAAATAATAATAATTATTTCTTTATCATACCATTGTTACTAATTATAGTATGATACAAACAGCAAAATAATTAACAATCGTTTATAAATTGTTATTGAAAAATGACATATCATCATAATCATATCTATCGACATACGCTGTTACAGGCGTTTATGCAAATAACTAGATGTCATGTGACGTGTAATGTGTAGTTTTAAAACCTTGCCAATTACTTATAAGGTTATAATTATCGTTTATACATAAACATTTAATATGTCGTTTGATCTCTTTGGTACTTAGAATGATCACATACATTAGAAACATAAAATGATGTAGGTTAAATAGTATAAAGCGTAAGAGGTATTTCAAAAACTTATAAGTTTGTTAATAATGTTTACAAATGTAATACGTATAATGCTACTCTTATGCTAGTCCGATACTTGCGCCACGAAGGTTCGGTCACTTGCGCCGCTAAAAAGTAACCTCAAAATTAATTCCCATAAAGGCGTAGAATAACGTTTGCACACCATTGTCATTTCAATAGTAACTCGAAATTAGCGTCTCAAAATTCCTTTGATGTATATAGAAACCGCAGCCCCAGTTATCGTACTGCGTGTATCGTCACGCAGTCCGATAGATCGTAACGCATAACGATAATATCTTCCCACATCTACATTTAGTCTCACCATAGACAAAACTTCGCTGCAGATACACGCAGGTATGGATGGTACTCCCTATACCTGCGTGTATCTGCAGCGAAGTTTTGTCTATGGACGCAATAACATCAAGTGTAGAAAGGAACACATCTTGCGTTACGAACTATCGGGCTGCGTGACAATAAACGCAGCACGATAACTGGGCAGCGTCGGCGGTTTTTACACAAATCAATGGAAATTGGAAATGCTAATTTTGAGTTATTGACAGAGGTGCACGAACGTTTTTCTGGGCCTTTATCGAAATTACTTTGAGGTTAGTTACTAGCGCTACAAAAAGTGAAGCCTCGTCACGCAAGTATGGGAATAGTATGACAATTTATATCCAAAGTTTCATTAGTGTTATTGAAACTTCGTGAAACAATATGCATTTGGTTAAGTTTTTTTAGAGTTTATTATATTGTTATGTTAACTATGCAATTTAACTGTAATATGAATACACAGTTTTTAGATATGTACAACATTATAGGAAGTACTTCATATAGCAACGGTGTTCATAACAGTTTAATTAAAACAAACAAAAACTTAAGGATACTGAGAATATTTGTATTACGCAGATTAATTATTAAAGTTATTAAATAATTAAAGTTATTCATTTATTTCGAATACTTCTGAAAGGCTATATAAGGGTGCAATTATTTAGCTGATGTTCCGCTTTACAGATCTAATGTTTCTACGCAAATTCTCATGTGGGTAGCGTCTCACCTCTAACACCTTAAACGCGGCAGATTTGCCAGTTTTATGTTTTGGCCTCGAAGACCAGATGGTCATTAAGTTTAAAAAGAAAGGAATTTTTATAGGCAGGATAAATTTAGTCATACTTACATAGTTACATTTCCTTTTATTTAAATGGAAAACTATACTTCGCATAGGTGTGTATTTATCAGAATTGGAGATTGTAGATTTCAAAAACTACCGTTGCTTAATATAGGGGACTGTTGGCAATACCAAAATTAATTCGAGAAATCATTCACTCGTACATGTATTTATTGAAATCAACCTAATATTACATTTGGTTTGCTTTTCATAAGAAACAAAAATGTCACTGGCTTTAATTCACTGTTATTAAAAACGCATTAAATAGAATAATATGAGATAATAATCAACTTCCTTTATTAAGAAACCTGTCCTCTTCTCAACATTTGAATAGTAGAAGAGGTCATATTTACCAAATCTATGATTGTTTTTATTTATTAGTAGTGGCTTTACGCTTACCTATTAAGATTATAATATATTTTATACATATGTTTCCAAGTAAGTACTCTCCGATAACCAGTTGCGTTTACGCTTTGGGACGATTTTTATACCTAACAATATTGTCGCATAATCTTTTTTATATTTTACTAGCAATTTCTGTGCAGTAATTACTTTCAACTCTTTATTTTAAAGAATAGTTGAGTACCTTTCGAAAAATAACAGATTTTTACACAAAATTTCATTCCCTTTTTCACCACCTTAGGGTTTGAATTTCCAAAACATTCTTCCTTAGAGCTCACCTTAAATGTAAAAGGAAACTGCAAGTATATTTTCACGATCCTAGTCCCAGTAGTTTAGGTTGTGCGTTAATATGTTAATACGTCAGAATGACTAAGTAAGAACATATAGATTATATAAATATTAAGTATATGATGTATTAAGTAAGTATTACTTCAAATTTTAAATATGATTACCTGTTTTAATACCCGTAGTAAAGAAACTTATCCACGGAATTTATTAATAACTTGACTATTGCTATTTATCAAAATAATACTTTTAAATAATTTTGAGCTTAGCAAAGTACACTAGTGTTGTTAATACATACAAGCTTCTTCTTATAACTGAGAGAAATAGAATTCCTTCTTATTTATAAAAGGCCCTTGGTCATCGTCATATTAAATACATATGTCACAGTCACATACGTAACAATTACGACCGTGGATACAATGCTAATGCGTACATTATGGAATTAACTGCCGGTGGTCTGTTTAGATGACTCATGCTATTTGCTTCCACGTTCTTATAGTTCGAAAGGTAAAAAATATATTTTTGAGTATTTGTTATTTTGAAAAATAATAAATAATTGAATTAATGTCAATAATTAAATCTTGTTTGGGGGTATATTTTTTCCGAGAGAACTTAACAATACTTTATTTTCAAGTAAATACGGAGAATATTTTACAGAGAGGAAGGACGAAAGGAAATTTTAACAATAAATTAAAACTTACTATTATGATACTAATAACAATTTTGTTATTCGCGTATTGGTGATAAAAATTGCCAAAAAAGTTCAAAATACCATAAACAAATTTATTATGTAATTTAAAAACATAAGCTGTCACAATATGTAGTTGTCATTCTTGGTCATTGATTTTTCTTATCAGATAATATTTGAGAAATCATTCCTGCCTAATCATGCCTGTGGACTGTCAAAGATCGACTTCAGGTGGCAAGGGTAATTTCGGGATGTTTATAGAAAGAGATTCAAAAGTTTGCGCCGCCGGTTTACCTACATCACAACCTGATGAACGCGTTGGAGATTCACTACGGCACTATTTGCTTAAGGATGAAGTAGATGCTCTATAAGTGATGCAATTATTCCACCTTCAAAACCACGCTCACTGCCACCTTTACGGCACCCTATACCTCCCGACATGCGGTACGCCGGTCCCTTTGGTGACGTCGCTAAAATAGTAAATCCACCTATTAAAACAAAGTTCCAAACGCTAGTAGACGATTTTAAGGATACACTATATAAGTCTTATTGGAAACAACCGCTTGGTAAAGTTCAAGATCCAGTGCCAATGCTACCAGAAGGATTTCAAATACTTAACACGACGTTCGGTAAAGTGACTCCTTTTCACGGTAGGTTATATGATATAGTAATGCCGAAAGAACCTATTCCGGACAAAACGCCACTGTCTAAGCTTCCAGGTTATCAAACTAATCGTAATTACTGTGCACCATCATATAGATCTGATGTAACTTATGGGCATAGAACGTATGTTGACAAAAGAGGAACATACGCTAGGTGTTGTGTAACTGATGACAGAGTTGCATTAGGGACAGCAGAGAGAACTTTGATTAATTCAGTACAAAAGGATTTTCAGGATAATAATCAGTCCAGAGTTGGTGAGGTTTTAGCACCTAACAATAGCGTTAACAATGTACCGGAAGGTTATTCCTTTGGAAAACTTATGCCTCCCGGTAACCTTCCAGAATGCTTAATGTTTTGTGAGATAAATCTAGAACGAGATTTTTTTAGAAAATGTCTAACACATTTAAATTCCCTCAGGAAGTGTTTATCAAAACGATTCTTACCGACATTTTTTCCAAACTTTTACTTAAACCTCAAGTATTTTGATAAAGAAAATACTGGTTGGCTACCAAAGAATATTGTTTATGAACTTTTGTGGAACTAAACTAATCAGGTTTGATCCTGCATTCATTGAACCGTTGTTGTCGATGTGGCAGGCTTTCGATGGTTCTAAAATTGAATATAAAACTTTTGTACAT
Organism: Antheraea assamensis; assembly: GCA_035772565.1. Taxonomy (NCBI): domain Eukaryota; kingdom Metazoa; phylum Arthropoda; class Insecta; order Lepidoptera; family Saturniidae; genus Antheraea; species Antheraea assamensis. Next base: position 719,594 of record JAQQSE010000069.1, read on the forward strand.
GTAATCAACTATAGAGAACCTTCCCCGGAAATACCAAAAATATGTGATATACCAGTTGAATGTCTCGATTTTCGTACAACGTACACGGAAATGGTTAAACCAAACCAGGAAGTAGACAAAAGGAGTATGGCTGGTCTACCTTCAGGTAGATATTTTGACAAAGATTATCCTGTTACACCTGAAGGTTGTTGTAAAGCCGACCGAACGTGCCTTCCGCATGAATCTGATATGAAATCTTGTATTGCACCTAGCGTTTTAACTCTATTTCATATCAATCATAGAGATATGTATGCTAAACGCGATCCAGGTACGGTAAAAAGGATATTCGAAGCAAGCGGCGAAGAATTTTCAGACCAAAGATTTAACGATATTTGGAAAGAAGCTGAAAAATATCATTCTCAGGGTTGGGTTTGCTATGAAACATTTCGGAGAGCATTGGAAAAATTCCCAGAAATTCTCTCAAAAGGAATCAATGACAAACAGTAATTATATTTTTATGTGACTTCATTTAATCCCTATTAATTATAACTTTTATTTTTAATACAATCCTAATCTCGTTTATTTTAAATACCAATAGTTTTAAAATAATCCTTAAAAGCAACTTGGTGATTGTTGTCGGGATCGTACGTATAGGCAAGTTCCTTCGATACACGAGAAGGGTTATTTTTAACTCCTCATACAATTTGCTTACCCACATACATTTATTATATTTTTCAGTATGCTTTGAGCATCAAATAAATATAGTTATTATATAAGTCGACTAATTATAAAAAAAAACTCGACAAATATTTCTCAGAAAACAACCTGTCAGTTCTCATTATGATGTATATATAAGTGTGCAATAAATATAAATTGTCGATCAACGATAAGAATGAGTTAATAACAATTAAATTGAACCAGTAAACTTGTCATTTCATAATTTATTAATTGTATGATAGACTGTGAAAAAAAACAACATGTTTGTTCTCTAATTGAATGTAATATGAGCTAAAATATTTAAATTAAGTTATAAATGCATCAATAAGTCCATGGTATCAGTCATTTAGAAGGCTAATAATTATTTTAAAAACAATTTTTCACGCAACTACAAAAACCATTAAAAGGGCAAAGCCATTATTATATTAAGTTAAACTAAACCCCTGTTGCTAAAAAATTGTACAGTCCATCTCGACTGGCACGGCTCATGTTGTATTTGTCGAGTAGCTCCAAAAACCGAGGTTCACTTTTAGCTCTGATGGCAAGAAGTAAGGTGCGAAACGCTACCTTTTGTTTGGGTGTGCAACGCCCGCAAGCTGTTGGCAAAGCTTCCGGCAAAGCACCTGTAAATAAAAAAGGGTTTTATAAGATAAATTAAAATATAAATATATTAAAGTAGCCCTAAAGTATCTCTTAACTACAATGACAAAGTAATAGATAACTACGTACCAAAGTTTGAAAAAATATTTATATGTACGTCAAATATACTAGAATGATAAAGATTTGATTTTGAAATGCGTGATTTAAAAATGCAATATGTTCATATACTTTAAAGACTGCAAGCACTTAAATAAACTATCTATTTCTAGCCACAAACGGGATTTGTACTCAAATCATAGTTTTGGTAAACATTTCTAGAGTATCTAACATACATTTATTTTTCTATTATAGTTTTAATATTTTACATTAATGTAATGGTGTATTGTATGTAATTTTGATTTATTCCACAATTAATACTTAACCCTTTTAGCCCACATCATTGTGGTAATTGAAGGGAAATCAACAGTTACGATTTTTTCCCACATATAGTGGTACTGTAAAATAATACCAAGGAGGGTTGTTATCAGGCAGGCGGCCGATCATAAATATTACACCACAACATGAGAACACGTGCCGACCCTACATAAGTGGGATTAGGGTAAGAAGACGATCGTCTTAGAATAGAATTTCACATTCATTTTCAATCACAACATAAAGTGTTTTCAATTTAGAACTGTATAAAATTTAGAAGGAATCAAATTATCATTTATAAATATTATTATTTTTGTTCAATGTTTTTATTATGTTTTTTTTTATATAGGTTATAACAATATCACTTATAAAATCCATAAAAAAATCGCTTCAGAAAATTCGAAGTTTCTTTAGTCTTCATTGAATTGATAGAACTAAATAACATAAAAATATAACTAAAGTTTGACAAAAATAAAACATTCCAAAATGAAGAGATTCCAATATATATATAATGCTATGTAAAGAATTAATCAAAATCATAAGAGGTAAAATAAAATTACAATTTTTGAACTTCACTTCTTAAGCATTTCGTGACCACGATCTGTATAATCAGGCTGAAACATCGAGGAAACAATGTAAAAGTATTTGAACGCGTTCTAGAACCGTCTAATTATTTCTCAAAGTATTATGAAGAATTTTTATATCCTCTTCATTTTGGAATCAGTTTTATTTTTGTCAAATTTTAGTTATAGTTTTATCTTATTTAGTTTTATCAATTCAATGAAGACTAAAGAAATTTCACGTTTTTTGAAATGATTATTTATGGATTTGCCAGGTTTTGCCTGGGGCTTCGGCGGTTAATAAATATTTGACCTATCTCTCTTTCTCTAACAGTACTCTTTTCCTGGATGATTCCTTATTCCTTGCTAACGTGTATGCAAAATTATATGACAATCCGTTGAATAGTTAATGCGTGAAAGCGTATTAAACATACTCACTTTCGTATTTATAATATTATAAATTAGGATTTAAAAAATGATAAAGTATATTCATATGTCCATAAAAACCCGTTCGAAACCGTGGGAAGTTGCTAGTTAATATACATTTACTTCAAGCAAGTACGAGTTACATATAAATGCTATACAAAACCAAGTTTTTCATAAACAACTCACGATTATTCCATTAATGGTCTTATTTATGTAACCAGGTCACGTAATACGATACGCATTTAAATACTAAACTTCCCTATTACATTCTATATAAGGTCAAAAGCTACATACGTTTGAAAATTTTTCCATCCTTTGTGCACGGCCCTTTATCCATAACGCATTTGTAGTATCCGAGAAGAATCCTATCATTCTGTAATATAGCGTTTATATTTATATTGTCATTTCGTGGATAATTTTGCTGCGAGGAGCGTGACACCACCACCGTCAGCGCGAAGAGGCACAGCAACCAACTCCTCATGTTTCTAGCGTTGGATTATCTGAAATAAAAAAATGCAACATGTTATAGTATACTAGTGTCCATCCAGTTGTTGACATTCGATCGTATTTTTTTTAAGTTCCATTAATATCAACGTTTTATGGTCAAAGAGTGTACACATACTGTAGCTTAATCGACATAAGGAGCGTGAAGTATATCGGATAGAAACTTAAATAACGGTTGCAACATTGTTAACAATAGTACAGAAAAAACTATTTCCAAGTTTCTTATTGATAACATTAAAGATAGACAAAAAACAAAAGAAGAAATAAAATGAAATCACAATCAAAAGTACTTTATACAATTCAGGTCCTAAGGAGACACTTATGAACATTAAAGCTACCACCGGTTCGGAAAACAACCCAGTCATCGAGAAGAATCGGCAAGAAACTCGATCTGGTTTATCTTTTCATCAAATATAATTTACTTTTCTTCTTCTTCTTTATTTTTTGGCTCCGTCACGGTTTGTGCACTAGCCTGCGTCAAGTAAAAAGATTTTGCCAAGAAAGTGTCTTGTGATAATTATAATGTTCTAACAAGATGGTGGTTTCCTTGTTAGAACTTTCCATGGAGTTTTGGTGGCATCTCAGAATGCATGTTCCGTGGTATTATTTCCCATCCACTTCACTTGTGCATAATAACCGAACTATATTACGTAAAACACCACCAATATTACAAAATATAGAGTCAAAAACACAAGATTATGAATAAAATATAAAAACCACTACATGACAGACTAAGATCCCGCCAAAAACCCCGTACTTGTAGTCTAATATATTTTTACGAACATACATAAGTTTTAGACATAGATAGTTACATTCGTTTTTGGTGGATGCACAGAAAGGAGCGTTATATCCAGACGTCACCATCGTTCACATTTAAATTCATTATATAAATAGACTATATGAATAAATATTCTATAAATAGTCTTTGGACAAAGAGAGGCGGAAGATATCTGTTCAATCCTTATATGACTGTTCAATCAATCTTAGTTTAATTTCACAGGTTTCGCGTTTGATCAGTCAGGCGTTTTGGCAACATAATTTCGATTAGAGAATTGTAGCAAGAAAAGCTCTATCGCCATGTACACAGTCTACGACTGCATATGAACATAATCTTCTTAAACCATGTCATGTTTAATTGCTTCGAAATGTACGATACACTCATATCCAACTGATTTACTCCTATCCGATCAAATTATTACATATCAGCTGATACCCGCGACTTTGTCTGCGTTGTTTATTATTTTCTTAACAATATATTTCATGCACAGAGGAAAAAATATAAAAATAAGTTATATTTTGCCTACAGGGTTTCTTTTTAAATCATATTATTCGTTTACTTCCCTTCTCCTGCGCATGCGCACCACACCGCTTGCCCTACTTCACACATCGCTGAACGCCTAGTGTTTATAAAAATCGAAGTGATAATTGTTTTTTTTTTGTATAATGCCTAAGTGTTTAAGATGTAAAATTAAAATAATATAATCGAAATTTTTATATATATAAGATATGCTATATATGTCGTCATATAATCATAATAAAGAAGATTTAAAAGCGCACACCTTTGATCTGTGTGCCTATTTATATTCAGTCAGTTAACTTTTACGATGGTACAGGTTCACATGATAACATAGATTATATTATTTTATCGATGGGTACGATCACTGGGTATATCGGAACGATAAGAAATGCTTAAAATAAAGACTTAATTTTACAAAATGAATTACTTCTATAAGAATTCTCATTTAAATGTAAGGTAACAATGATAAGTTTCTGTGGAGTGACTGAAGTTGTATAGTACCCTATTGGCTGCCAGCTATATTATTCCATATTCTATGCCATATGAACGTATGAAGGCGTTAAAACCGAAGTTAATTAATACCAATTTTAATTTATATTGTAGTTACTGTTAATTTAAATCTTATTCTACGATATAACCCTTGGAGGGTTTTGGATTCATTAACACTAAGTAATTTCACATATAAAATGTATGTACCAACACAAACATAATATCAAGTTATTATTCCGACTATTATGAATTATTTAAATATTTACTATTTTTTTTATTTATTTATTTAATCTTTATTGTAAATCACCGTTTTAAATAAACACTATAAAAATATTACAAATTATGTGGTTAGTATGAAGGGCGCCTTATTAACAGCAATCTATTCCAGGCAACCTTTGGATTAATATGGCTCTATGGAGTAGAGCGGGAAGTAAGTACTATAAAATATATAAGTACATAAAAAATATTATTATTGCTCGAAATATAATAAAAATGTATATTTATTTATAATAAGGATAAGGTCACAAGGTTACATAAACATAAAGAGATGCAAGGCAATTTACATTACAATATGAATACATTTACTTCACCATTCGATGAGTTCATCGATTTTATTTAGTATAGCAAATAATTCCTCCACAATAAACTTTACCTATATGATAAACATTCAGAATTATAAGTTAACTTTCTAAAAGAAATACTCACAGTTCAAAGAAAGTTCGGTGTTCGACCTTCAAGATCGGCTGTCACTGACGGTATGGTCGTATCTCGACTCGACAGTGGGGTGCAAGCATTTCTCAAACCAGTCCCCGCCGAGGAAGAGGTCGATGTAACGGACCGCATACAAAACATGCCAGGTCCGGAAATAAAGAAAGCCGTATGACCAAGTTAATAAAATGCAAGGCATGTTTTGATTCCTTTTCGCACTCACATACACTCACCATTCATAAGATATTGAGATTCGTTTAGATAGTTTAGATTAGATTAGGCGTTTTTTTATTTATAATAATTAATTTATAAATCATAGTTTAAAATTAATATTTTTTTATTGTTGGACATCAAATACTTCTGTGACGTTATATTTTTTCTTAATTACAAAGAGATACAACATAAAATACATATACAATATAAAGCAATCAAAACTCGCACATAATTATTTTTACTATATGGTTTGTATATATGTTAGAGTTTACACGTTTTGTCATTTGTGTCGTATTTATTAGTTTTATTTTACATATACATTCAAAATACACCTGATTTTCCACCCTAGAACATATCCATCCAAAGGTTACCTAGAAGAGAAGGCCGTCCTTTGTATTAAGCACATAATTTGTAAAGTGTAATATTATATATGTATAATGGTGTCTAATTCGAAACTGTTCGAAACCTTATTACTGAATTAATTAATGTCATATTTCTAGAAGTTCTTTACAAAATCATGAGACTGGAAACTTTGAGCAAAAACATTTCTCAGCATTATTTTATTGCTGTTAATACTGAGAAATCCGAAGTATGGCAAGGGCTTGTGCGTGTGTTTATTAAAGACTAGATTAATATACATACATCTTATATAGAATGCACAGATGCAGCTCATAAGATTGTAAGGCATTTAGATCATAGTACAGGTTATATCTTGTTTTTGTCACAAAGAGTCCACGTGAGGCATTTGAATAAGTGAAAGTCTAAATAATCCTTCATTTGTTTTTCCAACTAGGCCAAAAGATCACATAAATATAGTAAAGTTACGTTAAAATATACATATCTTTATTTTATTTTGATCATAGAGTAAACACGTAGTACAGATGTGACATTATTTGACAACACATTGAATTTATGTTCTTATGATTTTTAATAAATACTGTTATTTAATGTTTTACTTATTACATATTGTTTTCTTATCTTGAGCAAGATACGATACACATCTGCCGGTATTAGTCTTTACATTCAAGCAGCGGTTTAAGTAGTTTAGTTCTTGGCTTCTTAATTGATTATGTATCGTTATTTTATTTACCTTTAGCTTAATAAATTGGTGGCCACATAAGTTATAAACATATAAAAAATTCAAGCATAGCTTATAAATTTTATGATTTACTTCACATTCGATTGAGTAACAACTCAAAAGTATAATAATTATATTATCTTACTTAAGATACCCACAGACAGAATATTACAAACTATAGGGCAGGATTAAATAAGATTAAAGATGCCTATATTAAATCGGGTGAGTGCCTTAAGCGCCCCCTTAGTAGTTCATCAGTTCGAAAAAAAAAAAAACAAAAATTAAAGTTGGTTATTCTTGAAACAAATGAGCGTACATGAAATTGTTCACCCATAAAAGTCCAAATTTATTTAAACCCGAACCATTAACATATAACTTTTAATAACTATTGTTATTTATTATATGTATTTTATTTATCAACTTTGTACACAGTGACTGTTTATCATGTAAGCATATTAAAGAGTTTGACGATAATTTCACTTCTGATATTTAATAATCCATGACAGCCAAAACATTTTCTAGGCACCTCAACGATTATCTATACTACAAATATTTCAGATAGTTGTTAAATATATTTATTTGGTTCAATGGGCTTTATTCTATCTAGATTAATTATAGCTCTCGTGGAAAAACAATAGGCTTTTTTCTGACACTTCAATTTACAGTATAATCAACAACCAATCAAAATAAGTTTTATATTTTGTTTTTTGTGATACCCTTCCAAAAATTGTTTTTGTCATGTGTTCCATTGTCACCATTAGGCTTTAGTGTTGTTATTTTATACATAACTTTCAAATGAATGGTGATACTTAAAAAAACTTACCAATTCACTATTTTTGGTGGCAATAAATATCAGTAAATATATACAGGTATATTGAAATTATAATATAACTGTTTAGTTTGTTGTCTAGATACCTACTTACAAAGTAGGTCTAGAGGTCTGTTTGTCGGCCAAAAACGGTAAATTTAAGAGGTACGAAGTCTTAAAGTAATATTGTCATTGCAATTGAATATTTAACCGACCTGTTTATTTGATTTAAATATGAACTTATTAACGAGAATTTAATCTGGCATGTAGTGGATTTTATTTCTTGCTTACTTACTTTTTTCTTAGTTTACGTTACTTGACCTTGTATTCTATAATATTGGTGGTCCAAAAAACCAACAGTGGATAGCCAGTTCGAAAAAAAAATATATTGGTGACATTTTTCATAATATAATTTGGTTATTGGGCCCAAGTGAAATGGATTAAAAATAATAACACGGAACATAAATTCTAAGATCTCACAAAAACTTCCTCGGAAGCTCTAACAAAAAGACCAACATTTTTTTGGGTCATAGCAATCACCACAAGACACTTTGTAATACTAACCCACTTGTTAATAGCAGTAATAGTATTCAATACTCACGATTGGTTGCTAAAGTAAGACTAAGAAGATGAAGAATACTCGTTTTACAAAAAAAGAAAATCTTCACTACAAAGGCGTTCACACAACAATCATATCAATTGGAACATATATATCTTTAAGCACGCCAGCATTCATCAGCATTAGAATATATAAAACTAGCTTTGGCTCGCAGCTTCGCTTGCGTAAATGTAGATTTACTCTATCTCTCAGGGACAGTATATTTTTCTAGACGATCCCTATATCTTTTTCTGTTCTCCTGTCAACGTGTAAACAAAAATTTCATGTTGAGCAGTTGTGTAGTTAAGACGTGACAGCTAAGTAAATAACAAATAAGCAAAGAAACTCAGATTTACATTGATAATAGTTAAGATAGCAAGCAATTGCGCAGAAGTAGGCCAATTCTTTCTCTCCTTGAATCAGAGCATCGATAGTTCACGAAACAAATTAAAACCTCACAAAAAAGGGGGTTGCAGGGAACGCAGCAATATAAATTGTAGTTGAATATACACCGGTTGACCTCGATACGCGACCTACTGAGGTAAGTCACTTTAAAGGGCCTTTTCCAAAGTGTATAGTGACTATAAATCCCATAACAACATTTAGTCGCTCGTGGCACAATAGGGTGAACCGCGTGCATTCTTCAAGTTGACAAAACACAACCTAAGCTATCTTGTATGCGTGTATAATTTAAGTAGATTGCTTCACCGTTCTAAACGCGAGTAGATTTTTTAAATTAATTCGTTGTCACATCCTCCATTATCATCTTCTTATCCTTATCCCACCTAAGTAGGGTCGGCACAACATGTTTTCCTTTTCCACTCTCCGCTGTCAGATGTCACCACAGTATTTACACTTTCTATACACATATCATTTTTCATATAATCTATCCATACCTCTCGGTCTTCCGCTACTCCTATATCCGTCCACTTTCATATATATAACACATCTATCTCTCATATCTATCTATCATATTCTAGGAAAATGTGAAGTTCTAAAATTATCTGGATGTCGTCGTCGACAGTTACATCTGAGAAGCTTTAACAAATTCAGTGCTTATTAAAACTGTAAACTGATAAACCTTAATAACTTCTATACCTCATACATTTTGCAAAAGTATACGAAAATCATATGCCAAGAAACAAACGAGACTATTCGAAGAAACCATCAAACCATTACAGAAAACAGTGCGCTACCGATAAAATAAATGCCTTCAAAATAATTAGTAGCAATTATTTTCAGAGAGAGAGACTGCTCATAACATTTGTTGGTGGTAAAATAATATTGTTAAGTATTAAAAAAAAATGCGCTATATAATATAGTTACACGTATAAATGGTAATCAAAATACAAATTAATGACAATCTTTAAAAATAAGAGATCTGTTTACCTTCATAAAGGTCTCAACACTTCCGTTTCCAAGAACTACATTCATAACACCTACTATCTTATTTCATTATCAAATAGATGCGAGAATCAATATATGTCTAAACGTCGTTCACCAAGTATTTAAGATATTTTTTGTGTTTTATTTATATACAAACACCCTAAATTTCAGTGCTAACCATTAATAATATTAACTTTATACACTAAAGCAACAGTCTGCAACTTTGTTCATTTCAATTACTCCAATACTTACTTTCTTAAGAATGAACATATATCAGTGTAGACCATATGGTTTAGAGTACTAAGAAATAATAATCTTTTATGCCATAGGGCAGCAAATACGCCGACGGCCTGTGTACTGATAAAAGGTTACCGACTCTTATGAGCAACTGCAATACCAGGGGTATCACCGTTATGTTGCTAGCTTTGAAGAAAGTGTTCGAAACCTTGTGTGAGGAATCCAACATCACAACCCGAGGGACATGGTACCGCATAACTCGTTCTAGAACGCCTAGATACGTATAGTGAAGGTTCTTGAGAATCTTACTGTTGTCACTTTAAGTTATAGGATATGTGGGTGAGCCACCAGCCAGCGCCGGGAGCTGTGAGTTTGAAACGACTATGATGATAACATATCAAAAAGTATTTCAGAACACTCTCCGTTGTACATGTGGTAAAGTAAACATAGAGACCCAATGTCTCTGCGAAATTCTAATGGCTCTATGAGTTCGGTCAGTGAGAGCGCCGGAGGCCCACATATATTAAAAGGCCGGCAACGCACTTGCGACTCCCCTGGTGTTGCTAGTGTCTATGGACGGCGGTGATCACTTACCATCAGGTGACCCACCTGTTCGTTTGCCCCCTAACTCTAGACCGTATGTTAATTTGGGATCCTCAGCAATACGAACAGTTTGCCTTTGCACGGAGTTAAAAAGGAGAAAGCTGGTACGTAGGAGCACCAGCCTAGATATGTGAGCAGTACTGCATTTGTGGACGTAGTTGCCATTTATAGAGCACAAGTAGTTGTTTTAGGGTGAAGTACCGCTTTTTGACTGGTGAGAATATCAAACTTTTTATCTGCCTATTGATCTGTTTCTTCCAAATGCACATCACTGAATGTGTTTACACCAAGAATCCCGATAATGCTAGAAATGTTCAATAAAGGGTCCTAGAACTTAGGTGCAAAGACGAATACGGTTTTGTACGAACGTAGTTTGCCTTCAGCGAAAGAATTTTTAATATCGCATTAGTAGTTTCGGAGAGTTTCATTTATTCCTACAAATATAATTACACCTACATCTTTATTATTATAGACTTTTTTATTGTAAAATGATTTCGTTTACATGTAAACTACGTACTTTATTGGTATAATTTTTGTGTCGCATTTTTGTCCTTTAAACATTATCAGCGAACATAAACAACCCTGTTACCGATATCAAATCATCTTTGTTCCATTTTATAATTACTGCTTAGACTATACAGAACGAGCTAATGATATGTACCCTATATCATACTATGAAAAGTCTTCTATCTGTTAGTAAAAATCACGTTAAAGTCGGTTTAGTCGTTTCGGACATTAGCTTACACAAACAACAGTCACTTAAGTGGTCTAAATAAATACACAGTAAAAATATGATTTTAATTAAATTTTATTCATTGACATAAATAAAGTCATTATACGTCCAATAGTGTATATATAATTCAGTGTGATGACTCAGGAACATATTTCTCCATTATAGCTTTGTACAAGTCATAATATTCGGTTTTGAATTTCTCAAGCGTCGTTTCATACTTCTTCTTCTGATTCGCAGTACAGTCACCGCATTTAGTTTTCAATAACTTTGGAACATTATCTGTGGTAAAATAAAAACGAATATGAATTTGTTTTACAATTAAAATAACAGATACATTACTTTATTCAATTTAAAACGTCAGAATAATGCCACCGGTATAGAAAATATATCAGACATAGACAATGCTAGGAAGATACTCGATTGGATTTACTATTTTTTTAATTTATATTATTATGTTTAGATTATGCACAGCGAATTTTCAGACATCATTATTATTGAAGTAATGATTAATGAAAATAATTTATTTGACAGTATACTGTATTTCAACATCAGCCTGTAACAGACCCACTGTAGGGCCATAGACCTCTCTCCGAAAACAGGAAAAAGAGGATAATTGGCATAACCACCACGCTAGCCCACGACCTATTGATGAATTCGAACTGTGAGAAATCCACAGTTGTATATTAAACTCACATACGGTGGTACTACAGGAATATTTCTGAAGTTCAAGTGTCCTCACGACGTTTTCCTTCACCTTCAACCGTTAGTGTTACTAATTTCAATTACTAAAAGTACGCAAAAATCATTCTTACATGCCGGGATTAGAGACTGTGGACATCGGATTGATATTCCACCGGTCAAACCACTAGTCTACCACGGCTTCTTTTTAGTTTAGTTAACATATAAGGGGTCCTCTATAAATTACGTCTCAAGAGTATCAATAATTTAGGGTGCCTCTATCCGTCTCATTGGTTAAATCTGTGTGATCCCTCTCATGACGTCAGATATTTGAAATGTACACATTATTCATTTAGAAAGTAGCACAAAAATTATTTATAAATACACATTTCTATAGACCAAAAATTTGTGTTTAAACCTATCCATATTAATTACATCATGTCAGCCTATAAGAGACTCACTACAGGACCCTAAGCCTTGAAGGAAGGCATGGGTATAATCACTACGCCATCTGACGACGCATTGGCGATTTCAAAGTCCAAGAAATACACAGTTCTATGCTTTTCCCATATGTGCGGGTACTCCAAAACATTTCTCAAATTCAGATTTCCTTACGATGTTCTCATTCACCGTCAGCCAATAGTGTTTTAAATTACTAAATGTACGCGAATTCCGAAGAATTCATTCGTACCTACATGACATGCGACATGAGGTCATAAAACTTAAGGCATAAATCGTATGCAACTTACCCTTGATTGCCTGGAAATCTCCGCATGGTTCCCGATCCATGAGGCAATTGAACATCTTGTTTGTCAATTCTGCATTTTCCAATGTTTGAACTGTGTCCACTTGATCTACAAAATCACCAAGAGTTGCTGCTCCCGCCAAAGAGCAGTATGCGACTGTACACAAGATCATCAATAACTTCATCCTGAACCTGTATATTAACATGTTATAAATTAATTCAAGAATATCCTTTAATCAAAAATCCATAACAATCTATCAAAAAGTCTGTGATGAGATATAAAAAATTACATTTCGTTTATCGTCTTGTTTGTCTTTTTAGTTTTTTTTTAAACTAGTTCGGCTAAATGACTGCACAATATCTGATGCAAAGTACGGTACAGTCCAAGAACGGCGGCGACTGTCGGTGCTAAATACCAACGGCAGTCGTCGCCATCATGGCGAAGTGCAAAAGTGCCTCTTCACCCCTCGATTGAAGTACCCTACATCGTGAGAGGGAGGGAAACGCACTGGCCGGGAGGCGATTCCAAAAGAAAAAACCTTTCAGAGATAACAAAAATGAATTTAAAAAAAAAAACAAAGTATAGACAAATAAAGTTTGTCAAGCAAAATAATAATAATCATTTCAGTTATGTTGAATTTTAGAACAATTATAATTCATCTTAAACGGAAAAATTATTAAAAAAAAAAACAAAACAAAAATAGATAAATTTAAATGCCAGCGGAAGTTAATTAACCCTATAATTTAAAAGTAGATTTTGAAATGAGATATATATTGTAAATATATATTTTACAAAACAATATAATACATTTAAAGAAACTACACAAATACCTAGATTTGCAAGCCGTTCTCTCCAGTAGATAAACTATAAAACTGATATTATCCTCTATTTATAAGTACATAACAGGAATAAGATTTCGTCATAAAGTGGGCAATTTTCTATAAACAATAGGTATGGTTATACATCGATGGCCTGTGGAAAATACCGTCTACTAGGGTTCGCAATAATCCTTATATACAAATATCTGATGTTGATGTTGTACGTATGTTCTAAATTCTTCTACTCTTAACAGCTAGACTGATTTTGGTGATTTTTTTTATCTATGTGGTCGCCTGGATGGTTCTTAGCTGTTTTTACGGGAGGCGCTAGGAGTCAAGACCTACAATTTTTATTTATCTAACCACTCTTGTTTTTTTAGAATCTCTAGCATAATAATAAAAATAGACTAAATTCTCAGTCGCCTCGCAATCTCAATTTTTCTTTTCATTAATTTCATTCATTTTTTTAATATTCTTCACATATTAAGCTGTCTAAAGGATGCTCTAGTTTAGCTAAAAAAACTCATACTTATATACCATATAAAATGATTAACACTGTCAGTATTGACTATTGAATTCGTTATAAGCCAACCTAGGCATTCCTTTTTTCCAATAATTTATACCCTAGTCGAAAACTACAAATATTTAGAGTATGTTAATCATATCTCTAGAACTTTTATGTTATTTTTTTTTATGTTCGTAATTTAATTAAATGCTTTTTTTTTCTATGGGTAGTTCTTCAGATGTTGCTTATTATTTTTAAATAATATGCAAGTACATACGTATATTAATAAGTTGCAGTCTGTCTCGGCTTAGCACGGGTGCAGTGAACCAAAATAATGGAACCAACCCTTACTTTTAATTCAACTAACGACCAAACAATGAAATCAAATGACCGATAATCTGTCAATTCTATCAATATTTTTGAAGATTTTCCCAATGTCTTTTTTCTCACTCACTCACTCACTCGCTTTGTATATAGAGATTTTTAATCCAAGTATTTTTTCTCCGTACGATTTTTCAAACAATTTCTACAAACTTTGTCTTGACAATTGAAAAGCACAACAAAAATGAATTATCCAAATAGGTACAGCCGTTCAGAATCCTTTTTTTGTTTTTTGTCGAACTGACTACACTGTTGCCTTGACAGGCCTCCTACAGTTTCACCGGACTACTTCAGAATCGATTATTTGATTTACATTTATATAGAAGATTCGAAGTTCTGAATATTTATATATCAGTATTATAGACACGATATAAAAACGATCTGGCACTTATTTTAATAAAATCGTTGTATATATTATAATAAAATTAAGTGTCTTAATTTGTAATTTATAAATTCACTTAAGCTAATATAACAGGTGTCCTTTATCGTGTGCAGAGTTCAAGTTACTCACATATTGCATATGTTACTGGTTTCACGGGTACATAATTGTAATAATTTCGATAAAAAAAGCTATTTAGATAATGTTAAAAAAGTCTTTTTTCTCTAGAAAAAGCCACAGAAAGAAACTCGATCGTTTAGATGGAAACGTAAAGATGAATTGGGAATGCAAACAAAAGCCAATAGACACAAAATTTAGGTCGTTTTAACACATAACTATTGAATCGTTTTTTTGATTTTCTGGTATCAAGAATCTTTATGTATACTGGAGCTATCTATTAATAGTACGTACGTATTTATTAATTATTTTATACGCGAAACGCTTTGTGTGAGTTTTCTTTAGTGACATTTTATGTATGCATTCTTGTTAGTTACCATTGGCACATAAACCTAAGAAGTTATAGCTATGTGACCTAAGTTACACAATTACAAAATAAGTCTATTGAAAAATAATATCGATAGCACAGTATCTTTGTATAATAATTACAATTATTGACGTGTAACGTTTTATAAATTAATGAAAGCCGAGTGCAGGCACGAAAAAGCATGACTCATTGTCACGTTCCGTTTGAGCTAAGCGTGTAAATGAGAGCGCGGAATAAGCGATAGAGGAGCGCGATCGGCCTAAGAGTTCGGCTTGTAACGCATCTATGTCTTTTCTACTCCATCGTTAATTCAGTGATAATAGTTCAATTAAATTCATAAAAGTATGCAATTTTTCATCAATGTTTTCTTATGACGTTACCACGTAAAATTATCTTCCGTAAACCGACTTTCCAGACAACCAATTTTTTTTCCCAAAATTTCATAACAGCATTTTTCCTACCAAAGGTAGACCGAACGTATTCCTCCTAGGATAATGTTTATATAACGTCATTTCACAAAATTTTAAACTACCAGTAGGTTAGCATCCACTGGCGATAATGCAAGTGTCAGTAAATTTTACCAGATGGCGTTTTATCGTATGTCATATAGTAATAATTATTTTTTAATCATTTTTTTTGTGTTAAATCGCTTTTTTGTTAACGATTATTCTTTTAGAAATAAACTTAAAAAGCAAAACTTTATCGTAATACAAAATTTCATCCAAATCCTTAGAGCCGTTTTCAAGATAAAGGATGTAAAATTTTTTGCACATCTATATACTCGTATATACGATCATTATGACTATTTAATAAAATAGAATGGCAACTGAATAACTGAACCTCGATTTGTCAATTTTCTCATTATTTTTGAAGATCTACCAACTATCTTCTGTCTCATTTAGTCACTTACTTTATTATATGGAGATTTATTCACCTTTCTTACTATTCTTTAAATATCTTCTGTCATACAAACATTGTCCTAACAATTACACACACGACAAAAAAGAATTAGGCAAATAAGTGTAGTCGTTCTCAAGTGATGAGCTTACATACATTCCGTAAATGTATTAAATCTATATGAAAGATAATATAATATATTAGCTAGTAAACTCAGTAATATTCAATTTGCTTTTGTAACATTCTTATTTCTTACAATAACATGCCACATTACACCACGTAAAAAATAATTACCATTGTTTAGGTCTCTGTATTCGCACATTTAATATCAATTAACATCATCTCTATGCTAATTATAGAATTACCTATAATTGCGAAAATTGTCCCTATATCGTAACGAAGGTGAACAAGTTTTGAATAGGTATTTAAATATTGCAACATGGCAGTCGTATCTCATTGGACTATTTACTACGGCTAGTTAATTTAAAATGCGTTTTGCTTTATACCGCCCTCATGGTGCAATAATTGAAAGCAAAAGTTAAGAAATATTCATGTTTCATAAGTATATATTTTTTTTTATTATCAGGGCAGGATAACGTCTACCAGACCTGCTAGTAAACTATAAATAACAAAAATATTTTCTGATATGTGACTGTAGTAGTTATAAAATTTAATGTATAAACAACTGTAGTCCGGTGAATCTATAGAGTCCAAAGTGCCAACAGGGTATATCAGTTCGAAAAAAAAGCGTAAACAATTATTCAACTTTATGATATTAGTATTGTTTTTTTCATACCTTAGAAGTGCATAACATTTCATAAAATAAATAACACAAATAGAAAATCGTTAAATCATGAAATAGCCAAAACTCCGGATTTACGATTGATTCATGTTTATAATACTATATGTTATGTCCTAAATATCAGTATTATTTATTTCTTATAGGTACCTAATTTATCCGAAACTAGGCTATAAACTAGATACCTATTTAACTCGATTAAGTGGGATGCAAATTCTATTTACATCCTTGAAATAACGTTCACATACTAGCAAGTTAATCCTCATGCTCATGTAAGTGGCTTCTGACAACGTCAATTCTCTTTTTTTTCTTATTATTATTTTATAACTTTGTACGTTATTTAATTAAAATAAGGAAAATGTGATGTTGTCATAATATTATATGAACGTACTAATAGACAATAAATAAATGCGAAGGAGACTACAGGTAACACATAATATACAAGTTTTATTTTTAAAACAATCGCACTGTCCATATCTATAAACACATATAAGAAGGAAAAGCAATATAATAAATATAACAGCCATACAAATGTTTTCTCGACATCGTTGGCGCAACATATTTTCGCGTTTATTCAAAACGAATAAAAAAGTGAGAAAGTTTAATCGGATTTAATATAACTACATAAAATAGTTGTACAAAACCTGTATGTTCCTATTTCAAAAGACAGAAATTTGAAAGCATCTAGATTATATTAAGGAGCGTACTGAACAGAGAGTGAATTTTTGTTCAGATTTATATAATTGATTATACAATACAATGAATTATTAAAGAAACTAAACTTCTTGTTTGTAGAATATTTATTATATATTAACACACGATTGGCATGAACTAAGCCGTGTATCTGAAGTACACAAAAAAAAACTCGTATTATTGTGGTTCTTTTTTCCCCTCATTTCCATTCACTCAAAATTCTTTCACTCATGAACCTAATATGTCAAGTAATTGAATATGAATTGAATATTTAAATGTAAATTAGTAATTTGTTTTAAAGTGGAACTAATTACGTGATTCTAGTTCCATTTAATGACCGCATCGTTAGTTAGTTACATAGAACTTTATTATTTAATTAATTATTATTATTATTAATGATTCATTCACTTGATTCATTAATGTACTTTCGTCATTCCATTACTCATACACACTGTATATTATTTTATATGAATAAATATCATTTTATTTTTAGTTTAGACAGAAATAATTTTTCTGTGCAAAGTCGTGAATTTTTCTAAATATATTATATACTAGGTGATACACGCGTCTTCGTCTCAGTTGTTTATTATTTTAACAGTATATTTTATGTACAGAGGATAAATACATTAAAAAAAATGAAAACAAAAATATACTCTCTGCAAACAATGTTGTCCGTTTACTTACCCTCTCCTACGCATCGGCATCACACCGCTCGCCCCACTTTTTTGTAGCAAAAAAACGTCGCTGCACAGTTTCTTAAAACTTTAATAACTGTGTTTAAAATGATGACATCTATCAAGTAATTGTCACATAATGCGCGCACGACGAAAGACCTCTATGAATTCATTAACATAGATAGATTCACATTAAACTCTAATAATAAGTCTGTTACATTATAATATTTAAAAAAAAACTTAATGTATTAAATAGAAAATAAGTCTCGTTATAATTTTGACCATAACAAAAACTTTGATAAAAAATATCCGATTTTATAGAACTTACACAACTCTATTTGGCTGTGAAGTAGGTATACATAGTTAGTTTATAGTCAAATGGGTTTTATATCGTCTTCGTTTGTATTCTTAAAGTTTAACATAAGCTTTTTTACCTTATTCATTTCGCGGTTCTGAATATGTTAGAAGAATGCTAATATAAAGATGTATTAAACATTACCAAGTTTGAAAATAGTTAACATAAAAACCATGACATGCCTTTTAATATTTGTGACGTGTAACAATAAGAAATAACGCGAATATTTGTAGTATTTTAAATAAATGCAGGGTATTGTTTTACTCTTTTTAGTATGCCGATAGGATTATTGCTTGAAATAAAATCAACTAAAGTTAGTTAGGTTAGATTACCGCGAAAATAATATTACAAGTATCAATTGTTATAAATATCTAAATATGTATATCGCTTATTATTTTCATATTAGGTAAATGACTACTAAGCATTCTAACAATGTTTTATATTTAAAGTACTTCTTATGATTGATCGAGATACTGTCAATCTTAAATGATCAATCATAAGCAAGTGTTATAAATGTCTAAATATATCAATTAATATTTTCATGTTGGTTAAATAATTGCTAATGATTATTATAAAGTTCTATATTTAAAGTACTTCTTATGATTGATCGAGATACTGTCAATCTTAAATGATCAATCATAAGCAAGTGTTATAAATGTCTAAATATATCAATTATTATTTTCATGTTGGTTAAATAACTGCTAATGATTATTATAAAGTTCTATATTTAAAGTACTTCTTATGATTGGTCGAGATACTGTCAATCTACAACGACCAATCATAAGCAAGTAAATTGGTGGGGATGAAATCACAATAGCGGGCATTCAGAGGTATGTCGGGCATTCGTTATTCAAGATCGAGAGCAAACACATGGAATATATCGCCTTTAGGCTGTCGTAAGTAAAACGGTACTGTAATAAGACTGATAGTTAATGCTGTGTGAAGTGTTTTTGTATTTAAAGTCCCTGCTACTGGTTGATGAACTAACACGGTTTACATCTCAGAAGCGGGATTAGCAACTTAGTGCCCACAACAAGATCTAAAATACGCATAAGTATTTGGTGAACATACTTAGAAAACGTAAGGGTTATTTATTATTTTATTTCGTTATGTTTATCTACCCTCGTGGATCCTTCTAAAGAATATTTTATTTCAATTTCAAATGAGGTGAGGTCGTGATTATCGAAGTAAAAATGAGACAACAAGTTTATTTTTGTTGTGTATAGACCTACGGTTTTAAAGTTTAAAGTAGTAACTACGAGCATACATTTTTTTTTGATACATCAAGACTTGCTAAGGCCAAAATAACAAGTGTAAGCGTTTATTAGATGTGCTGACCCAGCTTGTTGACGAATTTAGCTTTTTTGATTATAGTTGTAGTGTTTTTTTTCTTATAATATACGTTGAGTCTGTGACTACGTGGATGAATGAAGGTAAACTCTTAAAATGCTGGCGCCTCCACAAAGATTTCGTGACACAACATGAAACCGTATCCATGGTCGCGGGCGTATGTGCTCGAGACTGAAAAAAAATTGTGGCAGTCTCCGCAGTCGGTTGCAGTCCGGGTGGTCCAGGGTAAGGCTATCGCCACGGGCGATTGGTCAGTCCCGCTCCAGTTTGCATTATATGAGAAGGGCGAGCTAACGATATCGTCGTCATCGGCGCTCCAGGACACGATCACGTGTTCTGGAATGGCAGGTGACGCGCCGTACCCCGAGGAGGAGGCACGGCTGTATGGTGATTACAGGACCTGCAAGAAAGCCTTGCAGGTCGCCATCAGACGAGCAAAGGAGAAGGCCTGGGAGGAAATGCTCCAAACGCTGGAAAGGGATCCGTGGGGGCGTCCATATCGTGTGGCGCGGAAAAAGTTCCGCGGCCAGGCGCCTCCGATAACGGAGACTCTCCAGCCGGAGATGGTCGAGAGGGTCGTGGGAACATTGTTCCCTGACCCTCCGGAGCTTGCCCCTCCTTCTATGCCTCCTCCTCTGGCATTCACTGTAGAGGTGCTCGGTGCTCCTCCCCCGGTTACGGAGGGAGAGATGGGGAGGGCGATCGAGCGCCTCCGCAGCAGGTGTAGAGCACCTGGCCCTGACGGGATCCCGGGCCGGGTGCTAGCCCTATCGCTGGACCATTTAGGAGGGTGGCTTCGAGAGCTGTTTGACCGCTGTCTTGCGGTCGGGCAGTTTCCGAAGCCCTGGAAGACGGGACGGCTTTGCCTCGTGGCAAAGCCAGGTCGCCCCCCGAACTGCGCGTCCTCGTACCGGCCCCTTGTTTTGCTGGACGACGCCGGGAAGTTACTTGAGCGGATCGTTGCCTCCCGGGTCGTCTGGCATCTTGACGAAGTGGGGCCGAACTTGTCAGACGCGCAGTTCGGCTTCCGGTCGGGCCGGTCCACGCTGGACGCCCTGACTCTCCTAAAGAAGCTCGCCACTGAGGCGACCTCCCAGGGGTGTAGACTTTTGGCGGTGTCTTTGGATATCGCCAACGCCTTCAACAGCTTGCCGCATGGTGTTATTCGGGAAGCGCTTCACTTTTTTGGAGTGCCCTCGTACCTGCGGCGGTTGTTGAAGGCGTATCTAGAAGGAAGGGAAGTTGCCTATATTGACAGTGGCGGGCAAAGAGTCCAGCGGAAAACGGAATGTGGGGTTCCACAGGGGTCGGTCTTGGGCCCACTTCTGTGGAACCTGGGCTACGACTGGGTGCTCCGCGGCGTGCTTCCATCTGGAACGCGCCTCATCTGCTATGCGGATGACACCCTAGTCGTGGCCCGGGGGGTAGAATGGATCGACTTGATGCGCCTAGCCACGGAGGCCTTAACTCTCGTGGTCGGGCGCATTAGAAGGCTGGGCCTTGAGGTGGCCCTTGAAAAGACTGAGGCCCTAATGTTTCATGGGCCTCGGCGGGGGCCACCTCCTGGGGCCCACATTTACATGGATGGCGTCCGTATCAGGGTGGGGACCCAGATGAAGTATCTGGGCCTCACCCTGGACGGACGATGGCGGTTCGAGCCCCATTTTGAGGGACTTGGACCGCGCATAGTCAAGGCGGCTGCGGCACTCGGACGACTCCTCCCCAACATGGGGGGGCCGGGTGCCAGCTGCCGCCGCCTCTATATGGGGGTTGTACGATCCATGGCCGCCTACGGGGCACCGTTGTGGGTGGACGCCCTCAGCGCCACCAATGTTCGTGCGTTGCGAAGGGCGCAGCGCACTGTGGCGTTGAGGGTTATACGCGGATACCGGACGGTGTCCTCGGCGGCGGCCTTTGTGCTCGCCGGCTGCCTTCCCTGGGAGCTGGAAGCAGAGGTGCTTGCCACCGTATTTAATTATACAGTGGCCAAGAAACAGAGGGGGATGCTTCCAGCTCCCAGGGAAATAGAGGGTATTAGAGCAAGGGCTCGGGAGGAAATGATGGTGAGGTGGAGGCAGGACCTGGCAGACGCGCGTTACGGTCGATACACGATCGATGCCGTCCGCCCAGTCCTGCCGGAATGGTGTTCACGACGATGGGGCTCCCTGTCGTTTCGGCTGGTGCAGGTGCTGACCGGGCACGGGTGCTTTGGTTGGTACCTGTACCGGATTGCACGTAGGGAGCCAACCGCCGTATGCCACGAGTGTGGCGTTGAGCCCGACACCGCGCAGCACACTCTGTCTGAGTGTGTTGCATGGGCGGAACAGCGCCACATTCTGGCTGCGGCGGTAGGTGTGGATCTTTCGCTGTCGAGCGTGGTAAACGCCATGCTCAGCAGCGAGTCTGTTTGGAATGTAGTGGCCTCCTTCTGCGAGGAAGTCGTCTCGCAGAAGGAGGCGGCAGAGAGGGCCCGTGAGATGGACCCTCAGAGCAGTCGTCTCCGCCGACGGAGGGCCGGTGGAAGGCGGGGACGCTTCGCTCGTCTTCTTCTACCACCGTAGCCGGGCCCGGGAGGATGGGCTGGGGGCCCATCTTCCCATTGCACAGGTCCGGCGGATGGAGGAGACGGCCGAAGATGTGTACACGGTCGTCTCCTGACAAAGACGGGGCCCGGCGGCGCTGATTGACGCTGGGCCAACCGCTGGGGCGACACGATGAATACTCAAGAGATCTCGTGTCGCCCCGACAAAAGCGGTGGATGTACACCGTGGGGTTTTAGTGAGTAGGAGTCTCACACTACCCACCTTCTCCCCCGGGAGGTGGAGTGTCCATGACGGATTTCCCCATGTTAAAAAAAAAAAAAAAAAAGGTGACGCGCCGTGCATAATCGAGGTATTCACCTAGGCACAGAACTTTGCGCCTTCGCACACCGTCCTGTGAAGTAACAAGTCGCCGTAATCCCGAGTGAAATAACAATTTATTCATTGAAATATTCGATTGTGCTCTTAGGGCTTTGTATAATACAAGCGATCGCAATAGGTATCGGGTCTTAAATAGTGTAATGCCTGGATTTTGATCCTTTTATGCAAAGAACAAACGGTTAATACATGCCTTCACAAAGTTGACTAATCTGCACGGATCTAGGGTGGAGCGATAAGTAAATAGTCCATTACGCCTTACCAAAATTAACAGGGGTAGCTAAAACTTATCACGGTTCCCTCGCTTCTATTTTTTTAGGCCAGAATGGAAACTACAGTTAAAAGATTTTTCCCCAACTAGGGATAATTATGCTCATTTACTAAAATGCTCCACAAAAAGGTACGCCATAGGGAGTTGCTCTTATATCAATGTGAAATGTGAGGAAAACGTGTAGTCGACTGTATCATAGCAATATAGAAGATCGTGGTGTTAGATTAGAAGCACAATTTGAAGACTGCAAAAAGTGCTGCTTTGTTGTGAGGGACAGCAGCTGAGGTAGACACTAAATTTTGATTGCAAAAACTGGCAGTTCGAGTAATGTACAATGAGGGACCTCGCGAATCATTAAAGGCTAAGTTTAAGAATTCGGTGTCTTAAATCTGGCTTCCCAATACGTTCTTGATAATTTAAAGTATGTTCGCAAAAACTAGAAATTGACAAACTGATCGTTCCATGTTTTAGACTCGGTAATACCAGTAACAGTGTTAGATTTTTTGCATAACAAAGTCCCAAAACATATTACCGATTTGCTAGATTATGAGTAGTGCCATTTTAGGCGGGTTTTGGTGTCGAAAGGGCTTTTATAGAGTGGATCGATAAGTGAACGATGGTGATGTTTGGAATTGACTCCTTTCTGTACACCCACTAAAATTGATTGTAACATATACATATATAATATATGTGTATGTTAAAAAGATAAGCGCCTTCTTAGGGCCTAAATTGTATAAAGTATATTTGATTTGAGTATCTGGTTGATTTAGGAAATGAGGGTACTTTGGTCCGTCTCGGTGAAGCTTAACGTTTAGCATAAGACTGGAAGGTAGGAGAGGTGCCTTTATTAAGGGGATAGGTAACGTACCATATAGCCCACTTGGTAATGCGAATGTCATGATCGAGGTGCAGGAGTGTAGTAGAAAATTACGTGGAGATTGGTAGTAGATGACTTTTTAAACAATTGCCCGGTACTATTAAGACTACACTTTCACGGAAGGACCCTCTGTCAAAATGATAAAGTCTGAATCCGGTGTTTTAAGCGTGGAGTCTTATTTTATTTGCGCACTCTTATTCGTGGAAGAGACGCGCATTAAATACGGCGAATTAAGGGTGATCCGGGTTAACTAGCGCCCGGGTTAACTAGCGCAAATCTGTTTCAGTTCTTGTGCTTCGTCTTACGCATTAATGTATATGAACGGTATTTTGATTCAGAGAGCATTTTAGTTACTCTGTCGCACCAACCAGTTTAATTATGGCCCAAAAGACAAGCTTCATTAGTATACAATTTAAAACTTTTACTCAATCATGCGGTATAAAGCACGTGTCGCCACACCCCCGAAAGAATGTAGCAATAAATCTAGACAGGCCAAATGGCTTATGGGATGAACATTTACCAGACTTACAGTTGGGTATTTTGCTAAATGACTTTACGCCTGAAGTGAGGGAGAGTTTAGACAATATTAGGACCAGCGCTGGTAGCCTTATTAGGACACAACAGGTGAAGGAAAAAAAAAAAAAACGGTAGGGTAGGTATAGAAAGATGGGAATGAATTAGAAGGAAGGCGATTTGGTTAGAGTATAAAGAGGTGCGATGTGTATAGAACAGTCAAAGAAGCTCGAACCTAGAATTAAAAATGTGCTCCCAACGATAGATTCGTGGTCGAGGATATGCCTCACAAAGTCTAGTTAGAGGTTTGCGGCTATAGTAGCTATTGATAAAACATATCGTTGGATTCGTTTCAACGAACCCGTACCAACCGATTCCGATTCTGGTTGTGGCGATTTGTAAATTGACGTATAAATTAATGTATTCATTCAAATGAACATTGATATTGTACAATCCAGAAATAAACTGGTTTATTAGAGGCTGGCTAATAATAGATTATCAAATTGGTTGTCCTTGATTACACAGTATGCTTAAAGTAAAAAAAAAAAAAAAAAAGAATATGATGTTATGATAATAGCAATGTTAATGTGATTCTAGGTACCGATGATTAGTGTCATGTATCATCGTAAATAGCTAAAGAATTTAGTGGCTGAAATATTTGCTGGTCAATGTCGTCGACCAGTAAATACCGATTCATTAGGGTCACGTACTGATGAATTGGTGTGAGGTGCCAGGTAACGGGTACCTCACATTTTAGCAATTAGTTCAACAGTGTCTACTGGGCAACGTCATGGACTAATAAATACACTACCAATATAAAAATATGTGGCTAGGCTATGGAGGGATGTCAGGTAACAGACACCCTTAAAAGCAATGTTAACGTGATTGTAGCCTTCGATGAAAGTATTTAATGGCTGAAATATTTGCTGGTCAATGTCTTCGACTAGTGAATACCGATTCATTGGTTAGGGTCACAGTAAATACAGATTCATTGGTTAGGGTCACGTACTGATGAATCTGTGTAAGGCGCCAGGTAACGGGTGCCTCACATTTTGGCAATTAATGTGTGGCACCGGTAACAAACATTGTGTCAGACGGTTAGAAGCGCGGCTAACGGTACCAGCTGCACCGCGCGCGATCTGCGCGCCTCGACACTGCGAGCAACCCCCGCACGTCGTGCACGCAGTCTTCCGAGATAGTCATCCCACGCTACTGGTCAAGATACCCGTGATTAGTGTCATGTATCATCGTAAATGGTTCAAGTATTAAATGGCTAAAGTATTTGCTGGTCAACGTAATGGATCTGTAAATACCGATTCATTGGTTAGAGTCACGTACTGATGAATCGGTATGAGGTACCAGGTAACGGGTGCCTCGCGTTTTAGCAACTAGTGTAACAGTGTATATACTGGCCAAGGGCATGGATCAGTATATATACTGCCAATATAAAAAAAAATGTAACGATGCCAGGGATGTCGGGTAACAGACACCCTTAAATTATAAAGATTTGCTGATTAAGGTTATGGATTATGACATAATGTAAAGTAATCTTTAATTGATACTAAATGTAATGTATCACTAAGCCAGTGAGTTATATTTTTTTTTAATCGTATGGCTAAATAGTGTCCATTTTTGTAATTACAATTAAACATTTAATTCTCTCGGCCATTTAAAGACGTCGTCGGTAAGATTGATCAGTTTGTCGGGGCAACCGTTGTATTGTCGAAGTGGACATTCCTCGATGATGTGTTGGATTGTTTGCCTTTCCGCCCCGCAATCGCAATGTGCAGCTCAGGGTCTACTTTCTGCACATGGGCGCTACCTAACCACACCGGGGAACAATATTCCGCTACAGGATACACCAACTAAATGGCTGTAGTTCTCAATACATCGGCGTTTGCGTCCCAACTAGTTCCAGTCAGTTTTAGAAGCACGTTATTTCTAGATTGCAGTTTCCGCGAAGTCTTTTCAAAATGCTCTTTGTATGTAAGTGAACGGTCAAGTACAACACCCAGGAACTTGGGGTAATGGTTGTGACGCAACTGTATGCCATTAAATGAAACCTTTAGCTCACTCCTGGCTAATTGGTTATTCAAATGGAAACAACATGTTTCTGTTTTACTTACGCTAGGTATCAAACGCAAAGTTTTGAGGTATTCTGCCAGAATTTTCATGTCTTCTGATAATGTAACTTCCATAATCAGGCATATGTCATCAGCGTAAATAAATTTATAGGTGGAGATAGTACCTGGCAAATCATGTATATATAGGTGGAGATAGTACCTGGCAAATCATGTATATATAGGTTAAATAAAGTTGGGGCTAAAACATAACCCTGAGGAAGGCCATTATTTAACAATCTGAAATCGCTAGCCGAAGAACCCAGGTGTACTCTGAATAATCGCTGTGAAATCTTATTGGATATAAGCTGAACAATTTTTGTACTCGGAACCACAGTCAACAGCTTATATAATAAACCCTCTCGCCATACGGTAGCATATGCGGCAGTAAGGTCTACTAAAACTGCTCCCGATTTACATTCTAGCTGAAAAACCTGTCTCTATATGAGTGGTCAAGGCCAAGGCCAAGGTCAAGTTGGTCTGTGCAATGTCTAAATCTAGCTTGTTCTATAGGTAAGACCTCTTCGATAAAGTTGTATTGATAATAATGCGTGATTAGTTTGATTTCCTTCAGGACTTAAACACCTAAAGATTATTATTTTAAACAAAACGTATGTGACGCCATTATATTTTCTACATATTTCTAAATGAAATACTTGGAGTACTTAACGATTTTTTTTTCTTACCAACGAGGGACTCGTTGAAAAAAGGATGGCCGAGCTGTTATAAATATCTAAATATGTATATCGCTTATTATTTTCATATTAGGTAAATGACTACTAAGCATTCTAACAATATTTTATATTTAAAGTACTTCTTATGATTGATCGAGATACTGTCAATCTTAAATGATCAATCATAAGCAAGTGTTATAAATGTTTAAATATATCAATTAATATTTTCATGTTGGTTAAATAATTGCTAATGATTATTATAAAGTTCTATATTTAAAGTACTTCTTATGATTGATCGAGATACTGTCAATCTTAAATGATCAATCATAAGCAAGTGTTATAAATGTCTAAATATAACAATTATTATTTTCATGTTGGTTAAATAACTGCTAATGATTATTATAAAGTTCTATATTTAAAGTACTTCTTATGATTGGTCGAGATACTGTCAATCTACAACGACCAATCATAAGCAAGTAAATTGGTGGGGATGAAATCACAATAGCGGGCATTCAGAGGTATGTCGGGCATTCGTTATTCAAGATCGAGAGCAAACACATGGAATATATCGCCTTTAGGCTGTCGTAAGTAAAACGGTACTGTAATAAGACTGATAGTTAATGCTGTGTGAAGTGTTTTTGTATTTAAAGTCCCTGCTACTGGTTGATGAACTAACACGGTTTACACAATGCTAATTCCTCCTCAAATGTATTTCGCAGTAGAACTCTGCTTGAGATTTTTTTAAATACCTATGTTTCTGGTAATCACTTAAGCACGAATATCCTTACTCTCTTGTGGTGTTTCTCTTCTACATAACATTTTCTTATTAGTCCTTAAGATTGTGTTGCTAATTTTATTAAATAAGTAGCTGATTTTCGATAATTTGTCATCGAAAAATGATTTTTCTGTTCACTGGGAACTATGTGTTTACTTTTAACTACATTGATAGTGTACTGTCAACTTTTTTCGAAGAAAACTTAAGGGACTCTGCCTTTTTTCACCCTAAAGAATTTTGATTATAAAGAGTTTTCAATAACATTCCGGTTTTCTCTTCTTCTATTGCACGTATCAAACAAATTTCTTTGACAATTCATAACGCTTTTCTATTACTGGCCATATTAAAAAGACTTTCTAAATTGATAAGAGCAGCATGTTTAATTATTGAGATCAAAATTTCCTAAAAATCAAAAATACTTTATTCAGTTTAGGCCCTGAGAAGGCGCTTATGAATGTCAAAGTTACCACTGGTTCGGTAAACAACCTAGTCATCGAGAAGAACCGGCAAGAAACTCGACCAGGTTTATCTTTTCATCAAATATAATATAACTCATATTTTTAAGAACATGTTTATAGTTACAAACATTACATTCGGTTTTGGTGGATACACAGAGGGGCGTCATTTCCAAACGTCACTATTGTTCACATATTGATTCACCCTGTACTAACCTTTAGACATTAAAACCTGCTTGACATGGTGCTTGAACTTAGTATCTGGCAAATCAGTAATGCGCTCTGGAATTTTGTTAATCCTACAAGCACACGGGTTCTTGGCAATTACCAAAAATAAAAGCAACAAGTTCAGATATCTTTGGAAACAATTACAGCACCTTAAAGATTTATTCGCAACCTTTTGTTTCTCATAACACAAACAATAATATTAATAGTGCTTCCAGTAACATTTTCGATACAGTTGGTACCACAGCCCTCTAGATTAAATTAATTTGAAAAATTAGTCCGAAAAAACAACAAATATATTGATTTCAATAAAGTAAGTTTATAATAAATAAATTAAATTAATGCATATTTGTTAACTTAATTTATGTAATTACTGTACATGTCAAAAAGGTCGCTCGTTTATTCATTCTTGTCAAAATTATAATTAGATCATTCACCCTATTTGTTTGCATATAAGTATAATATTATCAAGGACTTAACCTAAAAAATAAAACAAAAATCTTTCGTATTATTAAATGAAATAGGTTTCTTGAATCAAATTACATTTATTCCTTTCAAAGCAGTTTATTTTTATTACTAGTAATTATGGGTTACAAAATTGATGACCTGTGTATTAGAAAAAAGTTAATTCTCTCCGCTGGATAAAGGCGGGTTCCTAACTCATTAAACCTAACCTAAAAAATTGTATAAAACGTTTACTTACAAATAATGGGTTTCAAGAATAAAATAGTTTATTATTATTTAATTAATATACGACATAACAAAATGACTAATATATTTTGATATTGTAATACAAAACATTTATCCTTATATTATTTACTAGCCGCTATCCTATATTATATTAAGTTGAGAATTCTCAGAAAACAAGTTGAGTTTTAGCAACACTTAGTGCATTATAATGATTTATACATAATTTCCAATTCTGATGACATGAACGTGTCGTCCCTATTGTGTCAGTATAAATTGTGAGTAACAATCGAATCCTTGTTTTTACAGTGTGGTCACCCACTCCAGCTACCGCGAGGTAATGTAAATACTTATATTTGCCTTTTAACTTGTACAATTTTAAATTTAGAATAATTGCCGTTTATTTTTCCTGCATGCTTAAAATATTTATGGCATTAGATATTTTCATTTTATTTGAATAATATTCAATTGCAAATACAATATAAATGTAATTATATACTTTTGGAAATCGATTGTAAAAACATATCCTGTGTTTTATTTATATTACATTGTGTGTCAATTGAATAACAACTTCTTGAATAAATGAGATTTACAAGTTATATCGTTCTAAAATTACAAGATATTTCAATATTTTGCAATTTGTCTTATATACAAAAAATTATAGAGGGCTGCCGTAGTGCGCGCTTCACGTAAAAAGTTTTTGGATATAATTCGATCAAGATTTTTTTCGTTTTGCTTGTTTGAGAATTAGTCCTTATTTAAAAAAGTTATTTATTATATAGTTATTTCAAAATCGACGACTTTATAAGCACTACGCTTTCAAAAATATGTTTTCTTGCGTGATTTTAAGTTTTATCTCTGTAGATAAAATATATTATTAAGATAATTAACCACCAAGATGAAGTCGCCAGTATCAGCTAATACAATATATAAGTTTTATATGATTAAATCTCACATAATTTACCTTATCTTTACTACATATTCCATCCAAGAGTGCCAAATATTTTTGCCTATTCTAACTATTTATGTTCGTTTATTTTAATAGCAAAATGAGGGTTCTCCTATTGTGCATTGTGATCTCATTGATCATGGCGGCGGTGAGTGCTGGCGATGGTGATGTCTTTGATAAAATGGATGTAAAAGCGATATTAAGTGACAGAGAAAAGCTTTTAACAGCGTACAACTGTCTTATGGACCGCGGCCCGTGTGGGGAGTTCCAAGCAATCAGAGGTACGGCAACAAAATAATCAACCATAATAATTAGTTTATTAAAGTCACCGGTCATATGTACCCAAACACTGCTTCATTCTTATAGGCTTCATTATGTAATAGTCATAGATATATATGGATAATTAATAACAGTATACACCCACTCCGATATATCAAATAGACTTTATTCTGTTAGTATTGTCGTGTCCGGTGAGTACTTATTAATGTTACGGGCACAATTTATTTCTATAAAAATAATGCATTAACATTTCACTTGTAAGTTTTCTAAAATCCAATACTTCGGCACCAGATTGAGAAGGGTTAAAAATTAAATTATACACCAGCTGTTTCAAACGCACAAATAATGTTTCTGACCAAATTCAAATATATATTTTCATTCATATTATATATCTATTGGTATTCAAAAAAGTAAAATAATATGATACAATCACAACATAAATTATTAAAATGACAAAAATTTGTAGGAATGTGTATCCTTAAGAAAATTTAAAAACATGTACATGTTTTGGCTGAAGAAGCATAACAGCCATGCCTATTTCTGCTGTAAAGAAGTATTGTTCGCGCTGTCGTTTCAGCCTGATGAAAGTCGAGTTAGGGATGGCCGATAAAAAACTGTAATTTTGGTAAAGTTTTAGCTTTTAGTATTAATAAGGTGTCACCGTTAATGTATCACGGATTTTTTTTTATTCGTTTTATTGCCATCTAACGTATTTACGTGTTGTAGAAATCGATACATATTCTTGTAGGTAATTGAACGATTTCCAAAAAAGTCTTACAAGGTTTTTCGCTAAGTCGTCTCGTTTAAAACTTACTCAAGGTTAAAGTTCAACCTCAAATGGTTTTATGATGACTTTCATAATTTTTTTTCATCATTTTAAACGACATATTCATTGGCAACTAAACCAAAAAAAAAAGTTTTTTTTTATACTATAGGGGTCAAACGAACAGGTGGGTCACCTGATGGTAAGTGATCACCGCCGTCCATAGACACTAGCAACACGAGGGGAGTTGCAAAGTGCGTTGCCGGCCTTTTAAATATGTGGGCCTTTTAAATAATGATTCTTTATTTTAGTCCATCCTAATGTACCTATTAGCGACTGACCTCTGATAAGTATAGAGTCGCCTTTGAACTTTCTTTTATATAGTTACCCAAACACAGATTTCTTGGTACTTAATATTTATTAAGATATAATACTGTTGACCTATTTACAACGTTAAAAAATAGGTATGTTATAATATTAAACTGACACAGAAAGCCAATATTAGTAATAAAATGAATAAATATTTATATAAGGATATATCGCTACGACTTGTTAACAGGGTATATAAGGTGTAGTTTTATTAAACAATAATGACATAATATGGAAAGCCAAGTTGGTATAATTTTATGCATGTTTGTTTCATTTAAATGTATACTATAACTAACTTCTACCTATGGTTTCGCTTGGGTACAGTTCATTTTTTATTAAAGGTATCGGCCCTTTTCTTTTTTTTTAAATATAATTTATAGGTTAGCGTTTGAGCACAATCTCATCTGATGTGGTCTAAGATGGTAGACACGCTAAGCCTAGAGGGAGACTGGCTCTCAAGTGCAGCTGTCGGAATACACCAACAGGTGCTTGGCGACGAATTTTCAACTTGAGGGTGGTAGCTAGCCAGGCAGACTTAAAAAAATTACTTCCACCATGCTAAAGTTTCATCACGATGTTTTCCTGCACCGAAAGCTTCGACTCAGTAGTTGCTGGGATTCGAACCTACGTCCTTCAAGGCTGTGTCCGAACACGTTATCAACTAAGCCATCATCGCTTCAAATCACTTTCTGTACCCCTGACAACGTGTATACGATATTTAATGATGACCAGTTCAGTTCAGTAATAAAGAAACAAACTAACATTCGTATTTATAATATTAGTTAGAATTAAAATTATAGATAGGTTAAGTTTAATAAGCGAGCTGGAGGTTTCTATGAAGCAATACATCAAGACAAGACCATAGCATATTGATAGAGCTTTTTTTAAGCCCGCCTGGCTAGCTACCAAACTCGAGTTGAAAAGCTATCACGCAGCTCCTACACAGGTGTGTTGTGGCAGGTGCACAATCAAACCCCTTCTAAATTTAGCACATTTACCACCTTAGACCATATTCATTCATTTAACATCAGATGATATTTTACAATCTCAAATTTCATTACTCAAACGGCAAAAATCTTAAATAGTCAAATTATAAAGGCATAGTAGCAGTTTACGAATACATTGGTCCCGTTTTTCGATATAAATTTTCTTTTCGATAAGAGTTTCAAGTTGTAATAATTATTAAAAAAAAAATGCTTGAACAAAACGGAACAGAATTGTACACAGTTTTTTTCCAAGAAATAACATTGGTATAAAACGATAATGATAGACGCGGTATATAAGAAAAACGGAACACAATAAATAAAAGTAATTGTACAGTATATTATCATTTAGCTATTCATTGTTATCATTTTACAGATAGAGCTCCAAAAATATTGAAGAGCAGGTGCGCTGATTGTACTCCAAGTCAAAAGGCTAAATTCAACGAATTGAAAACAAGATTACGCAACGAGCACGGCGCTAATTACAATGAAATGATTGCGAAATATGCAAGAAGTAATTAACTTATAGAGTAAAATAAAAATAAATGATAACAAAATACTAGTATAATCTTATTACATCGGCGTTGTGCAATCATTATCTTTGTTATACTAATATAAACCCAGCAACGCTGTATTTATTTAAAAATCAATCGAGAGATACTACAAGATAAAGCAGTCAGTGAAGAGTTTGATTCCAGATTTAGTTTTAAGGGTTTTATTGCCTAAAAAAAATCTATTATTTCTATCTAAAATTGATTTACTACTGTTATATCTACTTGCAATCGATATGTTCGATTTTATCTGTTTGAAGCGTAACATAATTAAATTAAATTTGAAACTGATAATTTCATGATGTCCGCCATTTTTTGATGGAGTGAGTCTAGAGTAATAATTTTGGAACAAAGTATATGAAGAAATTTTATTTACATAAACTGTATATCAGCATATGTCATAGCATTTTAGTAAAATCTTCTGACAAGGTTAGTACAAATTCTATATGAAATGAGTGGAAGATAATTTAATGAAAGAAAATTCACGGACGCTTTTGACTCAAAAATCCATAAATAAAACAGAATAAAAAGAACTACGAAGTGAATGCTAGTCAACATCAACTCATTAAAAAAAGAGAAGCAGTAAATAATACATGGAAAAGCGAATTAAAATATGTTTGTTACAAATGAGAATTGTAACGATCATAATCAATTACACAGAAACCTATGCTTACAATACATATCGGTAAAAAAAAAATCATGTGAAAAGCAGTATATGTCCGTTGATCCCAGCAAAACATAGACCTTCATAAAGATACGGAATTACCACCGATCTAAGGCTATATAAATTCCCTTTCGATTCGATACTTCAATAGAGCTTCAAACGAACCGAACCAGTTGAAGTTTTGTAGTTGGTAGAGCTACGCTGAGGCTATTACTGGTTTCAGCATGAATGGGTCGGCTCGCCCGGGGTAGTACCACCCTCTCACAGAAAACCGATGTGAAGTAACAGTTGTTGCGCTGTTGCGTTTCGTTCGGTCAGCGAGAGTGCCGGAGGCCCACATATTTAAAAGGCCGGCAACGCACTTGCGACTCCCCTGTTGTTGCTAGTGTCTATGGACGGCGGTGATCACTTACCATCAGGTGACCCACCTGTTCGTTTGCCCCCTATAATATATATTAAAAAAAAATAACGATATCTAATGCAGATTACGTTTTCGTCCGAAATGTATCGCTAAATAAAACCAATCCAGTAATGAATACTCTACACACTCCGATGATGAAATCATGGACCCTAAAAACTCATATCCACCTAATTCTAAAATTATTTTATGCTTGCACTGTGTTCTCGGACCACCTTTTCTACTAATGAGGACGACGACAGGCCCAAGCTTTAACTACTGAGACTTAAGTCCAAAGCCCTCGAGTCCGCTACTTGCATTATATTGACGCTCTACTTTTGAGCTCATTCGGTAGATACACCTGTGATCTGAAGAATACTTATCCTCTTTTTTTGAACAATTAGATTTAGCGAAAATTTTCAAATGAACTAAAAACACATACGCACATATGTTACATGTATGTATACACACATTAGCTAGATGCAATTCGTGGATTTGTTTGCAAGGCAATAGTCCGAGCTAATGTTCAGTCATTTAGACAACCTTCTTCTTCTCTTCGATTTTTACCAAGCCTAGTGGAGCTGTCAAGCCCCTTCAGACCAACAGGGGTCAGTCAGTTCGAAATCAAAGGGAATTACTGATGAAATACAGATGAACTGTCTTAAACGTGACGCATGTTACCAAGCAGCACATGTACGAAATCGCAGGCGGAGCTAGGCTCAGGTATTAGTTATTAATAAAATTGATTGTAGTAAAGTATCTAAGCTATACTTATTACTTGTGACGTAGCGTCATGGAGACGTAGCGACATAAGAGGCGTCTTGTAATACTTGTCAATTTAAATACACTTGGTAGAGCCAAGAATAACATATATATTTATTATGTTAGTTTTATCAATAGTTAGTATTATTGGTTCCACGGTGAGGTGTCAAAAATAGTTATTACTGAAATAGAATTTACTACTGATTTGGATTTTGTGTAATAAACAATTCGTTAATTCTATATTTTGAGTTTAATCAATAGTATTTGTTAACTAATATTATTTCGTTTTCATTTATATTGTAAAAAACTATGACTACTTCTAAAGAGGTAACGCATGAACTATTGGTTATTACAAAGGTATGTAAGAACAAAACTCGATTTTAAATCCGGATTTAAAGTTTTTGCCTATATTCATGTCGGTGTTTAAATTCGTGCCGCTGAGATTTACGACTAAATCAGTTGCACTTATACATTATTACACTTACGTGTAATAAGTAGGTGTTTCCGAAACATCATTAATTATTGAATACTGAAGAACGTAGTCTGTATGTTTTCTTTGAAGAATTCAAAAACGAATAAGCCTTATTTTTGTGCTCATTAAAAGGTAAAATTTACTATACTAACTAGATTTTATATTTTTTTTACAATCGAGTGAAATTTTTGTTGTAGTTCGGGAATTAAATCACGCGCCAATCTGCGGTATGTATTTCTTTCAAATATGTAACTTTTACTTATATCATAAATATTTAAACATTAATTGATCAGCTTAAAATTTTATCACAATTGATAAAAACTTATTCAATTTAACCATTCAACTTCATGTAACGAATTTTAATGGCCTTTTTATCTTTTATTGTATGCTATTTTCTTAATGAAGAGAAGGAGCACCATAGTCTACCATGCGCATCCTAGCTCATAAAGTTACTTAACCCCTGGACTGTCCAAAACCATAAAGGTTTAAGTTCCATACAACCAAATGTAAACCTCAACAGGCACAACAGGTCAACAGACTTTTTGTAGCATAAGCTTAAAAAATAGCTGATTTATTACAAAACTTTGTAAAATAACGAATTATATATTGTAAAATTATAATTTTTAGGTATAACGTATTTTTAAATTACTTTTTCATTTGTGTGAACTTCTTTTACTAATCCATGAAATTTACAATGTACGTTGTCGTGCAATTAAAAACGCAATCCGCCATTTTGAGATCTTGCTCTTTAAAAATCAGCCGAGGTCTTAATAATACTGCAAATAAATCAGGTTTATAGGTTAACACAACCGTTTATATTAAAAGACTATTACATAAAGCCAAGGCCAACCATTCAGTATGTTTTTTCTCTTTTTGGTGCAGTTCATCACTAAACTCTCCTTGTGATCTCATTGTCAGAAGTTCTAGAGTCATTACCTTTTCATTAAAACTTAAAATAATTTCGTACATGGCACCTAAATGTTGAATAACGCTTTATATTACTATAGTCTTCATATTCTCATACTGCTCCAGCACTGCTTTATAACGCTGATATAACCTCGTAAGTCATTCCCCTTGGACAGGCCAATCTTGGGCATGTGATCTCGTAATAATTACTGCGTCACAAGGTATCGCTCGATTTAGCGAACAAGCTCCGACTGAGCCATTATCGCTTAACTTCAAATATGAAAGATAATTTTGCTATTATCATATTCCTTCAAAGTTATTGTGATATCGTTTACTCATTATACTTATAACTGTTCCTTATCTGGCAAACGAGGAGGCACGCGACCGCCTATGCGATGTTTGTCCATTCAGTTTACTCTGTTCGCGCAATCATAATAGCTATATTTATTTTGACGCAATGAAATATTTTTAATATGTTTGCCTAAAATAATTATAGTACTCATCAGTGGCAAAGTGTACAAGGAAGCCGATCACCATAGAACTAGTTACCTTGGAACAAAAAATCCATACAGTAAGTTTTTTAATAACATTTTAGATTGATGCTCTTTACTGTCTGTATTGTATGTCTGTGTTCTTAAATATATTTTTTGAGTTCGTTTTTCTTTGATCTCATATATATTCTGATTGCGTTTGTTTTTTTTATTCGTTTCCCTTTTAATTGATTTCATTTTGTTATGGAGTGCAGAAAATATTACATAAATAAACATGTGCTGTTAGTCATTGAAGAATCTCCTTGCTTATTTCCGAAGATCTTCACCGGGTTCTAATATATTATATACACTAAAATCTTTCCTAAAAAATAAGCATGCAATAGCGAAAACCCTATCCATATCGGATCAGTAGTTTTTGTGAAAATCACGGACACAATAACATACATACACACATAGGGGTCGAATACAGAACCTGTTCTTTTAAGTCGGTTAAAAGTTACGTATAATTTTGCGTTATAGAAAAAAAAAATGTGTAATGGAATCACAATTGATTTGTATGTTTCTCATTATAAAACGCGAGTTATTTATAACTAATTGCGTCACAAACACAAATTATAAAGTGTTTGTGAATTCGTTGCAAATTATTCCTCTAGTTCAAATCAGTTATCTTTTAACAAGACACAAACTTTTAGAGCGTAAATACAGTGAAATAAAATTCAAGAATTTCGCTAAATAATACTTATAAAATAATAAGTATAATTATAAAGTGACTCTAACTACAGCTCTTATTAAGGCACTTGTACATCAACCTGACCAACATTTAGTAAGTATTAGTTTCACAGTATGCGTTTTTGTTTTTGATTTTTGTATAGACACTTATCAATAGGTGAATTATAAACATTGTCAATGCATTAAAACGTATGTCCGTGCAAAATAATCACTAGAAATATAATAACAATAATAATATTATTAAACAACGTAGTGCATATTATCAGTTTTATCAACACACAAATAGATAGAGTTTAAATGTTTTTTGGGGTCATAATTTATATTATTGAATTACTAGAACATGGTAATTTATATAATCTTCAGCCTATAAGAGATCCATTGCAGGACCATAGGGCCTTATCCCAATGGTAAGTATGGGCAAAATCACTACGCCAGCCCCATGATGTATTCGCGATTTCAAACTCCGAGATATCCACAGTTCTATGTTTTCCTACGTATAGTAGTACTACAAAAACATTTCTCATGTTCAGGGGTCTTCTCGAAGTTTTCCATTACCGTCAGCCGATAGTGTTACCAATTTAAATCAGTAAATGTACGAACAGTTCGTTAGCATATGCCTGGAACTGACCATGGAACCTGCGGATATAGAATTGATATTCTATCGGTCAAACCATTCCACCACCACGACTTTTTTGAAATTGATATACACATAAATAAAGATACAATATAACCTCTTTAAGTTGAAATCTTCCGCAACTTGTAATAATGTTTTGTTGCTCAACTCTATTTCAATCCTTTATAAGTGAAAATAATAAATAAGTCCCTATAAGTCCTTTCGGTACAAATTTTCCCTCCATAACTCGATAAAATTAATTTGATCTCTGCATCTAGAACTTAGCATTGTTTGATTCTACAATCAAGTAACTCGATCATTTCAAACTAATTACCTCTATATCTCCAAGAAAAAATACTTGATCGGTTTTAAGAGTTTATCAACAAGATTTACTCAAAAGTTGTAGGAACGAATCTTAACTCTTTCTAGTAAAGTATTACATTACAATAAGTCATAAACAGTAGATCACGAATTTTTTGACGTCTCCCCTGTAGTGTGACTTACAGAGATTCTAGGTTAAGCATTTGACCAGAATCTCACATGATGTTAAATGATGACGTAGTCTGAGATGGTAATACGCTGAACTAGCTTTCAAATCCGATTTGAAGCGATGAGGGCTCAGTTGATATTGAGTTTAGACACCACGTTGATTAACATAGGTTTGAATCCCTGAGTCTGAGTCGAAGCTTTCAGTGAAGGAAAACATCGTGATGAAACCATAGCATGGTGGTAGGGCTTTATCTAAGCCCATCTGGCTAGCTACCAACTTTAACCTAAAAATCTGTTGCCAAGAACCTATTGGTATGTTTTAGCAGTTGCACTTGACCCCTCTAAATTTAGAGTACTAACCGTTTTAAACCACATTGCCATTTAACATTAAATGAGATTGTGGTTAAACGCTGAAGCATATAATGTATAAAAAAAAAATCTCATCATAATGACGTATTCTTTCCTCGTTTATTTGTGTAAATATAGGATGGAATTAAAATACTCCATAAATAACTTACCTCAGTTTAATTCTCATCAACAGAATATAGAGAATATGAAGAGGCTACGCTTTCTTTGTCTACTGGCTATCACTCTAAACGCAACAATCGCTAGCGATGGCGATATCTTCGATAAAATGGATCTCAGAAAGCTTTTTGACAATGAACAGCAACTAGACAAGGCTTACAGTTGTCTTATGGACCGTGGACCGTGCGATGAATACCAGATGATCAGAGGTGTGTATGAAAACCATATTATTTTATTATTAGTTGAGTGATTTTGTCCTAAATTTCCTCATATATCAATCTAGTTTACATATTGAATAGGTTATAATTTAATTCTAAGATGGTATTACAATGTCTAGGGCTCCAATATTATAGTAACGATCAGTTGTAAAATGTGAAAACTTAAAGCGTTATTAGTGAACAAATATCACGATATATAAAGCTAATCGCTGTAGACTCGCAAGTATTGAATAATTTATATATTCTCAATAGGTATCTGGCATATTTAATAGTCCGGGGTCCCCGGTCCATTCTGTCCATTCATTACTACTAAGCTATTTTTCCGTGAGTAGGTTTTAGCTATCACAATCGAAAATGTTTGCATGAGAAAAAGTTGCCAATCTAATCAAAATGAAGCTGCTCTCGGAAACTTAGCTTGATAGTAATCAATGGAAAAAATGGACCGGGGATCCCGGACTATAACTGGCTGGTTTTATTTATGGGTGACTTATAATGTAGTAGATAACAGAATGTAGTAATAATATTGACTCAGTAGTATCAAGATTGGACACCGTATCGATGGATTGACGTTCCAATCCTACAGCGAGCTGGAGCTCTCGGTGATGGATATCATCGGAATGAAACGAAAGCATGGTGATAGGCTAGTCATTACTGTCAAATTGAAAATCTGTACGTTAAATAGCATATTCTGGCAGTTACACCTGAGAGCCTTCTCTGAGAGCGTTCTCTCTACGCGTTTACCATCTTAAGCTATATTGTCACCTGATCTCAAGTGAAGTTATATGGTGAAGCCCAAAATCATATATAAGCTGTAAAAAAAGAAACCATAACATGATGGTAAAAAATTTTCGACATACTCGTACACCTATAGCTAATAATAAGTAAAAGAGTGCAGATACGTTAGGGAACGTACCCATACTACGTGACGCATGTTTGATAACTTTGACGTAAGTTCCATTACTTACATGCTATTTTGACACAATAAATGCCAAAATAACGCACACATACGTAATTAATATTGTAGTCAACGTCATACTATGTTATATACAATGTCGAAGTAACATGGCATGTGCTTAATATCAACGGCGAAAAAGAAATAGGTATATGTTACTTTGTATCTACCCGTGTAGCATAACAACAACAAAGAATAATTAAACAGATATGACATCTTGCTTTGATATAACATATGCCTGAATAGATTAACTGACAAGTCTATTTGTAACATGGTATAAAAGTAATAAAGGTGTGAATATTCATTTACCAAAAATGAAAACAAGCTCCATTTTATTATGAAAATTTAATATCAGTAAATATCTTTGTCTATTGGTATATTCCGGCAACAGCACTTGAGAGTCGGTCCTCTAGATTTAGAGTAGTTACCATATCAAAAAACGTCACCATTTAACGTCAGATGAGATTGAGGTGGAACGCTAAGCAATAAAAATTTCAAAAATTATTGTATTGATTACAGACAAAGTACCAAACATATTGAAAAACGATTGCGACGACTGCACAACTGGACAGAGAACGAAATATGAATCGTTATTAAAGAGATTTGCACGAGACTACAATGAGAAATATAAAGAGATGATGTTGAAATATACTTAAATAAACATATGCTTTATCTGTATTTTATGATTGACCTCTTGAAGTATCTAAACATAGAACGTAATACGAATCGTGTAGTCGATAACCCACCTACTGATAAAAATATATATAATCTATATTTTTTATCTAATTACAAATACCTTGTATAACAAAATATATTAACAGCTCGGGACTTATGTAAAAGTATAATATGGATAGTACATATGATATATTTCCCAAATGTTTGTTAGAAAGTAAGAAACAGTACCAAAAACTATATATATACCTACTTATTATTTTACTTTTGCTAGCTTACCAAGACTTACATAATTTCATTGTATCGTGATAACGGAATGTTCTCTACCGGTATCAACCTTATATCACTACATATTATAAAACAAAGTCGTCCGCCGCGTCTGTTTGTCTGTATGTTCGCGATAAACTCAAAAACTACTAAACGGTTTGTAATACTAAAGGTAACATATACCTACCCTTTAAGGATAGCTTACTATACCCATTTATCTACTTAAAGATAGTCAAATATAATGAGGTAAGTGGAAGGTTTTTTTTTCGAACTTACTACACTGTTGACATGGCAAGGCCACTACAGTTTTACAGGACTAAAATTGGAAGGCTATTTAGAAGGATACAGTATTGATCCTTATCAAATTGAATACATTAGTTACCTTAAACATTTCATACACATAAGTATACTCGTATATTCTTTATTATCATGGCACGACAACGTTTGCCGGGCCTGCTAGTTATTTATAAATGATACTTAATTTCAACCGCTTTATTTTTTATGATGATAGATATATATTGAAACATCTGATGTATGTATAATTTATTAACATTTTAAGATTGCGTTTAAGGTTATAATAAACAATACTACAAATAAATTAATATATAAGTAATATTTTTTAAATACGAGGTTTTATACAAATGTGCTAAAAACCTTAAACGGACTTTTTCAATGTGTATTGGCGGCCATTTTGAAATTCGACATTATTTTTTTATTTTATTCGTATTTGTCATCAAGATTAACTAAACATGCAAAATTGCAAAGACGTAGGTCTAAAGGAACTGGCTTTCATTCAGCTTGCATGATTTGTCCTTTACAAACTATAATACAATGGTAATTTAAATAAATTCTTGTAATTATAAAGCAATGAAAGTCCCGAATTCAATTGTTATTAGGTTTTTAGCCATTAAATGCATAATATCTCAAAAATGAAACACCGTCTCTAACTTATACGAAGTGAATGTTTTACTTTTAGGTGTATACGGTATACCATAAGCTCGAGTATTCAAATGAAATAAAGTACATAAATCCACTCGCCTTTTTAAGATGACATTTAGATTGACGAATATTTTGTACTGATAATAATATTGGCGTAATATTCTGGAAATGTTAATAAAAAATATATACTACTACCTTCAGACTATGTTTTCTTACAAATCCGTATAATACTCCACATATAATATATTTTTTAAAGTAAAAATTAAGATATCATGCATTTAAGGCTTACCTAAATATGTCGTTACATTACTGTGGATATATGAAGACTCGGACTCCAAAATATGTCGAAATATTAAAAAAAATACATATATATGTATATATAAAGTATGTATAACAGCATAATATACATATAAATATTGTTGGATATTAGTTACTGTGCACTATTTGACTGAATAACGAATTATGTCAATTAACTTTAATATTTGGATTCACATAATAACTTTTATCAATCGTATCGCGGTTTAATCTTAATCAGCCTCAATTGAAACTCATTATAATATAGTAATGATAGCGATTCTCTTTATCTGGTATAGTATATCATAGTAATTATTTAAGGTAAAACTTTTTTATATATTTTGGAATCAATTTATGCGTTTCCGCTTTACAATAGTATAAATATAGCAAAAATATTCTATCGTAGAACTATTAATAAAATATTATCGCAGTGAAGAGAGTATCAAAAAAAAGGTGAGTATTTAAATAGTTTTGCATTGATATATAATATGAATTCCGAAGAGACAATCGACAGTCTAAGCAAAGCCTAGTCTTTTCATTATAAGCATCTAAATGAAAGAACTTACCTCAAATAAGTTCCAACAGTGTTGCTCTGCTCAAGTTGCTATCAAAATACTAGATATCTAGCACTAAAAACATATCCATACTTATTTTAATGTGCACATAAAAACCGAAAAGTAATATTAAATATCGAAGGCAGCAATTGTGTTTCAGTTTAAAATTAATTTTAGATCCAATTAAAAACATCTCTCATTTCCATGTTTATCAATAAGGCCCATATAATAGGCCCTACCGACTAAAATGTTTAATCATATAGTGTTGAGAACAATAAAGCGCCTACGAGATTGTTAGTACTTATTTATTTCTAAAGAACATTGCAGACTGGCATCACTACGTCTATATTTCAGGCAAGCAAAGAGTTTATTAATGTTCACTTGCTATAACTTATATTTAGGCTTATTATCTGCACTACTTATCAGGCAGTGTTGGCATTAATCGCATCTTAATCTTATTATCTTAATCTTAATTAATCGCATCTTAATAAAGTTCTTTAAAGCCGTAGGTATTTTGTTTATTAGAGTTTCTTAAAAGTCGCGACATTGTAATGCAATGTTGAGGAAAGTTTATCCTTTTAAAATTATTCTTTCCAGTATATTTATTGAAATGTTGACTTTACTGATTGCTGTGGCGGCTTTAGGGACTCCTTTGGTGTGGTCCTATGATGAAAAATTTGACAAAATTGATGTTGATAAAATCATCAACGATGATAAAGTATTCACAGCATACATTGATTGCATGCTTGACAAAGGGCCATGTAATGTTGAATACTCCGAAGAATTCAAAAGTAAGTAATATTCTATGATTGAGTCAGTGGAATGGAATGTAACGGTATTGGTGGATGGTACTATTCATTTTTAGTGACCGAAATGTAATTCGCAAATAAATATTTGGGTCTATCTAAATTTCTGATGTTTTAGACAAAATGTATTA
This sequence comes from Antheraea assamensis, assembly GCA_035772565.1. Taxonomy (NCBI): domain Eukaryota; kingdom Metazoa; phylum Arthropoda; class Insecta; order Lepidoptera; family Saturniidae; genus Antheraea; species Antheraea assamensis. The sequence continues at coordinate 763,990 of JAQQSE010000069.1, forward strand.
CAATGTAGACAAAAAATACAGATGAATGTCACTTTAGATTGCGATAGACAGAAAGGAAAAGTAAGTATTTTTACCTATACAATTAATACTCAAATTAATTTACTGTTTTGATAGATTAGGAGGATAGTTGACAGAGTGTGGAAGAAGATTCTGTCTTCTAATTAGGATGACAAGACCGTATTCAAATGTTTTCTACTTGGTTTTCTATTTGCGTGGCAAATATTATATCACTATTAATTTTACTTTTATTTTTTAAAACTAGCTTAAACCTGCGGCTTCGTCTGTGTTATTTGATAAATTAATAATATATTTTATGAACAGAAGAAAATATATAACAATTTGAAAGCAATACATAAAGAATACAATGCTTATTAAAACCGTAGTTTATCAAAACTTTAATAACTATATAATAAATGAAGATTTCGTGATATTTTTTTAGATTTATCTTAAGTGCAGTTGAAATAAAACTCAAAAATGTAATCGAAATTTACCCGTTAGCTTTTGAGTGGTGCATTGATGTACATAAATGGATGGTATTACTATTATGTATGGTGGTACCACATAATACACGGGCATACCTAAACAATATCTTGTAAAACTACAATCCTGTTCGAAATGGAATATCAGCCGTAGTCCGGTGAAACTGTGAAAGGCCTTGCCAGGTCAACAGAGAAGTCAGTTCAAAAAAAAGAAAAAAGAAATATCAGATACAACTTGAAATACCTGTTACAAAGTTAATACTCAACATCAAAATCATTCCATAATGTTCACTACAATTAGAAAATGTGATAAAATTAATTGTAGCGCCAGAATTACTTTTAAATGACATAACCAATTTACATACAATTTTTTACTTGTGTACATGTAAAATATAGAAGGAAAATGTAATTAATATATCTTTATAAGTAAACTATATCGTGATGACCAACATTTAAAAGGTTCTTATATAATTACTAGCTTTTGCGCGCGACTTCGCGCACAGTAATGTAGATTTATTATATCCCTGGAGAACGGTTCTTTCTTGCGTGAAAAGATGTCCTTTTCTGTGACAACGTGACAACGTGTATGCAAAATTACATGATTTTGATATTTCGAAATTTCATGATTTTAGTTCGAATGATTAGAACGTAAAAGTGTAACAAATTCACATTCGAATTCATGATATTGGAAAGGAAAGTAAGAATAAGAATAAAAAACGTTAACTATATAACGGGACATAAATTGTTACTTATGTAAGGAAATAATTAGAACGTTACATCATTTGTTCCAGAACTGTTACCGGAGGTAATAGAAACATCCTGCGCAAATTGTACACCAATCCAGAAAAAAGGTGTAAAGAAAACTGTGAGAGCTTTAAGTGAGAAGAAACCTTCAGAATTTGCGGAGTTCAAGAAAAAATACGATCCTAAAGGCGAATACGAAAAGGACTTTGCAACGTTTGTTTTATCATCTGATTGAATATCGAATTATCCGCTCATAACTAAAAACTATCGACTTAACGCTGTTTGATTAATCACGAGTATTATTGCGACTATGTGGAGCATAACGATAAATTTGAATTAAATGGTAGCAAAAAATTAGTCTTATTTATTTCTTATTAGTTAGTTATCAATGAATCATGACAATGACACAGTTCTTGAATGAAGGATTTTAATCTATAGATTATCCAGTCAATTTGAAACCTAACTGGAAATTGTATGTTCTTAATTGTCTAACATATTATATCAAACAAAGTCGTGCTGGTTGAGGTTCGGACCCTGCATATAACAAATAATTTTTGGAACAGTTATTAATTTGAATTGATTACACTATCGGCTGACGGAGAAGGAAAATATTGTGAGAAGAACTGAACATGGGAAATGTTCTGGTAGTATTACCGTATGTGGAAAAACAATATAGAACTGTGTAACTTGCGTTTAAAATCGCCAATACGTCGTAAGCTGATACCCATACTTTCCTTCGGGAAGAGTTCTAGAACCCTGTAGAAGGTCCCTTAAAGGTTGATATAGTGATATTTTTATTTTATGTACAATTTGTTTGATAATTTAGAGTGAGTATTTGACAATCAGTGAGTATACATTTTGAGTGCGATGATGCGGAATTATTGCACGATGTCGAAGATTATGTGACAACATTTCACAAACTATAGTTATTACATCAGTGTTCAGCAACGTTGTGGCGCAAGCAAGTAGCTCGGCTATACCGGCTGCTTGACACAATAACCCACATGCTGCGCAACCGGATAAATTACTTCTTGATAGCAATTATTTTAACGTAAATAAGATACACTCTATAGAATAATGTCTAAAATTAAAAACCATAGATAAATTATTAATTGTCTTTATTATAATATATCAGTCAACATCAGTGATATTTCAACAACCGCACACAATAAATTTCGTTCATTCACTATATATTAATGTATAGCGTAATAAATTAAATCACAAAAATAATAATTCATAGAAATCTTAAAATTAAATTAAAAAAAAAAAGCTAACAATGAGAGAGCAAAATTAGATGGGTTATGTGTCGCATTTAGAAAAACAGCACAATCTAAATTACACTGAAGAGTCAGACATCAAATATATAAATTATAGTCATTTCGTAACGATAATAAAAAAAAAAGATTTAAAACAAAATTTCAATCTACTTAAATTGAAAGCAACTTAGCTTGCTTGAATGAATTTATCGAAATTGACACGATGCTTGCCCGTAGGATCATTCTTCTTCACGAGCTCGTCCCACTGTTTTGGATATTTGGCTTGAATTGCCCTTATGACTTTCCTAATGTTCGCCTTTTGCTTTTCTGTGCATTTCGCACAGGTTGTCTCAACCGCCTCTGGTAAAGTTTCTGAAAATTTGAAATAAATATTACTTATATTATAACACCTTCCAACTTTCCTTCGGGAAGAGGCCTATGGCCGTGCAGTGGTCTCTTACAGGCTGATAATGATATATCATTAGGTATGCTATACATTGTGTGTGTAGTTTGAAAGGTTATATCGTAACTATTCGTTGTACTATTACTTAAAATACACACTTTAATAAAACAGGGAAAACAATATGTAACCTTCTTGCACTCCGAGACGTTTAACAAATATGTAAATATGTGCAAGTAGATGTTGGTTGAAGGCACGATATGAGATTTCCTCGATGACGAAGCCTTAACCTCGACCTCTTTTGTGCTAAATAAATTTATTTGCATACGCAGTATCAGGCATTAGCATTTTCTTAGTTACGACCAACTTAATTTAACACTATCTTGAACATACAACACTACAAACTTTCTACGAAGATAAACACTCGAATTTTGGAAATACAATGAAAAATCGTAATTTATGTAAATCAATTAGTGATTGTGATTCAAAATCAAAATCAAAAATACTTTATTCAGTTTAGGCCCTGAGAAGGCGCTTAAGAACGTCAAAGTTACCACCACCAGTTTACATGAATACTATAAACTTTCTAGAAACAATTATAGTTACTTAAAATGTATAACTTGCAATTGTTGACATCTACCCTGTGACTACATATATTTTAGACCTAATATTAACGCAACACTACGAATTAATTGCTATCTTTTAAAATTTTTGATAAATCATATATTATTGGTGCTAACATGTCATTTTTGTTTTTTTTTTAATTCCAATTTTACAATATTAAACTTACTTTTGAAGTCCGATCCCTCAGGAGTGCACCGACCTTTATCGAGGAAACAGTTGATGTATGCCTTCAATAATCTCTCGTTCGCTATCAATGTGTCGACATCGAAACTGTCGTATTTTGAGTTATATTTTTTATCTGCAGCAAAACCGTACGCAACGAGACACGACAAAAGTATAACCGCCCTCATGATGTAATAATGAATTCTGGAAAGTAAATCTATTTTATATATAAATCAATCACTTATATACGTTCACAGTGAGACAAAGAATAATTACACTGGAGTGTGATACTAAATTGAATCTCTTTAGCCAGTCGTCTCCAGGGACATTGAACAAATAAACGACGTGATTTGAATTTATATTAATTTGTTACGACTCATTTCATTTAATGCGTAAATGAACAGACTGTTAATGAGATATAAATTGTCTAGAATAAGTATTTTAATTATAACTAATTATACTTTTACTAGTGACAAGATATGGTTAACACAATATTCACTTGGCATTTACCACTTTTGAATACAGTTCAATCACCCACCTTTATACACTCAATAATGAACCTAAAGAACTAGCAGTGGCCGAAAGCGACAGTGGTTTATATCGACGACAATATACCCACTACCATCGTTGGCACATGGGTCAACCACAGACTTGAGTTTTTATTCAACTTTAGACCTTTCAGTTAAATTAATACGAACTATAATTCAAAACGTCGGTACAAAAGGTGGTACCCCCGTGTCTAGTTAGTGAAATGTACCTCGCAAGCCATAACCTGCACATATCATTTTGTGGTTGTTGCAAGTTACCAGGAAACTTAAGCAACTCTGATGATATTTCTTATTAATAAGGAAAATAAACATTAGAAGTATGATATTACTAAAAACGTTACTTCCCATTTTTTTTTTATATTAAAAATTCGTAATGCTTGAAGTATCAAGTATTACATTATGTTGACTGTGTATTTAGTCTATACAATAAATATCACACACCCAAAACTGTATATTACCTAAAGAATGCACATAATACATGTAACTTAACAAAAGACTGTTACATCAAAGTTTGCAATTGACTAAAATTTTATTTATGTAAACACCAGTGCCTAAGTAATTCACAAAATATTACATTTATCCATAAATATAAAAGAATAACTAAGTAACCATCATATGAAAGTACAGCCCAAACTACTGGTACTAGGATCGTCAAAATGTTCTTGCAGATTTCTTTTACACTGTAGGCGAGGATTTTTGGAAACTCATCAACGCCCAAAGTAGTGAAAAAGAGGTATGCAAATTTGTATAAAAATCCATCATTGTTGAACTTGGATCTATAAATTTGGTATTTGGTAATTCTGCTAGAAAGTAGAAAAAATGCGGTTCATATTTTTTTCAAATTAAATAAATATCTTACATAGACCTTTATAAAAATATAAACGCTTAGCAAGTCGCTGGTGATTGATAGTATATTATATGCAAATGTCACTGCAAAATTATGAGTAATGAAAACGCACAAAGAAACCAAACATCGTCATCAATAATTAGTCTCAAATTATTGTTTATTCCTTAGAAATTCCTGTTCACTTACCTCATAAAACTATATGAATTACATATAAAAGATACAAGTTCATGCATTTGTGATAACTTTTTCAAAGGCATCATAATATTTATTATCAGGATCGATTCTGCTCCTCAATTCAGTAAGAGATTCCGGGAAATTCCTCTTGAAGGCATTAAAGGTTTTCCTCGCGAATACTTTTTGGCTTGGAGTACACTTAGCACAAGATGTCACTATAACTTCTGGAATGATCTCTGAAATGACCAATTAAAACTTATAATTATTTAATTAAAAAATGCCAGTGAACCTCCTGAATTAGTTTTGCAGGAAGAAATACTCATGGCTACGACAGACTTGGCACCACAGCTTGTACAGGTGCAATGCACGGATATATCATATGCAAGCGCGTCGTTTGAATCCTTATCACCTGTTATTGAAAAGCCAAATATCCACGTTTCGCAACCAATACGAAGTTAAGAAATCGATGTTTTAGTGGTACTAAAAATAATCCCAAGGAAGGTTAAAGACAGGCGTGCGCGACCATTCGTAAAAATGAAATCAAATCATACGTCACAACATGACAAACAGTTGTGCCGGCCCTAATTAGCTGGGATAAGGGTAAGATGGTGATGTTGTATAATTAATTTAAATATTTAATAAAAATGTTATATTTATCAGATACATTGATGTTTTGCCTAACTATAGGCATTATATATTTTTATTCATACTTTATAGGTTAGCGTTTGACGACAAACTCATCTGATGTTAAATGACAATGTGGTCTGAGATAGTAGTCACATTAAACACAGAGGGAGGCTGGCTCTCACGTGCAGCTGCCGGAACACAGCAACAGGTGCTTGGCAGCAAATTTTCAACTTGAGGGTGGTAGCTAGACAGGCAGACTTAGAAAAAGCCCTACTACCACTATGCTATGGTTTCATCATGATGTTTTCTTTCATCGAAAGCTACGTCTCAGTTGTGAGGATTCGAACCTACGTCCTTCGACGCTTTGTCCGAACACGCCATCATCGCTTCTCAAAATATGGACTGTTATAGCAGGCTGACTGTTAGGTTGCCGACCATGGAAAAAAATCTTTATTCTCTTCTTATAAACGGGGAACATACCTTTCCATAAATAAAAGCTTCTTAAAACTATCCATAATACTTTTAGGAATCATAAGACATTCATATTTGTATGAAATAAAATAACGAGACGCGGGCAGTTGCTAGACTGTATATTTTTTATACGTTTTTTTTTGTAACATGCAAATAAATTCATCAGCCTCTGTCTACTCTGTTCATTTATTCTTCTCTTCACTCTTTTTAGAAAACTTGATATTACTTTCCAATTCGCAACTTTAATTGTAAAAAAAAAATATGTTTGCATAGTTTTTATAGAAAACTGCGGAACTAGTGTGTGATCGGAATTTACCAATATATGTTTGTCAACCTAAAGACAACACTATTGATATACTATGGAGTGTAAAAGTAAAGAGAACCATCTATGTGCATGAAAATGAGTCCGCCAAAATGTATTAAATTGTGGTGGCGCTATAGTAACAACAGTGTTTATTATTGTTCAATTATTTCTTAGAGTTTTATAACAGTTCACACTCCAAATTCACTAAACGTATAATATTCATAAAAAATCTATCACTGTCCAAGTTTTCTCACAGCCGTTATTTTAAGTCATATTTACAATATTATATCGAACTCACCATACCCTTTGCCTATGCTAGCGGTGTTTTGGAACTGTTATTTAGTGCTTAAAGACAGCGTGTCTCCCATATGAAATGGTTCTCTTTACCTCCACACTCCATAATATATCTACGTGCGTCAGTTTGTGTTTAAGCTTGCCAGTATACAAAAAAACTGTTTTTTGTGATTTAATTCAATAAGTATTTCATTCCCGTCTTGTAATAGATCATCCGTCATCAGAAAAGTGATTTACTATTTCAAATCAGGAATCGCAATAATATCTACATATAAATTTTAAGCATAATTAGACCAACTAAACTTATAACCTCATTTAGAACTCCATTCTTGCATTATTATTAATTTTTCCTTGCTCTTCCGTATGAATTTTAACAGATCCAACCGATCGCTAATGAAATTAATAACATGGTGTATGAATTCCTAGATGTCACAAAATCCCCTAGAAAGTTTTTAGTAAGGTTGCCAACGTTTATTAGAGAAATGAATAGACAGGACAGCTATAAACCCTAAAATACTAAACATTTACCGACTTGATAGAAATAATCTTAAATCAGGAGGATTGCTTGCCAGATTACTAGAATAAAACAAAAAGACAGAATAAAACAAAAAACTATGTAGTAACAAAAACAAAGTATGCATTTTCATCAATTACTCGTTACATGGAGTATCTTTTTTAATTTTTAAGAACAATTTTATTAATGTACTAGTTGTGTTCCAGAGTTTCATTCGCGTTTGTTTCTGCTTGTTGCTACTATTATTTATTGTACTTACTATTTTTTATGATAAATAGTTATTTTACAGTAAAACAGATCACGCAAAAATATCAAATATCTACACCTATTTTCGTGACAATCAGTTGAAATCTGTAAAAAATACATTTTGCACTTTACTGCTTAGTAATTTAGAATAAAATGGGCAATCTAAAATCCTATTCCATTAAAAGCATTTAGGTGTACTAACTTTTATGATCATTGATTAAACGGTATTGAATGTTATCAGTTTCATATATATAAACACACAAGATAAACAAAACTAAAAGTAAACTCACGAAATGAGATAGTTAAAGATATACATATATATTGAAATACACGGGATCAACGAATGGTGCTTATTTTGAAATGGACACGAGTTAGTGTTTGCTTTTAAATATTACTTGATTTATTGGCAGCACTTTCTAAAAATCTGTCCATGTTTGTAAATCTACAGCGAAATATAAACATTAAAATTGTTATTCGTAAATGACATAATATACTAAGACCTTTCACTTGTTTTATTTGGCTGTCTATCTTTATTCTACCAATGCAATAAAGTCTGCAGGCGACTGTACACGTCTGCATTTTATTATTATTAGGAGGTCAACTCACAAGGTCATTAGGTTTTTGTGTAGGTTATAATAACTTTGAAACAAAATGCAACGGATGACTGATGTTGTTTAAATGTGTTTTTGTTTTGTCTTATAATTTTGAAGCGATGATGGCTCAGTTAGTAGTGTGTTCGTACACACCGTCGAAGGACGTAGGTTCGAATCCAAGCCAATGAGTCGGAGCTTTCGGTGAAGGAAAACATCGTGATGAAATCATAGCATGGTAGTAGGGTTTTTTCTAAGTCCGTCTGGCTAGCTACCGCCCTCAAGTTGAAAATCTGTGGCCAAACACCTGTTGGTGTGTTTCCGCAGCTCCACCTGAAAGTCAGTCTCCCTTTAGGTTTAGCGTGATTACCATCTTGGACCACATCATCATTTAACATTAGATTAGATTGTGATCAAACGCTAACCTATAAAGCATTAAAAGACACAAAAAAAAGTTGGGACAACTTAATTATAGGTATTTTAAATACTTTGTCAATTAACTTAATTGTACAATGACGTATGTTAATTTGATTAATAAACTTAATTGTTTTTTTTTATTATTATTATTATTGCTCTGTTTATAATTGCACTGTGATAAATTAATTTTTCTTATTAAGCCTTATTTTAGAATAAAAAGTGTATTCTGCTGAACTTGCGAAACTGTTATGCTGTGGAAATTAAGAGGATATGCGGCGGTGTGTACTTATTGTATTACTATGTTTTGTCCTTGAATAATACAACTCGAGTAAATATTTATACCTAGGAGTTTAAAAATACTAAAATTTCCCAATTTTATCGCCGACAAGCAAATTTAATGAATTTAATAAATAAAAGAAAACCAAAACTATACCCCACTCAAATGTATTATTACATTGGTTCAGTTTGAAGCAGGAAACAGAAGAAAACGAAATTATGATTTCGTCGGTTTTATATGGTTAAAATCAATCCGTTCTGTAGTTGTCTTTCTCGTGCTCTGTTTGATAGCTCAGGCAGAGTGCAAGAGCAATAGACTCCTGTTTTAGACCCTATGTTCCAAATTTCTTGCAGACCGCGCTTACTCTTAATGAAAGAAATATATTATAAGTACTCGTATATAAAGTGCAACTATTACAATATATATAGGTTTACTACTAGCAACCGCCTGCGACCTCGTCTGTCTCGGGATAAAAATATAAATGACGTAAATGCAACAACGGTTTATGTAGCGCACATCGGGATACCTCTTAGATAGCAGCATTTTTTTTTCAAATTTGCTTCATACTTATCGTAATATTTTGATCAATTTAAACAATACCCTTATAAAATATAGTCCATGTAGTATTTTAATATATAGGCTAAATTATAGAATATAAAGTTTCAGTAAAATGCGTTAATTATGTTTTACGTGAAATTGTAACAAAACTTCAAACAATCCCCACAAACATTCTCGTTTATAATATTCATCGCATTTCGTTTGTTTTTAATAATAAACAACCAGAAAGTTCTTGGCCAGGATATTTGAAATGTCATGTAGCTAATTTTATATTTTGTTCATAGTCTTGTGTTATTTGGCTGTATATTTTGTAATATTGATGGCATTTTACGTAATATAATTCGGCTATTGTGCATAAGTGAAATGGATGGGAAATAATGTCACAGAGCATAGATTCTGACTTGCCACAAAAAGTCCCTGGAAAGTTCTAATAAGACGGTGAAATGATCACAAGAAACTTGTAATCATTACCTACTCGGAAATGGCAGTATTAAACTACTAGTTGATCGACTTCCAAAAAAAAATTAACCAGTTTCTGCTCGCGGCTCTACTCTCGTTACTGTCAATTTTATATATTCCTCGGGAACAATAAATTTTTTTTGGATGTACCTTTGTACCTTTATGAATCCTCTACAACGTGTATGCATAACGTCATGATAATCGGTTAAGTAGTTAAGACGTGAAATCGTCATTCAAATTCATTAAACCTATTGAGGTCATATCGTAATTGCTTCCAGTCGGCTTCTGACTTAACAACTTTGATAATATTTGTGTCGTCTACATAAAGTAGGTGGCAAGAGTTATTAAAACAATGTTCTGTATCTTTAATATATAGCGTAAATACGAAGGGGCCATGATGAGATCCTTGTGGAATACCGGAAGGAATCGTTAGAAACCCAAATCAATATGTTGAAGTGCTACAGCTTTACTGCGACTTCTAACATAGGATTCAATCCATCTTAGCAGATTGTCGTATATACCAATAGCCAATAGCTTTTTAATGAATATTGAATGATTTATTTTATCAAAAGCTTTAGAGTAATCAGTATATACGGCATCCACTTGATAGCTGGAATCGAGAGCTTCATTACTAAAAGTAGTGTAAGAGACGAAATTAGTATCAACACTATGACCACGATAAAAACCATGCTGCTCAACAACGATATAGAGAAGCATTTGTGTTGTTAACTCATTAGTGATAATCTTTTTGAATAGTTTTGCAAAAACGCAAAGTTTTAAAATTGGGCTGTATTGTTTAATATCATGTCCATCATCTCCTTTGATTACTGGGATCAGTGCCATCTTTCAAATATTCGGGAAACATCCTTCAGCTAGGGACTTCATAAAAATCATAGAAAGTGTTGTAGATAATTCTTTTGCAAGTCTCGATACAAGAATGGGGTCACTATTTAATATATATGTTGCATGATAAAGTAGATGGTGTACGTGTCGTACTTACAAAGGATCTTTTCTGTAATTCTACATCTTCTCACAATTTTACGATCTGGTCTAAGATGGTGAACACATTGAAGCTAGAGGCTCTCAAAACAAACAAGTTATATCGTGATTATCAAAAATTATTATTGAGGTGGTAGAGCTACGCTGAAGCTATTACTGGTTTCAGCATGAATGAGTCGGCTCGCCCGGTGTAGTACCACCCTCTCACAGAAACCGACGTGAAGTAACAGTGCTTGCACTGTTGCGTTTCGTTCGGTCAGTGAGAGCGCCGGAGGCCCACATATTTAAAAGGCCGGCAACGCACTTGCGACTCCCCTGGTATTGCTAGTGTCTATGGACGGCGGTGATCACTTACCATCAGGTGACCTACCTGTTCGTTTACCCCCTATAATATAAAAAAAAAATCTTGGTTTACTAATGTTATAGGTATAAAATTACCTATCCTATTAACAAAAAACCCTTCATGCACAAAAAAAGCTCATCATATATTGCTGCGTCATAGAAGGTGTTTCATAGAATATAATAGTAAATACTACCATTCAGATAGTCATTCTGGTGCCGATTTCTTATAGTTAGAGCCCTAGTGTCTTTATTTCCAATTAATTTAATAATTACATCTTAACATTGAATAATCCATATCTAAATACAACAATATTGTAAATTAGCAGAATACTTCTTATACCTAGAAATATTAGAAATAAAAATTCGTGCGACAACGAATGAATAACATTTATATAGAATATTTACTAAGCATTAAGAAAGTTTTAAATATTTTTGTACCGCTTAATCAATTTCAGTATAGGTTATACTTTGATATAGGTTAGGTATTATTCAAAGACGAATAAAAATATGACAAGAGCGCTAATTATAAGTTATCTCGAGGATCGAGTAATAACTATAGTTATTAGGAGTATGAATTTTGAGATACCACAAAAACTCTATGGAAACTTCTAACAAGGACGCCACCAACATTGAAATTATCACACGCCACTTATATTATTACATACTCGACAATGGCGGTAATAAAAAAAACAAGAGTTATACGATATTACGTTTTTCCTTATAAAACATAATTACTGCACAGCCAGTAATAATAAATATAAATAAAAAAAAAACATTAGATGGTACTTAATGAGCAATAACGTGACTTAAACTTGAAATTTGTATTATAGGGTCTAAACGGTAAAACTAAATACAATGCAATTTAAGGTCCTAATAGCAAATATATACAAAACAAAGCATTAGGTTTTTCTTTACACGTGCTATACAATTACAATAAACAGAGAGCACATTTGAAGAAAAAATTAAAAAGTAAACTTAAAATTCATCTGAATATAAGAAAGTATGGTGGACAGCTTGAGAGTAAGATTACAAAAAATGTTCTTATCGGATGTCTACGTTACTTGATTCCCTTCACTTTAATATAAAAACCCAAAAGTCTTTAGTAAAATGTACACATTATATTGTAGATATTTATTTGGACATAAAACAAAATAAATGTCAAAACTTGTGAAAAGTAACTTCAAGGGCTTCAAAGGTAGCATTTCAACACAATTAAGCATTGTATACTTTCACATAATACTTATCATTATAGTTGATAAAACATAAACACGAAAGACGACATTTTTAATAACAATATGTATTTCTCGTGAGATTATTACATGCATAAAAAAAAAGTGTTTTCTTACAGTGCGAAAATTATTTTACTCATAGCTAACAAAAAAAAGACATATCTATATATGTATAGAAATAGTAGGTATATTTTAGTTTTATTAACTTAACAATTCAAGTGATTTGTTTTAAATATAACCAAAAAAAAATTAGTATACTACAATGTACTTACGTTTAAAAAGCCTTCCTATAGGTGTACAAGGTCCCTTACTCAAAAAACAATCCAGATATTTTTTCAATAGTCGCGTATTTTGTATTAAATTGTCCGTATCGTAGTAATCATATCTCGAATCGTAATGTTTTTGTGCGACAATAATTTCAAGTATTAAAAAATACAAAATAAATAAAACGGGCATATTAATTTTACAATTAACAGAACGAACACAGTACATATTCATATGCCAATTCTGTGATGAAACAGACCGTACTCTAATGAAATCTTCATATAATAGACATATAACAAATGATGTTGACTGTTTTAAATGCTTGTATTTAAAACGTTCGCACTATTTGACCTTCAGTCAAAAATAATATTTACAAGGAAGAAGATCAACAAAAAAACGAAGTGGCTTAGTAAAGCCCGAAACCTTCTATAACGCATATAACAAATGCACCTAAATCATTCAATTAAACAGCACCTATAATTAATGTGTGTGGTGTGATTTATGTTACGACATTTATCATGAATATATAAATGCTTATTTATACACTCATATTCGCCATTACAATTATAAATTATGTACGTCTAGAATGTATGTGGCTGAGTTTATGTATACATGTATAGAAATATAATTTTGTTACCCACTTGATACATAAAAATGCCTGACGAATTTGCATATGATTCTGAATCAAGGGAAAGTGAACGATTTTACTTTGGTAGGAGAATCTTATATTTCCTCTTACTACCCTTTTATACAATCCTTATGACGTATACTGATAAATAAAACAAGTTGAGGTGGCAGTTTTAAAAGTATGACGTCACCAATGTAGACGTCATCTTTAGTAGGTGATAGAGTAATCCACTACTGTATATAGTTACGAATATATGTAGTTCTTTCTCACTATAACTCGTGGTTCCAATAATTTTAATATATTTTTAATTTATTAATCTAGCATGTTTTACACTAAATATTGTCAATCTAGTTAAGGTCTCTGTCTGCTGTCAGAGGTTTTGTACTTATTTCACAATACGAAAAAAGAATATATGTAGCGATGTCAACGGTCCAACGATCCGCGCGAGAATGATCCCCGCTCCTTTCTTTCGATCTGACTACGCTATTGGGCGGACTGGCCACTAGAGCTTCATCGGACTATGCTCCCCGCTCTTTTTGTATTACGTCTTTTGTAGTTATCCTTTGTATTAAATGGTAGGGCTTAATATTTCTATATTCATACCTTTGTGCCAACATAACAATAACATCAGAAGCAGGCGCGTATCAGCTGGTATAACTAGCCGTGTGTGTGTGTGTGTGTGTAGAAATAAAAAATGTCATCCACTAGTATTTTGCTCCTGTATGTATTGCACTGTTCTTATGAAGAATAAAAATAAAAGAAAGAAGTATGTGATGGTATTGGCCAAATCAATATAGGGAAATTTCTGCCACACATCACTACCACCACTGAGGTACACAGATGGATCACTTGCCCACGATCCGCATGAGAAAGTTACTTTATTAGCCAACATCTTCGCGGCTAATTTTCGAATCGTTGATCCCAGCACCCAACCTCCAATGATGCCGAGAAGTGATGTCACAATGCTAGAAATCCGTATAAAGCAAAGTGACGCGCGGAAAGAGCTGCTTTTCTTTGTCGTACTGTGAAGATGTAGAATCACCTCCCGGCTAGTGTGTTCTAGTGTGATATTGGGTCTTTCAAACGAGGCGTGAAGAGGCATGTTTGCTGGTCATCATGATGACGACGACTGCCGTTGGCATTTCACACCGACAATTGCCGTTGTTTTTGGACTGTACTATACTTGCCATCAGGTATTGTACTGGTATTTTGCCGGACTAATATAAAAAAAATATATAACGCAATTGAAATTTTTTTTTAATAAATAACCATGTAATTTAAATTCTTGGTGTTACTTGAGAGTTATAGAGGTTTTTATTTTCAATTGCATTATTTGATCCTATATTGTGTAATATAGGTATCAATTTGCGCAGTATAGTTTGATTACTGTGCACAAGAGAAGTGGATCATAAATTACAATACAAAATACGTGACTAAAACCTTATGGAAAGTTCTAGCAATAGACCACCATTTTATTAGAAAACTGAAGTCAACATTAGAGAATTTGTAACAATTATCCACTTCATAATGTCAGCAATAATCTTCATTATTAAGGACTACTTGGCAAAGTAGGAAAAAGAAGAGGAAGAACTGAATGACAGCACTTAGCGTCCAGTTTTGTTCATTTATCTTCTTATTTTATCACAGTATCAAATTTAAATTAATCCTCCATTTATCTTAAACTAGGTGACTTGTACATAAATAAAAATGGTTTATCCACAATAAAACGCAATCGTATTATATAATACTATAAAATGCATTATTTGTCGATAATAAATACTAGGGCCATAATATATCTTTGGGTCAATACAAAATATAAACAAAATATTATTTTTGTTAATATTGAGCCATATTATTTTTAAATTTTTAGATGGTTTGCACAGATTTCGGCAAGACTTCTGCAATGTTCTATAGAATATCGTTATTGCTTCATCTTGAGAAAAGCGTAATGTACGTATACCAATGAAGGCTACGGATACTTCCGGGACCTTAGATAATACATTTTGGTATTGATGCGTTTTTGAATATACAGACCAATCAAGGTTTATACAAATTTACTTTATTATAAATAAGGTAGACAAAATAAAAAAATCTATAATTTATTTATTACAATGCATAGAATAAATCCTTTTGATTTATACACTTTCATTAATTTTTAGAAAAAAAAACATATAGAAATAAATGAGATCATTTATTATGTAAGGTCAATAATTGGCAATAGCAGATTCCAGAGCGGGGAAATATTTTCCGTCAGCATCGAATTTCTTCTTAAACGCTTCATATTCTGCGGGCAATACCTCTTTAAGACCTTCAAGGAACCGTTTGAAAATATGTTTCTGAGCATCTGTGCATTTTTTGCATGATTGTTCCACGGATTCCTTAATATCTTCTGCAAAAAAATATTAAAATAATTACTTTCTGTAACTAAAGGAGGCTGTAAAGAAAGGTAACTTGACTTTCGATAAAGAGTATTACAAAATAGATTATTAACAGTTATTTATTTTAGACCCTGGATTTATAACAGTATCGGGTTTAATATTAGCTCTCCAAAGATGAATACGTCAAGGTTGGAACTTACAAAGCCTAAATTTTTGGTGAATAGTAATATTTGTTAGTAGTAGTAGTCTTAATAACTACGACATTGCTTGCACCTTTCAAAGCAACGCCCTTAACAGCGTCGTAACTAAAGCAAATTACCATATAATTTTTTCTGTTTACTTATTTAAATATGATATAAGAGAAAGACACAATAAAAGGTCAACCGTTATTTAAACAAAAGTATTTGCTGATAACATAACACACAGAAACTGTATATGTACTGATTTTGTCTAAATAGGACTGCCTCTTACACAGATGTAAATTGAGTCCGATCAATAATTCTTTGTCTAGTTATCAAATATTTATATATCTGTGAATCAACAATTTAGTCTGTATCTATAGTTTAAGAACATTGTCTGAAATTCTTAATAATAAAAAAAATAGAACCGACTTCAAAAAATGCACCTGAACGTCTTTAACCATAGTGAGGTACCTTCCTAGTCTTGGATTGACATAAGACTACCAATTTTTCAATAAATAAATATTTTCCATTCGATTTTGAAGAGTTCCATTATGTATCTTCTAAATTCAAGGTTTAATGTTAATTAAATAAAAATCGAGTCTATATTTTGCTTGAAAATATCTCCTTCTAATAAGAAAAGAATTTGCAATCAGTTAAACATGACGGAGTTCTGAGGTAACAAACACAAAAATTTACTACCGAATTGGAAACTCCTCCTTTTTAAAGAATTTTAAAAACAAAACAAAAATAATATCTAATCATATTTCTTTGAACAAAGTAGGGAAGGGAAGAAGTATAGGTTAGTTTCATATTCCACAACTGAAATTAAATCTACATTATGTTATATTAAAACCTTCATATAAAATTTAAACAATAATTTCCATGTCACGGTTAAATAACGAATCTTGGTAAAAATATTAATAAACATGTATAGCGAAATAAAAACAAGCTAGATGACCGTGTATATCTCGCCAAAGTCACTTTGTACTAGTATAATTCTTAACGATAATGTGTTACATGTATTCTGTATATAAAATGGCCGCTGTGTATTTCTTGAAGTTTTGTATGTTTTACTTTTTTTTTTTATCGAACTCACTAACGCTATTTGCCTGGTTAACTTTCACAGCTTCACCGAACTGAATCTATTTTACTATAATTGCCCATTCTTATAGGTGACACTGCAGCACATCAACTTTTGTACGATTCAACCGACTGACATAAAATTTGTATGTGTATATCAGTGATTCCCAAAGTGGTTCAGGTGGACCCCCCGGGGTCCACGAGAAACTCGATGTGGGTGTACGTTGGCGTGACAAAGAAATGGGGGTGCACAATTAGTAATCGTGGGTCTATGAAAATTGGTCTACTTTGGACAGTGTGAAGAACTCACAATGTTGGCTTGACTTCATATGGTAGTATTGAACCTGCAGAGGGTCCACCGGAACCAGTAAAATTTTGAAAGGGGTTAATTAGAGAAAAATGTTTGGGAACCTCTGGTGTGAATACTTGAATATAGGGAATATTTACACAATATTTACTATGTTAGAACTCAATTATTTATTACAACGTACAATAATAGATTTACTGCATATATGCGAAATCGTTACAAGTAAACAAACAATGACTCAACTACCGTAGCAACAAAACACAATGAGGTTCTTAAAAATAGTCCGAATCGAACGTTTTCGAATGCTTGGAATAATGACGTCTGCCTTTCCAAGGTTTCTATCTTACTTTGAAAGGACATTTAAAGCTCGTCGCAGTGCATCACAGTAGTTTTATTCTGGACACCGGAGAGAATAAAACCAAAACAAAAAAATCGTCGAGCGACTTGCGTGTGGTAGGAGTAAGTATAATTGTGGTGATAGCGTGTCCATTTTATTTTTGTCTGTAGGAATATAAAATAAATTTCTTCTGGTGCAAACTGCGTTTAATTTACCCACAGGTGTAACAATAGCAACAAATAATAACAATCGCGTGTGGAGTAACGGCTATAGCTAGTAATAATAAACATATAGTTGATAGATAATTTTCCTATAATAAACCTTTTCATGATGTTTTTTTTTTCGAACTGACTACACTGTTGACCTGGCAAGGCCTCCACAGTTTCACCGGGCTACCTTTTCATGATGGAAATTGAATAAATATAGATTATATTATACGTGTAATTACAGTTACACTTTATTTAAATTTCCCGCGCACTGTCTTTACATATGAACTATACTAGTATAATCTCTGTAAATTATACTCTGTATGCACCTTGGACTTAATATATTAAAACATTAAAGTCCATGATATGTACAAAATCTAATAGTTTATAAAGTAATAAGACTAGATGGCGCTGACTGCATAAAAATACGTCGATGTCAAGTGTTAACAACGATTTATTATGTGAAATAATAGCTTTAAATGTTGTTTCTCTTTTCTGGTATGATTTGTTATTCATTGTTGTTAATATTAAGTAAATATACAAAACTAGTGTTTGAAAGAAAATTTATCTTTTCAGAGCAATACAATATTGTTTTTTACTTAATTTTTCTAATACAACCCATTATATATGTACAAGATTAAGGCCACTTAAAATGAAATTAATGGCATTTGAAATTCCTGTAATAATATTTTGACTTTGTTTTGTATTAATTTCTTGACTACATTATGCGCAAGTCCAAACTTACAGCTATATTCAGATCGGTTAGAAAGAGTGACGAGAATTGTACATATGTTTTATATTAGATAAGTTATTTAATGTATATAACATTTTATTTAAAGCCGATGTGAGTTCAAACATGAAGTGTACATAACAACTTGCCTTCTATAGATACCAGTCTGATTCACAGGTCTACGTTTGTATACTAACACTTATTATCTTTCAACCTTGATTATGCAAAGCCGGTTAAAGTAATTGGTTCAAGTTAAAAAAGCAAGATAAAATTATGTTACTAATATACTAATACATTTAAATATATTTTCTTTGATTGAAACTTAGATGCCAATAGGGTCGCTTTAAAAAGCCAGACACATGTGATTTGCTAGGGGAGTTCTAATTTATTTTTATAGATGTATTTATTTACTAGCCGACTCCCGCCGCTTTGAGATAGTATTGTAGATACCTACAGCATTAAAAGAAATGGCAAAAGAGTAATCGAATACAAAAAATAAATAGCATAGCTCCATTTTCGAAAAATTCTCCACCAACTGGTCATTATGAATTAATGAATGAATACTTTATTGTACTTTAGAGTCTGTACAGTGTCGAGCTGGTCATAGCTATATGCCGATATGTTCAGTAGTGATGACGTCAAAGAAACTATAATTTCATTATATACAAGACAACAAAGGTCCGATAAATTAAAATCAATACATATTGTAAAACAAAAGTCGTCCGCCGCGTCTGTCGTGTCTGTCTGGATGTTCGCGATAAACTATTGAACGGATTATAATGGGGTCTTCACCCATAGATTGAGTAATTCACGGGGAAGGCTTAGAATATAATTGGTCAAGGTTTTTTTTTTTGTAAATTGGGGGTAATATAATGATAATTGTTGAAAGAATCGGAAAAAGTCATGCCGCCTTAAGCGTTCCATGGACATAGGTATACATTTTTTTATTATCAGGGCAGGACAACGTCCGCCGGCCCTGCTAGTAAACTATACGAATATATACATTTAACTCTTTCCATAATCTGTGCTAAAAGTACGAACAAAAGTGAAATATGCAAGCAGTGTTAGATTTCATAACGAAACAAACGGTTAATATCTCTAATAATTACTTGGGAATGACACTATTTCTAAATAGATTGCCGTGTACTCTAAAAATAGTAATCATCGGAACCGCTGCCAATGTATATTTAACAAAGTTTAATTTTCTAAACGTAATAACTAAATCTTATTTGCTCCCCGATGAACGTAATAATTAAGATACATTAATAGACTACTTACTTTTAAAATCTGCAGCCACAGGATCACACGGTACGGTATCAAGGAAGCATCCAGCAAATTCTCCGAGAGCCGACTTGTTCTTAATAAGAGCCTCGATGTCTAAGTTATCGTTCTCAGTCGTGTATGTCTCCTTAGCATACACGCTCGCCAAAACCACCAAATACAATACGTAAATGTACTTCATCTCTAAGACTATCTCTCTCTGTGAAACAAAATAATATTTGACTCCTCTTTTAAACCCGCTTCTTATAAACGACCATGAACCCGTTGTTGAAACCTGTTGCAAGTTTTTAAATTCTGACAAGTAACGAGTAAGTAAGTCGTGATATTTTTTTTTAATAACGAACGGTCAGTTCCACATGAAAGATGTTCTTTGAATGCTTCATTTTCATAGTACTTAATAGAAGTAGGTAGTGTAACAAAGTGAATGGAAGTTATCGTGTGCCAAATACCTCGATGGGAAAATAATGACATAAATAACATTAAATTTTAGACTTGAATGTCCTTATTGAAAATGACCTCAAATGTATTATTAGTTCTAAATAACTGTATATATAGCCGTCGCAATATCGTTACATCTTATAAAACAAAGTCGTCCGCCGCGTCTGTCTGGCTGTCTGGATGTTCGCGATAAACTCAAAAACTACTGAACTGATTGTAATGCGGCTTTCACCAATAGATAGAGTAATTCACGGGGAAGGTTTAGATATATAATTTGTCAAGTTTTTTTTTTGTAAACGGGTTGAAATATAATGATAATTGTTGAAAGAATCGGAAAAAGTCAAGCCGTCTTAATGCGTTTCATGCACACAAGTATATATCTTTTTATTATCAGGGCAGGACAACGTCCGCCGTGCTTTTTGAAAATGACCTCAAATGTATTATTAGTTCCAAATAACTGTGTACATAGTCTTCATAATATTCATTCATATAATAATATTGCAGTTGTTTTAAAATATGACCAAAATCCTATAAATAATTCATTGTAATGTGTTTATTGTATCAATACCGTTGAGTACTGAAAAAATCATTTGATAAATAAAATTAAATATATATATATATATATATATATATAGAATTTTAATGTAACAATAGAACTATTATGAAAGAGTTGACCAGACAAATAAATGACTTTAAAGCATTATGTCATATCAATGTTGTATCAAATGTATTAGTGTGTATAATTTTATTAAATAAAACACTATACAATTAAATAAAATTCCTGGAAACGTACGCTGATCATTTTTTTTTACGTTACAAGTTTCATTATGTTTAGGTGATGGTCGCTTATTATTAAAAGTGTTGCTAATTGTAAAGAATTCGGTATAATAAACAAACATGCACTAACAATGTAGCTACTTAGTTATTATTCTTGTAACATAATGAAATGTAAATTAAAATAGTTTTGCTGTTTCATAGCTATTATATGTAATATCTGTTATTTTATTATACACTTTATAGCGTTTGACCACAATCTCCTCTGATGTTAAATGACGATGTAGTCTAAGACGGTAGACACGCTGAACGTAGAGGCTCGATTTCGAGTGGAGCTGCTGGAACGCACCAATAGGTGCTTGGCGGCAGATTTTCAACTTGAGCGTGGTAGCTACACAGGCCGACTTACATCATGCTATGGTTTCATCACGATGTTTCCCTTCACCGAAAGCTCCGACTCCGTTGCAAGGATTCGAACCTACATCTATCGACGCGGTGTACGAACACGCTATCAACTAAGTCATCATGGATTTAAATTGTGGGCTAAGAGTTAATAATCAACTCTTATAATGTTTTACCGCTTTTAATTGTTACTAACATTACTTTTATCGTTATTCGTTAAATGCAATAACAAAGATGATATATTAAAAAGAGCTCCATCTATCGATAAAACTCTTGTCAAGTTAGATTTCTCTGTTTTGAAAATTAGCCCGGACAAAGAATATACATTCCAATTTTATTTATATGTAAAGGTTAAATAAATTATTGACATGTACTTTTCGTTTGTAATTTTACAAGTTTGCTTACTATATACTGTATTACTCGTCCATGCACCATACTGGGTAACAAGTGAAACCAGTTTGAAATACGTCCGTGACACTTATATAGCTTTATGTTGGGTTTTTTCCGAAAGTTCAATTACAAAATTGCATGAGTGTTATTTTTGGTTAAATAAATAATTCTTTATTATGTTGTAAAAATATGAACGATGAAATGATAAGCCAGATCAAGTTTCTTGTTCGGTTCTTTTCGGTGACTGGATTGTTTTCCGAACCGGTGGTAGTTTAAACGTTCGTAAGCGCTTTTTCAGGACATAAATTGCATAGAGCATTTTTAGATACACCTATTCGTTTATTATATTTTAGATACAATTTTTTTTTTAAATGGCATTAGCTAGTTGTATAAGCAAGTAATAAGTTCACTTGACAAGAATCAATATGTAAGAACATTGAATTAGAATAAAACATTTACAACGGTTAACATAACTAATGTTATAAAAATACGAATGTGAGTTTGTTGGTTTGTTACGCTCACACTTTAGCTACTTCACCGAACATTATGAAATTTTGCTTATACGTTGTCAGGAATATAGAAAAGACAAAGGTATCTTTTCTCCAGAAAAAATGTACTGTTCCCAAAGGATACTACTATTACAACCGAGCCAAGCAGCGGACCAAAGTTAGTCTATATATATAAAAATGGATATCGGTGTATCAATTATCGTCTGAGCTATAACGATTTATACATATATATTTGAGAGTGTTTTTTTTATTTAGAATATTTTGTATCATTTATTGTACTATTTAACTCAACTCTAGGTGGAGCTAGGATATATTTTATGTGAATTAAGTTTTATATGATATAATAATTTAACGTGCACGTCGTGGCGGGCTGATACCAGCATTTTTATAAAATGTAAAAGATGTGTCTAGAAAAAAATAATAATTCAAGCACAGTTTATACAGAGACGTGTATATCAGTAATTTTAATTGTTCTTTGTATTAAAATGTATATATTTTTTAGTGACTTTGTGACTTTTTATATTTTATCGATTATTTTTTTCCTGTAATTTTGTAAGCTATATGTTTACTCCCTAATGTAAAATAAAATATGATATTATTGAACTTCGAAAATCCACTATACAAAAATCATATACAATACCAGACGAGTAAAGAAGTTGATTTAAATTAAAAATTGAAATTACTTTAGCATTCGTTAATTTTGCATCTCAGAGATAATTCTTCAATTTCAGGTAGTTATAGAACGAAATTTTCTCGGAAAGTATAATAATACATCGCGGATCTAATAAGAAATCTCGAGGACACATCACGATATAATGTATAATAATCCTCTCACTTTATGTTTAACCTGATTCGCACAGCAACAATTGAGCAATCGCTCAATTAAGTTTTATAATAATATTGTAACTTCTTATATAAAAGCCACGAGTCAAGTCAATAACCTTGGACTTAGTGTTGACCTTAAATAAGCATTATGTAAGTATATATAATATGCATCACATATAACATAACATAATATATAATAGTTGTCTTCGTATGTTTTTTTTGGAAAAATAAATTAATATTCTATGTTAATTTTGACTGGCTTTTTGTTAGTATTGCCCGTGATTTGTCTTCGAATTCACCTTTAATTGAAAAACAATTGTCCTGATAATTAATTATACACAACTACCGATACTTCTAAGTAAAATATGTAGTAAATTTCTTACATAACATTTTAAGTATAACTATTTTATAAAAACTTTATAAAATTTAAAAACAATAATTTAATTTGTGAAATTATTTGGAAACATGGAAACAATTTAATTTCTTAATATGATATCCTAACAAAAATATTCTTCTAGTTATTGTATAAAAAATGATATATTAGATAACAAAACATTTAATATAAATCGGAACTAAACTTCATATGGCAAAGAACGTAAAACATGACTGTAAACAATTTTAATGAGTTCCAATAGTTTTTATTTAATATATCCTAATTCATTACTAGACTGAATAATTTATAATATACGATAATAGTCATAAAAAATCCGTATTATATCATACTGTACACGATAAAACAGTGCAGAAATTATGTAATACAAAAAAAATGAATGCCCTCAAGTTACACGATAAAACTTATTTCTTTTTATTCAAACTTCACCATATTCTTAGGAAAATTGTTGCTTAAAATATTCATAGCTGAAGTTTCTGAAACGTCACAAAATATTACAGATAACATATTTATCATAATACTATGTTTAGTCTATGTATAAGAATATAAGTAATAACAGTTAGTTTTCTACATTAAATAACGTTAATTATATTAATATTTGTCATCCTTTAAACAATTATTATATTATCAAACCTCTTTTATGATTTTATAATGAAATAAATAAAAAAATACCTTTTAATCCAAGCACGCGTGCCACAGTATCAATTGCTCTACAGTCAACGAAAGAATAGAATATAAACTCTCACAGATCTTTTGTTTATATGTTTTATCTACTTAAAGATGTACATAATATTGTTGTTATTTTTATGATAAAGCGGTTATGAGCTTCTCGAACTACAAAGAACAATTATGTATTTCGGAGGTACACTATCCTAAGTCTATTATTTAATTATTTTATTAATGGATAATGATTTAGAGAAATGTTACATTTATAATTCGTACAGTTCGAATATATGTTTACTATTGTAGCACGACAAGGTGAATATACTGTATCTGATGGTAAGTACAGTGCAATTAAAAAGAACGGTAACCGGGTCCGTAATCCACTTGAAGTCAAGACTTTCAACAGGTTGTTACTATACGAGTATACACAGGTTGATTCCGAAGAGTGACAAACTAATACAAAGTTACTCTGATTCAATCCTGCTAAAACTAGAAAACGTATCGACATAGAACTATAATCATACGATGGGGAATTTTTCCATTTAACAACTTTTATTAAGAATTTCCACTTTTTAATGCCCACCGAAGCGGGCGGGGATCAACCAGTAATTAACTAAATGTGACTTACTATTGTTTACCTACGATACACAGAATTACATTGTTAGACTGTGGATAGCAACAAGCCTGTATATCTGAGACCTTAAGAAAACATTATTATACGTAACATTATTTGTTTTATTTATATTAATCAATCAAATAACTAACCAAATTATTATTATTTTGTGTACACAAAATTTCTTCACATCCTGTAGCATAGGGAGTATTCTCAAAAGTAATTACTCTTATCAAATTATCTCTTTTCAGGAATAAAATCATAAATAACTAATTTTTCAATCCTCTATATTAATATACCATATTTAAATGGTGTATGTACCAACTAGAACCGTATGGCTAAAGTACGTAGGTGATAAAATACATTTAGCATGTCAACGTATAAAACGTAATTGGGAAAATACGTCTGCTTTTTTTTTTGTAAGCACACAAAATGAGATTTTGAAGACTGATTGTAATACTCGCTTGGTAAACACGTAATACCAGTTTGTTGAAGTTCCAATCTTGTTACAAAGACTTACTCTCAAAAAAAAGAGTCAATATAATTGTATAATACTCGAATTTTTCGTAGATGGTTCTAGGCTACTCATTTTTTTGGATTAATACCCTTTCCAAATTTTTTAAAATATTATTTTAGTAGTGAGCAGGGATCAGCTAATTATTTGTTGTAATTCGTAGTTATTTTAATACATCGTTGAGGTATGGCAAAGTAAATATGGTGTATATTCTTATTCTTTATTATTTGGCGCCGACACGGTTTGTGCACTAGCCAGCATCAAGTAACAAGATTTTGCCAAGTAAGTGTCTTGTGAAAATTTTAATGTTCTAACAAGATGGCGGCTCCCGTGTTAGAACTCTCCGTGGTATTACTTCCCATCCACTTCACTTGTGGATAATAACCGAACTATATTACGATAAACACCGCCAATATTACAAAATATACAGTCTAATAACACAAGATTATGAAAAAAATATAAAAACCACTACGTGATAAACTAAGATCCCGCCTAAAATTCTCACGGTGTATCTTCATCTTGCCAAACTAATTCTCATAGTGATCCGTGAGATGGTGTTGGATTCTATTAATCTCGAACATAAACTGAAGCGCCTTACAAAAATTGTATGTTAATGTCGACACAATGAATTTTGCTTCGATTTTAAGCATATTCGACTTTTGTAACTAACTACAAATACATGGCATATTGACTTTGTACTATTAAGAATTAAAAACATACTTTTATACATCGTAACTGTTTAGCATTTACAATATGTATTAACTGAGTATATAATAGTATTTTTAAAGTACAATTCTATTTATAAATAATTAGAATTTAACTTTAAATTCGAATTTCAACTTTTCTTCTATTTTTTCATTTTTATAATGAAATAAGTAAATATTGAGAACTTAGGGTAAATCGCGGCTACCCTTTACTAGGTATAACAGCCACCATGGAGACATTATCAGGAGTCATGCATTTCAGTATTAGACGGTGTAAATGCAATTACCCAGCGGATTAGCAGTATGTCCTTACCCATTAGATTGCTGCCATATACTTAGTAATAAAACTAGTCTTACAACACAACACACATCACCTACACACATGTACATACACACAAATAGGTACGCATAATGAAATGGTTTTTTCCCCTTATTCGAAGAGAGTTAGTTTAGTTTAATCAAAAATACCTACATGTTGAGTTCGTGAGGTATACATGCTTGGTACTTAGTGGCTTAGTGAGATTCGGGATACTAAGCAATAATTTATAAGCCGAGGCGCACCGTGTGCCCTTTTGCTGGTTGTCAATAAAGAAATCGGGTGAGTGCCTTAAGCGCTTCCCTTATTTGTGTTTTTGTTTCTCTACCAATTTTCTCTATTCCTTTTTTGTTCAGTAACTACTTTTAAGCCTTTATTTAAATTACATATAATAGTAGCTATTATTTAAACTTAAAAAATAGGAATAATAATTATTTTAAATTTCGTGGGATTATTTCCGATTCCACTACAGTTACCACAAGGTACGGTTTCGTAACTTCGACGTACTACTATTAAAAGAAACTACGGTCTGTTATTATATAAACAGTTTTTATTTAAATAGCATTATAAATAAATAACAATATGAATTTGAACTAATGTGATGTTTAACAATATAAAATTTAACAATTATTGTTATGTGTGACTAAAACAAATTCTTCACACTCAAAACGCAGAAGCTGAACTTTCCCGGAATACATTTTGCAGCGAAAAACCACCAAAACAAGCAGAATAGTAGATATTTTTAAAACCGTATGAACTTATGATCGGTACGTGACTAATCAGTGGAGTTGATGAAAGAAGTGAACGCTTCTTTGTATTCTCCGCGTGGGTCCTCCTTCTTCGTGAGTTGTTCCCATAGTTCAGGGAGCTTAGATTGGAACCCTCTCACGACAGTGCGGATCAGTTGACGTTGCTTCGGCGAGCACTTGGAGCATTTAGTCTGGAGAGCATCAGGGATGACTTCTAAAAACGGAGAATTATTATTGATTAAAAAATTATGCCGTACGTTTGCAAGCTTTGCCAATTGTCTTGATACAAAATAAGTGTTCTAACGTTTGAAACTGCTTGCACATATACATCAATTATAATTTTACTAGCTGATACATGCGAATTCGATTGCGTTGCTTATTATCTTAACAATAATATTTTAATATATATAAGTATAGCAGAGAAAATATAAAAAAAGTTAAAGCAAATATATACTTTGATTACAAAATTTCTTAATATTTCATTGTCCTTAAATAAGTCGTGGTATTTTTAACTTTAATAACGATATCAAAGTCATCCGCCGCGTCTGTCTATCTGTCTGGATGTTCGCACTAAGCCCAAAAACTACGGAATGGATTGATGGACACCAATAGATAATTTGTCCAAGTTTTTTTGTAAATTGGATGAAATATAATGATAATTGTTGAAAGAATCGGAAAAGTCAAGCCGCCTTAAGCGTTTCATGCACATACGTATACATTTTTTTATTATCAGGACAGGACAACGTCCGCTAGGCCTGCTAGTTTATATATAAAATAAGAAGACAAAACGTATTGAAATAGTTTATCTTCTCTTCTTGCCACACATGAGTAGAGTCGGTACAACTTGACTTCTACCACTCATATCGTGAACCTAGACGTTCTACGACCGTCCGCGTGCCTTACGTCAACCTCCTTCGGGATCTCTTTATTTATGTCTAGCAGATGGTGATTACCATAAATAGTCACTGTTATTACCTACTAACTATCTTTAATTTGGTAATTATAACAAAGATATTGATGAATCCTAACTAATAAATGCGAATATGAGTTTGATTGTTACTCTTTCACGCCATAATAATTCAAAGGATAATCATAAAATTTTACACAGACGATGTAAATGATACATAAAAAGACAGAAAGTACCTTTCATCGAGAAGAAAACTACTGTTCTCAAGGGATATATTAAATTTACATTGGCGCGAGCGAAGCCACGGGCAAAAGGTAGTAATATTATAAATGCGAAAGTGAATTTTTTTTCACGCTTTCATGCCTTAACTATATTATAATGAAATTTAGCATATATTATTATAGCATAGAATGTATAATGTTGTCGGGGGTATAGAAAATATCATTAGGTACATTTCACCGAGAAGAAAAGTAACGTTCCCGAGGAATGGGTCCAATCTACAATAACTCGAACAAAGCCTTTATCAAAAGCTAGTAATATACAATAACATTTAAATTAAGACCACTTTGTATATTAACAATGGATATACAATGCCTTAATCAAATCAAACTAGATGTACAAATTTAGATGACCTCAATAAGAATTGTGCCAACTGCCTTCACGAAACTGTAGGTCAAATAGTAAAACACCTTGGCCTCTTGACAACGAAGATAAGTCAATAGTGATAACTAAAAAGGATTCTACAATACGATAGTAATAATAGCTCGGGAAATGTCAACGTAAAATCCTCTTTTGGTTTATCACAGAAATATCTATCAATTTTAATTTAATAATTGTATTTAACTAATCGAGGTAGCTAATAGATATGAATAATAATATATCTCTTTTATTCTTAGAAAAGTATGTCCTGTTGTATGTAATGAAAGTTTGAACTAAGATACGTACCTAAACCTAAAGGATTGGCTCTCAAGTGTAGCTGGCGGAATACACCTAAAGTTGTTTTCCGATAAATTTTCGTCTAGAAGCCTAAGTAAAAAGCCCTAACAAAATTCAATTATTTCAAGACCATGTTTGGAATCTACGTGTATCGACGTTTTGTTCGAACATGTAACCACTAAGCATCATCGCAAGGTTGCAAGGTTAGTTTCTCTACACTATTCCTAATTAATAAATGCAATACTAACTAGCAATTTCCCGCTACTCTACATGCGTTTTCTATGCAATAATTATTCTCGACTGTTTATTTTATATCTATAGATACATAATAATATCCGACAGACTAACATAAAACTGACGGATTTTCATAAAAACTGTTTTACGACCTTTAACGTTGAATTTACAAAAACACTTCCTTAGTGCGCAGATACCGTGTAAAGGGAACCCGCATGCAAGTTTTCATGCTAACCCCAGTAGTTTGGCCTTTGCGTTGGTACGTAAGTCGATTAGTTAATTAAACTTTCATATAAGTACATAATATAAACAAAAACAAGATTCAGACTTACTCTTAAATTCATTTCCTTCTGGCGTGCATGGTCCTTCACCGAGGAAGCATTTGGCATAACTCTTCAGCAGACGTATGTTTTCCACCAACTGGGTGGCATCGAAGTCGTCATACTGTGTACTGTAGTATTCAGGTGCACAAGCCACAACGGCCACCAAAGCAAAAAGAGCGAAAATTGTCTTCATTTTTATTAACTGAAAATAAAAATTCAATTTCAATTTATGCGTAGATAAGCCAACATGAGACCATATTTTTATAGTGATAGAGTATATTCTTCTATGCGACTAGATCACGAATAACATACATAGAGTATTATAGTAATTAACTAATGTACATCTGGTATTCAAACTTGGAGATAGGGTCGCCTAGGTCGCTACCACCCTCTACATAATGGTAACCCTAAGATAATCACTCTGTCTTCATTTGTCACTTTTTGGGATTAACCCATATAGTAGGGATATCCAGTTGTCGAGATATTTGAAAATCGATAACCGTCGAAAGATTGGTTTCCTAGAAGTATACTCTATGGGTTTTCTAAATCGATCAACGAATCCGATTTTTAATATAAAGTGCAGTATTTCCTATGTATTTATTGCGTTTTCATAAAAATCTAATTTTTAAAACAGAATGAATCCAAAGAGCTTAGTATGCGATATTAATTTTAACTTTATAATTCAAACCGTCTTCAAAATTAAGACCCTAACAAATAGGTAGACAGACAGACGAACAACCAAGTAATCTTATAAGGATTTCGTTGTGTTTGCTTCAATCCATTAAATTGAGCATGCCTTCGCTAGACTTAGCTGAAGTAAAAATAAGCCGTTGGCCGTTAAGATCCAGCGCTATTATGCTGTCAAAGACAATATTGTATTTGGGACATTATATTGTATTATCAATACATATTATAAAACAAAGTCGTCTGTCGCGTCTGTCTGTCTGGATGTTCACGATAAATTAAAACACTACTGAACGGATTGTAATGCGGTCTTCACCAATAGATAGAGTAATTCACGCGGAAGGTTTAAGTATATCAATTGCCAAGGTTTTATTTTGTAAATTGATTGAAATATAATAATAATTGTTGAAAGAATCAGAAAAAGTAAAGCCGCCTTAAGCGTTTCATGCACATAAGCATTTTTTTTTTATTATCAAGGCAGGACAACGTCCGCCAGGCCTGTTAGCGTATTATAAGAATCTAATAAAAAGTACCTAGTAGGTATATAGATATAAGTAGACTACACGAAATTTCCTAAAATACAGTAAATTAAAAACTTACGGTTTATTCAAGTGTCTTCTCCCAATGTTCTACGAGAACTGTGCACCCAAGAATCTTTTATACTGATTTTAAACAAGAAAAATAAATTGATTCAGCAAATGAATTCATATATAAACATATCGACTACTTAGAGATCAAAGTCGCATACGTGTTAGTGATAAAACTTGACATTGTGAAAATAAATCGTGTAAACTCTAATAGGTGTAGTAGAATTAATTCGCTCGAACGTGATAATCGTTTAACAAAACGCATCAGACGAATCTTGGTACATTATATATGGTCATAACTTGTGTAACTTTTAGTTAAATATTATTGTATAATTTCAGTTAGGAGTTCTGTTTTACGTCCATACAGCTTCCGAGTATTATTAACACGTTCCATGTAAGGTCTTGGCATAACTGAACGTTTTGGAGAAACAAAATTATATTAAATAGTGTTACATCGTCAGTCACTCCCAAATATTCGTTCAATTTATATAGCCATTTTTGTTGTACGAATAATTTATTTTTTTAGTATATTATAAGTTTTATTTTGAAATGTTTTATATAGTTTTTTAATAGTTTTATTAACTAAGGATTACTTTTATTAATAATATGAATATGTGGAATTTAATTACATAGAGTTACAAATATTTCGTACTTTATACTTATAAATTCAGCAAATTTAGTCCGACTTGATTGCTAAGATCATAACATCAGCTGTAAAAATGTTTTTTTTTTCGGATTGACTGATTGTCGGCTTGACAGTCCTCCATAGTTTTACCGGATTACTACTGTAAAAGTCGTAATAGTGGCACGCTTAAAATCGCAGTATTGTAACGAATTAGTAGGTTACCTGTGTTTACGTGGATTCTTACTACCATGCACATGTACTTTCACCATGCATTGTTCATTTCTTAGAGGTAACCTTTGTTCTATATTGCTCTATTGTTATGCTTACCATCAGATATAGTGCAGTCACTTTGTCGTGCTGAGATAGAACAAAAATAAACTATTAATTATTCTTACTCATTTATTTAATACACACAAAGTTTAGCAAAGTTTACAAAGTTTGTAAAATTTAGCAAACAAAACAAAATGTTCTGTGTAATGTGTATAATATAAGTATCGTTTATACTTTCATATAGTTTCATATTATTTATTAATGTAGTAAAAAACTGTTATTCTGACATTAAAAAAATATACATTCCAGGTTTATTTATGTGTATAGAAGAATATAAGAATTAAATTTACCCATTAAATGAATACATAAGCTATTTACTTGGAAGTTGTCAATACTGCGCATAAGAAATAATAACAAATTGGTCATTCCATGTTTTAGGCTCACTAGGACCGGTAACAGTTTTTTAGGTAATAGTGTTAGGTTTTATAATAAAATTCCAAAACACGTTACCGATCTGCCGTATACTAAGTTCAAGCACCATGTCAAGCAGGTTCTTCTCGATGACTGGGTTGTTTTCCGAACCGGTTGTAACTTTGACGTTCATAAGCGCCTTCTCAGGGCCTAAACTGAATAAAGTATTTTTGATTTTGAACCGTTAATACAGTAAAGATAGTTCAAATGTTGTTCATTTGTTTTATACTTCTTTATTTATTTTAGTTGGGTGATAGAGCTACGCTGAAACTATTACTGGTTTCAGAATGAATGGGTCGGCTCGCCCGGGGTAGTACCACCCTCTCACAGAAAGCCGACGTGAAGTAACAGTGCTTGCACTGTTGCGTTTCGTTCGGTCAGTGAGAGCGCCGGAGGCCCACATACGAGTATATTAAAAGGCCGGCAACGCACTTGCGACCCCCCTGGTATTGCTAGTGTCTATGGACGGCAGTGATCATTTGCCATCAGGTGACCCACCTTTGCCCCCTATAATATAAAAAAAAAAAAAAAATATTATAATTTTTCTGAAATCCGTCTTAAGTTCATGTTTCTACTTAATTTTGTAATTGTATATATGAGGTCCATACTCATTTTATCTGAAAATAACAACGGTATAAGGATATTATTATACTTGTTTTTTAGAACTTGTGATAATTACAAAAAAATTTAAAGGTGAAAGGAGAAAATCAAATTAAAAATATGAATGGATTTTTTAAATGTAAATGGATATAATCCAGGTAATCTCATAACAAGTAGTGTTTATATAGATTTATTGAATTTTTCATTTGGTATAACAGTTGTCCGGTGAAACTATAGAGGCCTTGCCAGGTGAACAGTGTAGTCAGTTCGAAAAAACAAAAAAAAAATACTAATACAACTATCCAGTTTTCTTATGAAGGATGTAAAACAATATTTTCCATCATGACACATGATACTTCTACTTCAGTATAATAAAGTAAACTATTACTTAATCTATTTGCATAACAGTATACTCTAATGTAAATTGTTTGTACTGATTTTCTTGATTAAATCAAGTAACAGATGTAGCCAACATGATGATAAGGCTTTTTCTTATACCCGCCTGGCCAGTTTAGAGCTGAAATTTTGTCGTCAAACAACTATATATAGCTATGTTTTGAGAATTCCACACAAAAACCGCTTTATAAAAATAGTTTCACAAAATTAACGATTGACTAAATAAATTATTTAAAAAAAAATCCGTCTCAATCGAAAACGAAATACCTCGTATAACACATTCTACGAATTACGGAATGTACAACGTCCTTACTTTTAATATAAAAACGAACGCAAGTTCGCTTGTTTATTATGCTCTCAGGTCATAATTATTTAAACGTTTATCGTGAAATTTTGCATACACTATGTCAAAGGTACAGGAAAGAGCAAAAGAAAAAATCATCCAAAAAAAAACGGTTTCCGAGGGATACATAAAATTTAAATAAATATATCTACATATGATGTAATCCAAATCTAAATCGAACTAATAAATATTCTTACAATTTTCAATATTCAAACAATTTTACTATTATCAATTTTTTATTAACTATAAGCTATTTGTTTTTGCTTTACCGATATAGGAATTACTTTTCGGTATCTTTAAATTAATCTGTAATACTTAATTATACAAATTTGTTGACGGTGCTTCAAATTAAATTATCATTTAGGTAATAATTAAACCGGAGAACATTGGAAAATTCCGTACTGTGAGCTATGACCACATCTCGATATTTTCCTTTAAAGTTTCTAAGTGTATTGTCACGGAGTCATCAACACTTTATTTGCTAAACCTGTATTAATTGAAACTAATTAAAATTCTGATCATTGACTTTTTAAATACACCGACATGGCCAGGGTTATCCGTTTTGACATCACTTTTATCAATATTTGATATGTCAACTTATAAAAGAGTAGTGTTAACTAAACAATCAGTTAATTGCCTTGTTCATCTTCGAACAGAAAAGTGTTCATCATGGCTAAGCTTACGGTGCGTACAAATGGAAAAATATTTTTTCCCTTTTTAATATACACATTTCTTTAAGTCTTATTACCAATTTATCCCTTAACTGTTTCTGTTTAAACATAACCTAAGTAGATTTGGGTCACTCATAACTAGCATTCGGACGTTCGCATTCAAATAAAAATACACAGTTGGTTACAATTTATAAAATAAGTATTATTTAGACATGTCCTATAATGTATAAAGTATAAACAATATTTCCTTTCAGATTATATTGGCATTAACATGCATTGTTTGCGCTTAGCAGTAGCCAGACCACAAGGTGAGTTAAAACATTTCATGAAAAAATCGTTAAATAAATTCCCACTCAGTAAAATTGCAACTCTACTGAAAAACGGTTAATTGGTTACTAATCTAAATGACAATCTAATTCCGACTACATATATTACAATATTTTATTAAATCCTGGCTGCTTATCCCAGCTCCGTACGAGTGTACCAACGAAAAAAAATTAAGACCAAATCTGCCCTTTACAGTACATCAAAATGAATAAGTGAATGAGTCAGAAGTCCTTATTAAATTAGGCCTTAATAAAATGTAAATTGAACAACTGGACTTAATCTGTCTCATTCACTTTTCAATTTTTCAATTTTCCGTGCGATTTTTTTAAACATTTTCTATTATACAAACCTTGTTCTGACAGTTACAAACAAAACAAAAAAGTTTTAGCCAAATAGATGCAACATTTCTGAAATAATGTGCTTAGATACATTTGCAAAATGTACTAACATACATTAAATCAAACAAATCATGAAAATGAGTGTACTTCTAGAAAAAGGTATAAAAGTTATCCGAACTTTTTTCCTTGTTCTTTGAATACAACTTACTCGCTTATATGCGTGACATACTTACCAAATACACCCTGTGTAGATAAAGAATCTAAATTGCCCACACCAAAATATCACAAACGTGAGAGATTATATTTGGTTCCATATTATAATGGACATCACGTAGAAGAAATGACATGGTCGCATATTATTTGTCATTATTTCATTCACTTTTTTCTTTATTTCAGATAACCCAGGAGTTAATCCTAATGGAGGTAAAGTATAAAATAAA
Organism: Antheraea assamensis; assembly: GCA_035772565.1. NCBI lineage: Eukaryota > Metazoa > Arthropoda > Insecta > Lepidoptera > Saturniidae > Antheraea > Antheraea assamensis. The sequence continues at coordinate 799,384 of JAQQSE010000069.1, forward strand.
AGTGAAATTTGTCTTAATAGTAAAATATCTGTCTTAATTCTCATAACATAAATTTTATTTTCAGTTCACGTCGTGGATGGGAGTAACCAAGGTAATTAATATGCAAATAAAACCGTGTGTAAGTTAGTTTAGACCATGTTCCCAATAAACTTTACACAGTAAAAGCAATTTAAAATTATTATCGTCATATTTTAACCTTCATGCTGTGTAGATGCTTTTTGTATAGATGCGTAAAGCATTTTCTTGTAGTTAGAGTTATTACAATGTGTTCAGGCTCGAGGCTCGTCATATGTCAGTATTTTTTCTGAAAAACATATATAATACATTTATTTCTTTAAATTTAGCTGGCAATATTATCGGTTAATTATGAAAGAAAACATCGTGTGTAAATCTGAACGTCTGGAGAATCTTCACGTAAGGTTACAATGTGTTGGAAAAAGATTACTAATCTATTACAATTACTATCACGTAAGTGTTAGAATAAGATAAGGTACCTTAATATGTGTTTCACAAACGCGTACCTATATTTAGAAGTCTAACAATTTGGCTAAGGTTAACTAATCAATAGAAAAAAAAAGGACAAATAGTAAAAACAATTCCGCAACATGTGTGCTTACCGTGTATGTGTGCACATGTAAGTGCTGATTTATTTTGGTACTTTCCAACTCGTTTGGTCAGTAGACATACAGTGTCTGATCTTGGAATACACAGCGCTCCTAAGCGCGCTATAATGGTGGGTGTTATAAACGTTGTAGGGTCGTACAAAAACTGTTTTATCTTACCGACCAGCAATTTTATTAACGTGGTAAGGCTTTTTTTAAACCTGTCTATCTAGCAATCTCCCTCAAATTGAAAATCTATCACCAAACATCTATAGATGTCTCCCGACAGCTACACTTGAGAACCAGTTGCCCCTTTAGGTTTACCGTTTTTACCATGTTAAGCCGCATAGTTATATAAATCAAATGAGTTTGTGATCAAACACTAAAACCTATTAAGTAAAAAAAAAATATCACTGCATGTTCACTAAAATCCTTGTATAACACTATGTCACAGTACATGTACTGCAATTTGTACTCAACATTGTACTCTACTGGATAATGTGATAATGTTTAGTCACTTCCAATATTACCTAAAACATGAAAACAAACCACTTATTATAAAAAAATAATATGTGAATATACCTATTCATTCCTAAGTTCAAAGTAAGTAATTAAAACGCAAAAAAATGTATTTCTTATGATAAAAAATTATGGCGTAATGTTGTATTATACAGAAATTATTTGTTTTTCAGTAAACTTCATTAATGGAGAACAGCAGGGTAAGTTCCGGTTTTTTTTAAAATATCTGATTTATTGTTTACTATTAATACATATTATATCATAAATGCAATTTACTTAAGTAGTCAGTCATTTGAAAATATTGAATGGTTTTAGCTAATCGCTAAGTACTTAAATTAGAAATTAGTTTAGCTTGTGAAATTGGTTGTGCTTCTCTTATAAAAATAATTGATCATTATAAATATTTATTAAATAAAGGTTAGAATACAAGCCTGTAACTCGGTTTAAGTGGTATACCCGGTTTTATTCATGAGCTAATGACTATTCCTTCTGGTACTTTTCTATCTCATGATTCTTTAAAAGCTCCATTTCTATTTTATCTGTTCATTAATAACATTTCAAACATTATTCCATCTAATTTAAAACCGTTTAAAAGTACATTTCAAACTGTTACCACAACATTTTCCGGACGAAATACCGTTCAGTCCTTGAATATATTGTACAATCCAAGTAGAAAACATTTTTTATAATGTACAAATAACCAAATGTATACTATATTTAAACTGATATTTACTTACCAATAGTCGTTTATTAGTATAGAAGTGTGTAGAAAAATATAATTTAATATATTTGACATTGACATAATAAAACTATTTGCACTGAAGTCTCAAGAGTTGTTGATCTGGGGTTTATTATAGATTCAATAGATACCACACTGTTGTCATCTTTCATAGTTCTCTTTATAAACAATTCTTAAGAAATATTATCCATTCTAATGTATATACCGGTGTACTAACAAAGAAAATAAGAACAAATATTCCCTTTACATTACGGTCATTTAGTTAACAACTGAAGGTTAATCTATCAATATTTTCGAAGGCACAAGATCTTGTCACTCATTTTCTATATGAAGATCTTTACGACATTGTATATGACACTGGCAGAATTGTGGATTTTTCCACAGGGTCCTTAGAATAAAATTATAAAAAAAAAATCTTTAACCGATTATTTTATACTTTTCCTTAAGACTTTTCGAACATTTTCTTTCATGCAAACATTGTCCTAACAAACAACAAAAAAAGAATTATCCAAATAAGTGTAGCCATTCTTAAGTGATGGGCTTATGTACATTTACCAATTGATTGTTTTTAGTTAGAAGATAGATATATTAGATACAAATATAAATCATTTATATACAATATCTTGTCATATTCTTGATTCTTGCTACTTCCGACCTACCAAAATGTCTGTTTCTTTTAAACAATCTATAATATAAAAATGAATCGCTGAATGTATTGCTAAGCGCAAATCTCGAGAACAGCTGAACCGATTTCGCTAATTCTTTTTTTAGAATATTCCTTGAAGTACGATGATGGATCTTACGGAGAGAAAAATTAAAAAAATTACCTGGAAAAGTCTTAAAACGACACTTTTCTATACTCCCATACAAATGATTCGTAATAATACTTAAGAGTCAATTTGAACTTTAATACCATATTATAAAGCTTAAGTTGTAGTGGAGAGGTTTCGGGAAAGCAAAACAATTGAGTGACGTTAGTATCGTAAAAATATGAATGTCAATATTTATACGATGGTCCCGAATAGCAGTATAAGTATTAAAAAATCGACTGTTAGACGTTACGAAGTTCGCCGGGGTCAGCTAGTATATTGATAATTATTTATTATAGAACGAAATTTATTAGTATGTTATTTGATAATATAATTTGTAATTATTCACGTAGACAATGACTAATTGATTCATTTTCTTTTCAGTTGATATTGTTGACCATCCAAGTAAGTTCTTTATTATTGTTTACTTAATCAGTAGTATACATTCAGTATATTTTTACGAGTTTTGTCAATTACTCTGCTTAAATGATGACATTATAATACTTATACGAGGTTTCTCATCAAATTTGAAGTCGAAATTTTTATTACATAAAACATTTTTCAACCTAACTACTCGGTTATAACGGCAACATCATTCGATCGCCCTGTATTCCTAAGATTATGATAGCAAAGATTGTTATGCTGACGATATGTCGCCACTCGACCACACACCGGTCATCGGATGATGTATGGTGAGATCGCATAGCCTACGATTAATCTATAGAGTGTAAGAAAGTTAATCTGTAATTAGTCGCCCTAAGAAATCGGTCGAATTAAAATTCAGTTCGTGATTTAATTTTGATTTTTTTTAAAACGCTACCGGCTGTTTCCCCCAGTTTGACTACTTTATAAATATTTGAAACACTAATTTGTTGTGTTTTTTTTTACAGGTGGTCCAACTCCACGTGGAGGGGAGAACAAAAAGTGAAATTTTTTCACGTTAAAATTCTTCTATGTAATAAAATGCCATAAATATTTTATTGTTTACTTTGTGTGTATTATAACAAAGTAGACACGCTAACTATTATTGATATCTACTCTCCTCTATCTAATATATGTAGAACATTAAGAATTATCAGTTATGACTATGGTTACCAATTTCGGCAATCATATTTATGAGATGTAAGATAATTAAAACACATATTATAGGTGGTAGTACTTCTTACTTTTTATTTAATTAAATAAAATTGTGACATATACTGCATTGACTATTTATTTTAATTGCTAATCAGGTTTTAACACGCATTACTGACAAGATAAATCTATATTCAATACGTATCGAAATCATAGGTCCGTTATAGTAAAGTGAGTTAAATTAAGCATTTTATTACGCGCCTGGTACTTAATTAGAACGAAAGGTCAAGTTCGAATATTTAATTTAAAGGTTATCTAGAATGTTCTTTTGGTAATTTGCATTGTATTCACAAAGTATTTATTTGCATAAGTTATTGAAATAAATGTTTCGTTAATAAGTTAACCAGTTAATAATTAGTAGTGACTTTGTCTTGATTATATTGTAATACTATGCACTCACTCTTAAAGGACATATCAAAGATTACATTAGCCGGAAAATGTTTAAATTCAAACTAGTTTTGCTTCAAAAATATCCAATAATTAATTTGTTTAAATTTCATCTTCTACTTGAAAACTAAACGGATACATAGTACGATACCCTTTTTTAATTTATTGAACGAGATGGCTATTTAGTAGATGTTTTAGGTAAACCTTAATATGTAATAAGTAACTTTTTTACTAATAATCTTGGGTTCTTCGGTCCTATATAATATTGGTAGCATCTTCCGTAATATATCTTGATTATTGTCCACTAATGAAGTGAATCGTAAATAATAATTCGAACACGAGTTCTGAGATGTCACTAAAACTCCTTGAAGACTTCCAAATAAGAGGTCACCATTTTGTTGAAATACAAGATCATTGGAAAGATTGGTCATAATAAGATACTTATATGAATTACCCACTTGATAATGGTAGAAATAATATTTCAAAAAGAGTATTAATCCCAAAAATGGGAAGAAGAAGACTAGTAACTTTAATTCAGTGCAACAATTTGATGTAAACTTTGATGGTAACGTTATTGTGTTTCTTGAAAATATTCGTCTTTCAATTATCATCCCACTTATAAGATGAAAATTTACACTATCTTTAAAATTTCATTATCGAACAATCTCGGTGTGAGATATGACCATAGTGAAAACAAAGGATTTTTTTAAATGTAACTCAAAGATATCGTATTTGATTATACTGACAATTATATACTAAATACGCATTGGAAGTCAAAAAGGCATTTAATAAAATTATACTTAAACTCCAGTGAAGAAGATGTCTATATTCCTGTACTCATTCACATGTTTTTAGACGCAATGGAAGTCTAACTGTAATCACAATCACAATTTTCTAGTAAACATGACATATATTAAAATCAATTTAATACTGTCGTATTTATTCATTCATCTCTTTCTCATTTGCGAAATCATACTAATAATAGAATACTTAGGCATTTTTATAAATCATTCAAATATTTGTGCTCAATATTAAAAAACCAACTGCTGAACCAGAGAGTCATCCCATCACGAACAAAAGCAGAGCACCAGCCAGACTTAATTCATTACCAAGGTTCTCTTAAAGACCGTGAGTACCAGATCAAGTCATATTAAAACATCCCAATGGGCACACTCAATAATCGTATTCAATGACATCACACACTAAAAGAGATACGAGTTTCAACTGACATTAATTGAATACAACGACTGGACCGATCGGCACCGTTGACTGTTCCAATCTAACCTCGTTTGCAACACTCGTCTCATACACGACCTGATATTTGAAAAATATTAAAGAATAAATATGAGTGTTTACATCGCCGGTTTCATATGCGCCATCGTATTGGTAAGTGTAACCTTTTGTTGCAATTTCAAAATTGGATACAATGGTCGTTCGTAATACTTACAAAATTAATTACCTACATATACAATTCTTGTTTTATATCTTTAACAACTCAAAAAGACGTTGTTATATATATCTCGAGTTTGCAAATTTACTCAATATGTATGATTATGTAAGATCAGAAACAAGTTTACGATGTATGTCTCAATATCTTGTTGCGACTCTATAATACTGTTTATAATCTTTTTATTGCCAGTATTCTTATAAAATGCAGGAGATAGGTAGAAACGTTTGCAAGGTTCGGCTGCAAAACATACACTTCTGCCACAAACTTTCTGTGCTCACCTTGTTTTGTTTTGGTCCGAAAGGTGTAACTGAAAACGTGTATAACACGTAAACACGTGGCTTTACGATTTAGTCGTCATGAGTAGCAAAGCCTATTATTATTGTCCTAAAATTAAGATCATCTTTGAGAGTGACGTACGTCTGTTTATTATTATTGTCTTTTCTCCGGTGGATTGATACAAGTAGACTGATTATATTCTATACCAAAATGTATGAATACGCTTCTATATTCGTATGCAGGTTTATGATGAAAAATCTACAAGGAGAGGCTGTGTACAACAATTGCATTTTATGTCAGATTCACAATCATAAAACATCGTTGTAATGATTGTAAAAAGTACGCTACGTAAGAATGACGCACAAGGAAAATTCAATAGTTTTATATTAACACTTCACTGCAATACTTCGAATAACCAATTCGATTTATTACAGGCACTGTTTGTTGTGGCTTGGTTAGCATACTGCATGTTTATAAAGGAACGGCACAAATCAGAATTGTATCAGTATAATATTTCTGATTTGCAACACCGAAATTACATGATAGCGCAGCAACAGGAAAAAAACAAAACGGACAAAGAAGCAAAAGATGTAGCAGTAGGAGTATTTGTATTACCATCACGTCATAAACAGAGAGAAGATGATTTTAATAAGAGGCCTGACTATCCTGAAAGTCCTGTGCATATATCACAACCAAGTACAGAGAAACTTATAGAGATACTAAATGAAGATGATTTCCATTATAAAGACGGTATTTACGAAGTCGACGCAGCATATCACAGCGAAGTGTGAAGGCTGAGCAATGTCAATTTGTTTAGTATCTTATGCACAACGAATGTAGATTAGCAACAAGGACTGCACTTATATTAAAATAATAAAATATATTTATATAGAATAATTGAATTTTATTTTTTATAATAAATACAACTACGTCTGTGTCTTAATTCTACTAATAAAAATCCCTGTGTGCTATGAGCTTCATATGTAAAAATAAAATTGAGCGTAAGTAGAGTCTCTGGTAATATTGTAAACAATATAGCTTTTTTTACTGATATAAAAAGTTGAAATTGTAGAATTACTGTCATTGATTGAAAAACAACTAATCTCAGCAACATGAAAAAGTAAAGCAATCAGAATTATTAACAAAAACACTTCGGTATAACTGACAGTAAACAGCCGAAAAGCTGATATGACAGTTTCTCACAATAAAATATTGAGTATATGTATGTGTCTTTTATATTACTGTGCTAAATTCTTAATCCCGTCTGCCATTTTATCAATAACGCTTTTTTCCGTCGGTTTAAATACATGAACAACTGCGTCTCCGGCATCGCTTAACGTTTTCACAACTTCGCTCCAAGCGTTTTTCATGGACTCCATCACATCGCGTTTCGCATGATGATGTTGTTCAGACGGATAGGCCGAGACAATTACAGTAACGATCTGAAAGTATTAATTAAACTGTATCATGAGGAGAACTATTGATATATACTTCTCTAAGAAATCCTTGATATCATTTTTTCATAGCAGAAATACAAGAACAGGTCAAAGTGGGTTATCAAACCGGTAAAGTAAATTCCTCCCCGTAGTAAAACAAACCCCTTCTCATTTTTTATTCGCGTAGAACATAAGATGCTTGCTCTGGGAATTTATCACCTCGAGAAGTAAAGATTTAATTTTAAAGCCTTCTGTTGGGATATAATATATAGAAAAGTATGACTTTTTATAGATCAATGTATCAACATTTTTCCAGCATTCAAGGTATACAATAATATAGGAAAATATAGGAAAGATTGATCAGCGAATAATTTTAGCGGCTTAATCCGTCCATCAAAATCAAAAATACTTTATTCAGTTTAGGCCCTGAAAAGGCGCTTATGAACGTCAAAGTTACCACCAATGTAGAAATTAACTGTTATGGAATCTATTTATATACTAGATTTGATTTAACCATCTTTTGGCTCAATTTAATTTATGACAGATCTTATTCTGAACCACTTTGCCGTTCGGTAAAGTTTTGTCCTAATAAATTTCTCTTTTTACAGATCGAACTTCAAGTTAAAGGTTTAAGTGTTATAGTCGAGATAACCTTGTACCAGTTACCACACAGTTCACAAGCTGAGCGATTACGTCAGTCACCTTTCGGGTACCTCTCTAGAAAGGCTATAAAGATCGCTTGAAGTTCACTTGAAAAGTAAGGAATCGCTATAATCCTTATAAAAATATTACAAATAAAACTTAATTCATACGACAAATTTTTGCTATTATTTTATTACGTAGATCAGGAGCTTTCGGAATCGGTCAATTAACTACTAACTATTAATAATTGATAATGCTAAATAGATCTTTACGACTTTAACTATCTCTTCAAGATAAAAAAAAATGTGATAAAATTTCTAATATCGTTAATGATTACTTCACATGTATATCACAAAACTAATAGTCATTGAATCATAATAACATTATTAGAACTACATGTTCAACTTTCATTGTTTAAGTAATTAAATGTGAATAATAGTAATAAACTTAAATTGCAATCCAGTAATGCTCTAAAAATCACGGAGTCGTCTCTATTTTTGACATTACTCACTTTTATATAATCAAAATCATAGAGTCATCTCTATTTTTGACATTACTCACTTTTATATAATAAAAATCACGAAGTCATCTCTATTTTTGACACTACTCACTTTTATATAATAAAAATCCCGGAGTGATCCTATTTTTGACATTACTCACTTTCATAAAATAAAAATCACGGAGTCATCTCTATTTTTGACACTACTCACTTTAATATAATAAAAATCACGGACTCATTTCTATTGTTTACATTACTCTCTTTTATGTAATTAATCAATACAATTAAAGTAGTACACACTCTTTTAACATATTGTGCTTGATTTTAATAATATTTTTTTCAAGTACATATTTTTTTATTCAATAGATGATGAACAATGCCACCACACAGATAATACTACAAGCAAAAGCCTGTATGCACATTTAATTTTAAATCAATATAATGTTTCCGTTTGTCTTTGATGCAAATAATGACGTTTATAAGCTAATAAAATAGTCCTTTATTCGTTCTTCGACCTTTTACGACAAATAATTTAAAATACGTCTATAATATAATATTTCATAGTCAATTGATTATAATCGTAGTCAGTGAAAAAAAATATGTTATATGAAATCAATACAATTTCACCTTGCTTTCTCACTGACATAAATATTCTATGAGCCATAGCTTAAGAGCTCACGATTACCTTCCTATTACTATAAGTTTAAAATCTGAGTATTGAAAATAGGAGCGCAACATACTTACTATGAAAAATAATACTAATGATTTAAAACTCATCTTGTAAACTGACACTGCTATTATTACAATTTTCAATGTTACAACAATATGTGTTGTCTGTTCAAAGACCCGAGTCCCACTAGAGTATTAAGGAGTGACAGGAAGTTCTGAACTTGCTTTTGACACGCACGTGTGTCAGCTAATCAGGCGTGGAGACGAAAATTACTGGGGAATAACGACTGCTGCCACACAAGGGCTGTATGCTCGGCAGGCCAATCATTCTATTATACAAATAATGTGGTTTTTACACTTTCCTCTACAGAGTGACAAAGGATAAGGCGTAGATACGAAACTTACTGGGGAATAATGATTCCTGCCGCACAAAAGTTGTATGCTCGGCAAGCCAATCACTCTATTATATAAATAATGTGGTTTTTACACTTTCCTCAACAGAGGGACAAAGGAAACTTAAGTAATTATTTATTATTTTATTATCCTGCATTGAGCAAACATGTCACCCTCGTGTCTCAGGTATTCATGGGCGGCGGTGATTATTTATCATCAACTAACTCGTCTGTTCGTTTGCCTCCAATTCGCATTAAAAATATCTACGTGAATCAAAATATAGTTTTAATATATTTTTTAAGGTTTATAGGTTTCGACAATTGTTAACTATCTCGTTGAATATTAAATGATCGTGTGGCACAAGATGATATCACACTAAGCTAAAAAAATAGCTCATAAATGCAACTGCCTGAACATAAGTAATAGTGCTTGCATTAGAAAAAGGCCTACTATCATGTTATCATGTCTTTACGATATTTTTCTTCACGAAAAGTTCAGCTTTATTAAGGGCTTAAAGCTGATCTCTGGTGTAAACTCACAGCCACATTGAAATTGTTAGTAACTCTAGCCTCGGGCGTAGCGTGTATACTGTGTATACTGAACATGGATCCGACAAGTTATAGGTAACTAATAGGTACTCTTTTTATTTCAGAACTGACAACAGAATCTCTCAGGGTACTCGTTCATATGCCTTCTCCAGATCAACAAACACAATATGCACGATCTTATATACACATCTGTATTTTTCGCATAGTTGACGAAGTGTAAAAATGTTATCGCACGTACAACCTACAGGTATAAACCCGAATTGATTCTGATTAAATTCAGTCTCAGCTCTTATTTGCCATGCTATAACCCAATTCCGAACCTTCATCTATGACATGATTTTAACCCTCGATAGTTATTACAGTCCTGTACATCACCTATATTGTTAAGGATAGGCAATATAATGCTATTGCACCATTTCTTTAGGATCGCCTTCTCTTGTAACATCTTATTAAACGGTAAAGCCACATCCATCCATCTACTTTTAAAAACTTCCATACTTCAGTAGGTACAAAATTTGGCTCTACGGTTTTCCCAATTATTATACCATTCGTAGCTTCTCTTGCTTCATCCTATGTTATCTTATCAACAATGTTTAAACTTTACGGTACAATCTAACTCTCCCACCCAACCATTTCCTTCACTTATCAGTCTCTCAAAATATTCGTTCCAACAATTCTTTATATCCTCAACATTCATCAAAATATTTCCTTTGTATTATTTTCTTTCACTATAATAAGTGTTAATTCAAAATGTTTATTTCTATTATTTGTAAATTATGATTTTGGATTCAAAGCAAAGAGAACAAGATGCACCTTGTTGATATACTTTGAATACAAGTTATCATTACAAAATAAATTAATTAATTTGAAACAATATTATCCGATTGCATTTATAGATTTTAGTACAAATTAAAACTCTAAATAACGATCACTTCTGCTTGAGCGTTTGAGTTATTCCAGAGATCTACGGTACGTCGCAATGTAACAACAACTGTAACAACTAACTAGCTTAGGGACTCGCTTAGGGCCGAGTCGTTTAGGCCCTCAACACACCATTTAAATATTACAAAATTTTCATTCTTTTATGTAACATAAACATTGGTATCTCGTTTCGTATTTGTATAGCAACGCTGCTATTGATTAATTTCGTACAATAGGCTAACCACATCAAATTGCAGTGGGTGAGACGAATCATATTCAAATTACTGCTATGTCCACGCATCCACGATTACAGCAAGCTCATTCTCTAACACAATTGCGACTTCACCTAGAAAATACACAGAATGACTACTACTATTCGATTGTATTTTGTCACAAAAATACTACTATTCTATTCAATCCGCTTTTTTATAAATTCTCATTCATTCTTTTATATATTTAATATGTTAAATGTTATAACTTATATATTTATGAATAATAAAAATTAAAACAAGTTATAAGTCGCTCTTTGATTTATGGAAGTAAATAATATTGGACTTTTTCTGAAAGATAGAACCCGTAATGAGATTGTTCGCCAGTTAATTAGTTGATATAGTGTAAGCGTTTAGTAATATAAAATGGTAGAAGGCATCACATTTCACATGTCATCGAAACAACAACTGTTTGTGTCGAAAAACGTTTGAGAGAAAACCGCGTTTTTACAAACGCCCTTAACAGGAGGATCTTATTCTAAATATTAACGACATTTGAAAAGTGGCTGGTAATGATCATATAAAAAGATACTCTATAATATGACATGCCGGTATACCAAATAATCCATGCCGACGTGTAGCTAAATAATTATTTGGTAAATAGAATCGACGTAATCTATGTAGAAGTTCTATCTTTACTTATTATTATATCATTTTATTTTATTCTATTATTGTATTTTCTTAATCAGTGGTCTAATCGTTCTTTCTTTTCTCAAAATTTGTCTTTACTACCACACATTACATTAGCCTGTACGAGAACCACTGCAGGGACCTACCTCTCTTCTCAAACGTAGTTATGTTTGTAACACCTCGCCAGCCCACTACATATTGGTGATTTCTAACTCAGAGAAATCCACAGTTCTATATTTTCCCACATACGGGTGGTATATATTCGTCAGTTTCAGGTTTCATCACGATGTTTTCCAATACCGTCAGCCGATAGTGTTATAAATTTCAATTTATAAATGTACAACTACTGCACAACCAATACTGTATTTACTATAACAATTGTTAATTCGGTATTCTTAGTAATGTAATCAATCAATTTTTTATTAACAATCACAATGAGATCTTATATTAAAAAATAATGTGACTTAATAATACGCTAAGCCTAAACGGTTTGCCTCTCAGGTGCAGCTGCCAACATGTATCTAAAGATGCTTGGCAACAAATTTTCAACAAGATGGTTGCAACTTTTTTTTAAATATACTTTTTATGTTTTAGCCTTTGTCTAAAATCTAATTTGATGTTAAATGACAATGTGGTCTAAGAAGGTTAGCACGCTAACCCTAGAGGGTTTGGCTCTCAAGTGCAGCTGCTAAGACACACCAACATGTGCTTGCGGACAGATAGAAAATTTGAACGTGGTAGTTAACCGGGCTTTGAAATAACCCTTCATCGTCCTATGGTTTCATCACGATGTTTTCCTTCACCGAAAACTCCGACTCATTCACAAGATTCGAACTTATGTCCTAACACGCTATCAACAAAACCATTATTGCTTCAAGCATACAAAAACCTTCCTACGGTTTCATCGCAAATTTTCCTTTATTAAATACCATTAATTTCTATCGCTTGCAATTGGCCACCCTACAGATCCTTTAAATTAAGTAATCGGTGTCCAACGGAGATGACAAATATGGCAACGTACTTTTATTCGACGCAATAACTATAATAACGTAATTCAGAGAATTAGTTTAGTTTCTTACCTATCCCAATACAATAAAAGGAAAATATTATAATAACTGGTCTCCGCGACATCGTTCACATGAAATAGTTTAGTTGTTTTAGGGTAAGTATTTTATCTGGATTAATTTTAAGTTATTATTTTTATAATTGTTTTTTTTTTTGTATAAAGCACGTGATGACAATAGCTTTTGCTAACGGTTTCGCTCGTAACAAAGGAATAAATAACGATAAAATTCGCATTTATTATATTAGTTAGGAGTAATTAGGATTCTAATTAATTTACAGTAAATTTATTGTAAAATTAAAATTCTTATTTTATCTTAATAATATCTATTTTTATTGGCAAAATATTGTACATCTTATTTAATCAATTTGAAAACACAATTTAGAGCTAATAGAAACCATAATTAAGAGACTAGACAAAAGACGGGTACTTACACATTTATACCGATAAAAAAAAAACTATGTACATCGTTGACGCAGCCGTCCAAAATAATTTAAATTACCAATATTAATTACCATAACGAATATATAGATTATTAAATTAATATTATTAATATGTATCACTTCATTGTACTTGTGAAATTCCGTTTTGGCGTTAATTACTACATATCATAAGTTATTTTATAAACATAGATGTATGCTGTTGGATTTCCAAATAAATAACAAATTACTTTAAACTTATAGAGAAATAATTATCAGCCAAAAGTTTTTTTAAACCATTCACCAGTTTTGGAAAAGAATTTACTTATTTCCGACCCGGTGTGTTTGGCTGCTTCATTAATTTTGTCCTTAACATGATGCATGGTGTTCATGAACCGTCTCCAACTATCCCGTTTCCACCGTTCTTTAGCCGCATCGATAGAAATTATAACGTCTAATAATGTTACCTGCAAGAAAAATAATATTATCCACTTCGAAATTGTAATACTTTATCATTTGAGAATAAATCACAAGGAGAAAAAAGTACTTTAAACCTTTAAACAATCAAATAATCATTTTTCTCTACATTAACATACTTCTAATGTTTTCTTTTTTTACATTCCTTTTGTACACACATTGATAACACCTTATATTTGATTTGTTATTTATATTTCTTGATAATCTAAATTCTTTTCCTTATCTCACGGATACAATATTATCAGAGTGCAATTAAATTTACCAGAAATAATAAAACCAGAATTTTGCTCTTCATCATTTCCTCCGGTATTTAATAATTATACAATGACACTTATTTGATGACAACGCAGTAAATAACTGTTTCTTCTTATATTAAGTTTATACAAGAGTCACGTATAAGTGTGACATATCTCTTTGAAAGTAATCGATTACTTATCGTCAGCAATTATACACGTTTCCGCTTGATTAAAAAAATACCAGAAACAATTAAAATAGAAATATATAGGCAAATATAGTTTTCTATTTCTGTTATGTTGTTTCGGGATCATTACTGCGCTCCAATGTAAGCCAAGAACATTTATCACGCTCACTACAAATATTAGAATTGAAACGAATCAGCAAATTGTTATAAACAACTAGCTGCCCGCCCCGGCTTCGCACGAATGTAATACGAAAAGAAAATGAGACCAAATCTTCCCTTTAACGTAATGTAATGAAATAAAATGGCAACTGAACTTTAATCAATTAATTCTGTCAATATTTTTAAAGATTTGTCTACTATTTTCTGTCTCCTTCACGCACTTTTTATAAAAAGATTTTTTAACCCGAATTTTTCACTTTTCCGTACAATTCTTGAATTATTTTCTTTCATACAAAAATCTTATCTTAACAATTACACATACAACAAAATAAAAAAAAATTGTCAAATAATAGGTATTTTATTTTTATTTATATCGATTATTGCAAATAAATATAGTTACCATGATTATTTAGAATAAACCGCATAGACCTTTAATGTTCATAATAAAACAATATAAAAATATCTTAAAATGGGCATAGTATTAAACTATCTACCCGGCCCGGCTTTATATGGGTATAATGTATAAATGTGCGGAGTCATAAGTATCTAAACGATTTAGATCCATTTTTGGTGCTTTGATGGTTACAGTTCATCAAAATGATAGAACAGGAGTTATGTATGAATCTTCATACAAACAACTTGTTTCTTTCTGGTTGCGCGTAATTTAAAATGTGTTGTAACTTCTAAGATATTCTTTGAAATCCAATGCTTTAAAAGATAATTTTAATCTACATCAGATGCTCTACGTAACTAAAGCACTTAATACTATGTTCATCAAAATAGGGTCGCAAATAACCAAAACCATACATTTAGATGATTCTCCTTAAAGTTTAGAAATCGTCACCAGTAAGTGTCCGTAAATTCTTTATTAAAATTTCATTAGTACAATACATCTTCTTTTCTGTATTACGTATTAACGCAATATACATGTATTACACCTAAACACACCTAAATCTTTGTGATAAAATTCTCTAAACGACATACTGTATAACCGATACTGGCTGTACAAATTCGTTGCGTAGTTTAGAAAAACTAAGTAAAGACGCGAAAAACGATTTTGTCTTATAATTTTATTATAGATCATAGATATAGGTATAGAGGTAGATATATATTATTATAGATAACATATATTAAATTAATAATACAAATATATCATAAACGCCATATGGCTAGGTTCACTTTAACAGTTTAACTTATTATATATGCGCCGTGACCGTTATATAGTTTTATGCTATATATTCTGCTGGTATGCCGATAACATAATATTGTCATTTGAATCCAATCTTTGACAACACGTTGATTTTTACTTCCAGCCAACGAATAGAAAAATTTCATTCTTCAAGCAAGTGCCATTTTTTACACTTTATAGATTATATCTTTTGATCACAGTCATCTGATGCTAAACGAAGATGCCGTGATGTGGTAACACGTTAATGCGATAAGTAACTGACTCTTAAATGCAGCTGCCTCACCATTATGCGTAGCTTAGCTTAGACGTCTATGGGATATTATGCATTTTATTTAACAAATGAATGTACTAGAATAATAACTTATTCACTCTTCTTTTGAAGACCGTTAAATTATGTATTTTGGAAAAAACAGACGCGGGTATCGCTTTCCATTCCTTTTAGGTTCGCATTATAAATGAAGATGCAAAGCGCTATATATGGATAAATGGTAAATCGACCAAGAATGGATGGAGCCCTGCACGGCGTTTGGTAGCCCTGAGATGAAATGGAGCCGACGGAACTAGCTGGTGCAGATCTTATGCATATTCACCCAAGTGCAATCGATATAATACAGCAAGACATGGGACGCTGATGTTCTGACTTCTGCAGTTTAGCATTCATTCATCGACACCGATGAGCTTTCGAGCTCTGCGATCGACGGAGTCCAACACGGACAAATGGTATTTGGCAGAGCCGTCCGAAAGATATAAGCAGCAATACTCAACACACGACTTTATCTGTGACTTATATACATTGAGAAGCTGTTCCGGCGTAAATTACCATTACACCCTAAAGCGATGTCAACTATTTAGAGGCACACATTAATTATATTTTTTTATATTTTGAAGTCAACATAACAATTAGGACACAGCTTTCATACTCCATCAGTATTCCAAACATCTTTAATTATATATATAATTCTTCTGTACGTGTATACGTGACTGAACTCGTTCTAAACGGTTGGACAGACTATGATGAAATTTTTCGTGTGTTCAGGTAGTTTCAAAAATGGTTCAGATTCACAATTGTACCCGGTAGATGGCGCTGCGATCTGTTTCTAGGAGCTTTTTAATTTTCAAAACAGAACAACGTCTACCGGGCTCTCTATATATAAATTATATATATTACATTAGGTATAAATTACATTAGGTACCGTAAACGAAGGTAATTGACACAAACATATCTTCACTTAAAAACGAGTTTAAAACGTGCTTTGATAATCGTATGATGGTAATTAAGCGATTAAGCATTGCATATGGAAATAACTCACTGAGAATTAAGGAGATAACATAAAGTATAAAATTATTTGCACCAATTAGTTGGTGTTGCAAATTTCCCACAAGATGACTGCAAAAATGACACCTAAGGTATGTGAACTGTACAATAATAAATAACAAAAAGGTTCTATATATTTAATACATTTTTAGTTTTTTGTAATTATTAATCTTTAAAAAAAAACGACTTAGTAAATCGTTTTATTTTTTTTTTTGTGGTTTAAATGGTTTATTTTTATGTACATAAATAGGTAGAAGGTAAACGGTTAAGAACATATTTCTTCTCTGTTTCTCAACCGATTTTGTTTATTCTTTTTATGTAATTTGGGTATTGACGAGCTTTAGGTGTTAACAACAAAAAATCGGTAAGAGATCGATTTTTTTCCTTTATATTGAAATTTGAAAGATGAATTAATAATAGTCGAATATAGACCATTCGACGATCACTGCTATGATAAAAATATATGTCTGTCTGTCTATTTGTTTTATACATTTGGTTTTAGCATTCGATTAGAATCTCACCTGATACTTAAATGACGACGTGATCCGAGATAGAAATCACGCTAAACCTAAAAGTGTGGTTCTGAAATGTAGCCGCCGGAATACACATATACGTGCTTGGCTACAAATTTCAATCCGTGGGTGGTAACTTGCCCGATAAAAGACCTACAACCATGCTATGGTTTCATCACGATATTTTTCCTTTATCATTCGCGAGGGTTCCAACCGTCGTCGATAGACGCTATGTCAGTACAGGCTAACAACTGAGCTATCTCATCTCATCAGGATCTCATAGTAACATTTCAAGAATCATCATTTATTTTTTAATACGGAGGGCATTAAAATTCTCTACAGATGAGTTTTTTAAAATTTACCTTCTTAATTATTACCAACGTTATACTAAGGTAACGTCGGACTAAGCAGTGGATATTTCCTAGATATTACAATATCGCTTCTATTGGGTAGTTACTTTTCCGTTTATTAACATAATTTATTGATTTACACCATTACAATAAAACAAAAATTCACAAATAAACGTTATGAATGTTTCGATTGCATTCTTACTTATTTATTTATTTGTTGCTTTGTTTCATAGAAGTCATTGGATTTTTTAGATAATTTTTTTTTTAATATAGCATTTCCATCATATTTTCTTAATATCAGAGATAAAAATATTCTGCATATCGATTAAATCTCTAATTTTTTTTTCAATAATTAATAACTGCTTTATTTAAAAAACGAAATAAAATAATGATTTTCGTTTTTTAATTTCAGGTGCTAATATTAATGTTATTCATGTGGCTTATATTATTACCGTTGTATGCTGCTACACCAGCAGATAAAACTAAACGGGATACTGCAGAAGAAGAAGAAGCAACATCTGCTCCGAGTAAATCTGAAGAACCAAAGACAGAAGATCCAAAGCCTGCAGGACAAACGGAATCCACGTCGAAAAAACCACCAGAAGGGATCATCGAACGTTTAAATTCTGGTGTCCAAAATGTTTTTGATAATGTTGGACAAATATTCAAATTCCCTTCTTTCTCTGGATAAATTATTACAATAGATATGTAATGATTTATTTTTAATATCTGATTTCTTGACATGTATTTTATTATTACTTTATAGTATTATGAAGTAAATTTTTGGGGTTTTGGTCTATTCTTCGTAGTGGATAGTGGAAAAATCGTAATAGTTTATGAACTTTTGTATGTCTATATTAATAATGTGTGTGTTACATTGATTATTTATTTGCCTTTCAAAAAAGAAATATAAATATACACTGTACTCTTTTCATTTATTGGTTTTGTATTAGGCTCATATCATCAAGTGCATTGTATAAATTTATATAAATTTTTTTTCGATCTGACTACACTGTTGGCTTGATAAGGCCACTACAGTTTCACCGGACTACGACAATATTATAACGATTACAATTGTCAGTACTTAACCTGCGTCCCGTTGAACCTTTATGAAGAGCCCAACCATATTCCCTAATAGGTAAGAAACGTGTCGATCCTTATGTTGGACATAAAGTATTGAAAAATACGCTGCACATTTAGGTATGCGACATTTATATATGACATCACAAGCATATGTGACGTATATTTGTCATTCAAATGCGACGAAGATATTAAAAACTATTTAATAAATATCAATCTAAAGTATTTCATTATCATACGGTCCATGTCTAATTAGTATAAATAATAAAAATAATAAAAATAATAAAATAATAATAAAAATAAAAGGTTGAGTATGAATAAATCAATTATTAGCAAAGCTTCTCAAGAAAACGAGAATTTTAACACGCTACAAAAGCAATTCAGATTTATGTGTTGCTAAAGAAATATCACCAGGCGTTGCTTAGTAATAATGAAGGATCATACAAAAATTACTGGATATATTTCCCTCAATTTCTTTTTTGTTTTATTTCTAGACACTTGGTCCTAAACTAAACAAAAACCACGATAACTTAATGTAATATAACGTTTAAAATAAAAAAAATACATTTATTTATAAGCATTACACAATCAGCTATGTGTTTTCCTTCCGTGGGGAAATAGAGCAATTGGTGTGGTCCTTCTGTTTTTTAACCTGTACATAAAATGTATTGTTAAGAAACTATACTATGCAGACAAAGTCACGGGTATCATCGAGTTATTACTAAATTACGTGAGTATATATATCCATCGGGATCAACTGAACTAATGCCACTAGCGTAGGCTTCTCCTCAAAACTACACACACACTATGATTAATTCTACGCTGATCATACCCACCGGGTGTCATGGATTTAACCATATTTCGCCTTTCAGTATGCATTTACCTCTCTATAAATTTTAGACCCGATCAGCCATCCATTCTACTTCTTCTTTCTTCTTCCTTTCTTCCATTCTAGTAATCTTAAAGGTTATAACGATGTATTTGTTTTAGGTCTTTTTGATCATTTGACTCTTCAGGCTTCAGTGTTTTGTAAGTTTTTTTTTCGAACTGACTACGCTATTGGCCTGACGCCGACGGGTCCTTACAGATTCAGTGGACTACTGCACTGGTAAGTCTCTTTCAAGTCAACAATGACCACTTTTCTTACTAGTTATAACAGTCTATGATGTCATCTTGTAAATTTTTATAGTACTTCCATTGTTGTTTTACGTACGCTTTACCTGTTCAGTTTATAGTCTGGCGAAACTGTAACGGCCGTATGGCTAACAGTGTAGTCAGTACGAAAAAAAAATCAGTTTATAAGTATCTATTTTTTTTTTTTTTTTTTTTTTATGTTATAGGCGGCAAACGAACAGATGGGTCACCTGATGTTAAGTGATCACCGCCGTCCATAGACACTAGCAACACCAGGGGAGTCGCAAGTGCGTTGCCGCCCTTTTAAATATGTGGGCTTCCGGCGCTCTCACTGACCGAACGAAACGCAACAGTGCAACTACTGTTACTTCACGTCGGTTTTCTGTGAGAGGGTGGTACTACCCCGGGCGAGCCGACCCATTCATGCTGAAACCAGTAATAGCTTCAGCGTAGTTCTACCACTACCACCTGCGAAACTAACCTAACGCGATAGTCAAATATTTTGTAATATAGAATGTAATATTTGCCTCTATATTTATATATTAATATCTGCCCACCCCAAATACGCACAAGTGAACTGACTAAGAAAATGAGACTAAATCTTCTCCTTTACAGTACAACCGTGTAACAAAATAAAACGGCAACCCAACTATTGAACGTCAGTCTGTGAATTTTGACAATATTTTTGAAAATTAGTACCTTTTATATACCTCACTCATTCACTTTTTTATATGAAGATTTTTTCACTTTTCCGTAGCAGGTTTCAAACCTATTTCTTTACAAACCTTATTCTGACAATTGTAAACACGACAAAAAAAGTGTGGCTTTATGAAACCACGATGCAAGTGAAGCTTCTTTCGGCCATTTAACTGAATATTTTCGAAAATTTATTTGAATTAGTGTATTAAAATTGCGATTTTAATAGCTTTTTAAAACTGAGTACAATATTAATTTCAATCATTGAGCCATGGACGCCGCATTATTGGCCTTGGCTGCTCTGCCGAGCGCCTTTCACTTTACCACTACTCAACGAACGGCTGTAACGCGACATGCGATGGATGGATGAAAAAATTTGAAGCCATGTAAAAACAGTTTCACTTTGAATTGATTTTTATTTAAGTAAATTATCTATAAAAATAATATTATAACTACAAGCCTACTACAAGTATATTTATAATGTTATAAATAGTAAATACATGAATGTTAACAAAATTTCGCAGTATCTGTTAATTCGTTGACAAAAGACATCCGTATCAACAATCATTGTTAGGTTGCGTATGAGTTTTCCCACCGTCATGTTAAAACTTGCATAAACTATTTACAAGCTAAAAACAAATTATGGTTTGTTACAAACTCAAATTACAAAGATAAGAAACAATGTTACAGTTCTTTGAAACATCATTTCTTTTTAAACTGATAACCTTAATTACCACAAGACCGTATTTCTGCAACAACACAACGTTGTATAAATACCAGTAGTGATAAAAAATAGTCAGGATTTAAAAGTATAAGTACTTATTAGATAGATAGACCTTTCGAGTCATGTTTTTAAAAATAGTTTTCATTATTTTTACAAATATATTTATATACAAACTCGTGTGTGCTGAATACGACAAAGACGCAGATAATGGTGACAATCAATTTGAATATAATCTTTGGCGTCCGATAACTGGATATCTGGAAGATCGAGTGAAACCTTTAAAATCAAAAGATCCAAAATATGAAGATAAATATTATAATGTATTTGGAAAACCTTACTATTCGTCACCCAGTATACAAGGACTGTATACTTTTCCTTATTATGTCTATGGTGAACATACCTTTTATCCATATCACGTTGGTCATGGATATGGAATTAAACATAATAAAGAGAAACAGTACATACCTTATTACAAGGATTAGATAACCACATTCATATTAACAAAATGTTATTTCAATACATGAATAGTCTTCTGGATAAATGTATTTACATGAAATAAAAATAAACGATTTTGTTACAACTAACTTTTATTATGTACTAGCAGAAAGTTTAACATACAAAAAAATGTGCATCAAATGCTTAAGGTAACTAATGTATATAATTTGATAAGGATTAATACTATATCTGTCTAAATAGCCTTTCAACTACCTCATTTTGTGTCACCATTTTTAAAAGATAGATGAGTATAGTACGCTATCCTTAAAAGATAGGTATGTGACATCCCAACCTTTTTGTAGATCTATAAAATAGGAATATTTCACTATGCATTGTTTTGTTATATCTTAAAAGAATTAGTCAGCGTTTTCGATGAAAGCTCCCAGGCGGTGTTACTTTTTCCAACACCTCCAACATTTATCGTTACATTTCAACCAATTTACACAAAACCTTAACAAATTATATACCTAAATCTTCCTCATGTATTACTCTATCTACTGGTTAAGACCGCATTACAATCCGTTCAGTAGTTTTAAAGTTTATCGCTTACAGACAGACAGACAGACGCGGCAGACGACTTTATTTTATAATATGCAGTGATACATCTTCTGTATAAATAAAAATCAATTGAATGTATGTAAGCGCATCACTACAAAACGTCATAATCGTCAGAACAACGTTTGTATGACAGAAAATATTTGAACCATTCTATGCAAAATAGGAAAAATCTTAGTTAAAAATTTCTATATAAATAAATGAGTGAGCGAGACAGAAGATAGTAATCTTGAAATCTTGTTCGGTGGTCATTTTATTTCATTACATACTCACACTGCAAAAGGAAGATTTGATTTCTTTTTTATCGCTAATATATCCATGCGAAGCCGGGGAGAACAGCTAGTATGATATATAGCACAGTTTTGTAAGACGCCGATATTTAAATATATTTATAGTCATGACGAAAAACAAATTTTAAATGTTGAATTTGTACCAATTTATTATTTTAGCTTCTCTACTGAATATTCCGTCACGCGTCACTGAATTTGACATAGTATAAAAAATCGTAAGCAGATTTTTTTTTATAACAGTCGGATAATTATCTTATAGCAAGAAAAATACGAGGAAGTATATAAGACATAATTAATAATATCAGCCCGTAAATATTCCATTGTTGCGTAAAAGTCTCTTCCCGAGTTGTAGTTTTCCAGGCTAGTTTCGTAGGCAGTATACTAGATTATAGATAGTATTATAGATTTGCATATTTGTATGCGTTTTCTTTCTCAGACTTTTTTTATTATCATTGACATAGGGTATGTCCTGCTTTTAAATATCGATTTTTAACTACAAAAATAAGTCTATAAAGAAGTTTTTAACACAAGGTAAAGTCACTACGGTCAACACACGATATTTTGGCAAACTCAAATGCCTAAAAATCTATATATCTCTCAATATATTATAACTCTAAGGATATTTTACACGGTGTTCAGGTTTCCTTGAGATATTTGTAAATCAAGTAGAGTTCGTAATAAAGGAAATCAAGTAGTCGGACTACTTGAACTGTGAATTATTAGTAATATTATAAACAACTTGTTCACTTAATTACTTATAAGGAGTATATTTATTTTTTTAAACACAATCCTCATACCCAAATATTATATAGTCTGCGTCACAACACAAGACGAATCAAATGATAACTCATAAACCGGAACACGTAAAACCGCTTAGGGTATAGAGTATGCCAAGGAAAATAAACATAATTACATACATTAACACTGCCCTCCTCTTGGACAGTTACCTAGGTTCGGGTGAGTGCCTTAAGCGAACCCCTTAGTAATCCGGTGAAACCGTATAGGCCTTGCCAAGTCAACAGTGTGGTCAGTTCGAAGAAAAAAAAAAGTTACCTTGGGAGACTAGCAAGAAAAGATTAAAAATAATTAAAAAAAAAAAACAAAAAAAAAATTACCTTTACTAGTGAATATGACGATAATCAAGAACGTAAACAAATTCTATCATTCGCACTGAATAATTTAGTGTTCTCTAACAAAAATCGGTATTACCATAACAACTGTTGTACAAATTCTAAGAATAATAGTTGACGAAATGTCAGTTTTATGTATTAACTCTATTGATATCTCCTGTGGTTCACAATCTTTATTAAAACAAATAATCTCAGGTAGTGAATTTATTATTACACAAACTTTCGATCCCGGCTTCGTTCGTGATAATGTAGATTTTATCTATCCCTCGTTATCCCTAGTACATTTTTCTGAACGAACGATACCGCAAGTCCTTTTCTATATCCCTGGCAACGTATATATATATTTAAACTTTATAGGTTAGCGTTTGACCATAATCTCATCTGATGTTAAATGATGATGTGGTCTACGATAGTAGTCCCGCTAAGCCTAGACGGAGACTGGATCTCAAGTGCAGCTGCCGGAACACACCAACAGGTGTTTGACGATATATTTTCAACTTGAAGGTGGTAGCTAGCCACTTCAAAAAAGCCCTAGCACCGTGCTATTGTTTTTATCACGATGTTTTACTTCACCGAAAGCTTCGAGTCAGTTGCTACGATTCGAACCTACGTCCTTCGCCGCTGTGTCTGAACACGCTATCAACTAAACCATTATCACTTGTAAATTACATAATTTTCGATGAGTAAAGCGTAACACGGAAACTCACATTCGCATTTACAATATTAATTACATAATTTTCGATGAGTAAAGCGTAACACGGAAACTCACATTCGCATTTACAATATTAATAAGGATGTAACCATTGCAATTGGAATTTATAGTTTACCTGTACAAATTTAAAATACTAGCACCGTATAAACGCTTATTATACGACAAAATAATAATGCTCGCATTATTTTGCTCCGGCCTGAAGAATGTGCTTAAGAACAAGTATCAAATAACTAGGGCATCATGCTTAGAAGCGTATAACACTGACTCACTCGTGGCAGCCATACAATTCTCTATGAAATTGGTGCTACGAGTATACAACCGACTACATATAGGAAACAACGCTTTAACCGATTTTAAGAAGAAAGGTTATTATATACCCAACACTATTATACGAATTCGTGAGCGACCCAATAGTAGGGCTTGCTAGTACTAGGATAAAATAATTCATCAATTCATTTTTTTTTATACTTTATAGGTTAGCGTTTGACCACAATCTCATCCTATATTAAATGATGATGTGGTCTAAGATGGTAGTCACGCTAAACCTAGAGAGAGGCTGGCTCTCAAGTGCAGCTGCCGGAACACACCAACAGGTGCTTGGCGACAGATTTTCAACTTGAGGGTGGTAGCTGGCCAGGCAGACTTAGACAAAGATACAAAGACTACCACCATGCTATGATTTTATCACGATGTTTTCCTTCACCGAAAGCTCCGACTCACTTGCTAGGATTCAAACCTACGTCCTTCGACGCTGTATTCGAACACACTACCAACTGAGCCATCATCGCTTCACATCATATATCGATTGTTATTTAATAAATTGTCAGTTTATACATATTTGTTATTAAATGTTATTTTGTCATAAGTTAACCGCCATTATTCATTGTTGACTATTGAACGGCTTCATAATAAAATAAAATGAGACACATAGACGAAATTACGACAAAACTATACGAATAGTAAAAGTGATACGGTGAACGAAACCTGAGACGTATGATCGTAATGCGAGTCGTATGTCATATAATCGTACGTATAATAATACCATTCACACGGCATAATGCATCTTATATAACACTAGCGGCCCGCTCCGGCTTCGCACGGTTATAACATATATAGCCTATGTCATTCACTGAAAAAATGATTAAAATCGATCCCCAGTAGTTTTGATTTATTCATTACTGCCCGTGGCCCGCACGCGTTAAATTTGGAGTAACCTCAAAAATAACAGTATTTCTCCACTATTTAATTTATGTTATTATAACAAATAAACCTTCCTCTTCAATCACTCTATCTATTAAAAAAAACCGCATCAAAATCCGTCGCGTAGTTTTAAAGATTTAAGCATACATAGGGATATAGGGACAGAGAAAGCGACTTTGTTTTATACTATGTAGTGATAAGATGACAACAGACCATATCAGTGAGATAGTTCAAGTTGCTAATATTTACAATGATTAAATAGTATATTAAAAAAATTGTGCCTTGATTTATGAACACCGTGTTGTGTAAAATATTTTTATTCTAAGATCATACAATGTTCATTCATTTTTCTTATTCCAGTACTGGTCAAGCTTCTTTGATTCCTACTGTTACTTCACGTCGGCTTTCTGTGAGAGGGTGGTACTACCCCGGGCGAGCCGACCCATTCATGCTGAAACCAGTAATAGCTTCAGCGTAGCTCTACCACCTACATAAAATATAAACTTTACCTACTATAAAATGGATTTTAATAACTTTTTTGAATTCTCGTATTTTCTGAATGATAAAAGACAAATCATTTGATTTATCTTTTTATGTCATATTTGTTATTCTAATTAATTTTATAATTAATCATCTAATTTATGTTTTAAACACAATATTACTATTTTTACTATTTCGGTAAAATCAACACCAACTGATTGAGAACCTCAGTTACTTTAACGTAATAATTAGCACGTTTGTGAGGAAGTACAAACATAACCTAAACTTGATATAAAAGCCCGAAACGAATAAATATCCCAAGAGTGTACTGTTTTTCACGACGTCTGTAATACAACAATCATAATGATTTCGACCAAGGTAAGTTGCGCAGGCGATAATCTTAATTTTTACAAGTTATTAACTAACAATGAAATAAATATAGCTTAGTGTTTTAATTACATGTTTCGAATACTCTTTCCGACTAATATCTAACTTGTTGTTTCAAAAAGTGATAAACGCGTTTTAATTAATAAAGTATTTGGATTTGAATAAAAAACAAGTTATGTCACTATGTTTATTAAATTTTCCTACCTGTAACAGGTGTTCTTCTAACAGAAATAAAATATTTTGTATCTTGGTAACAGTTTTACATTTAAATATTCATATGAATTAATAAGGCTCTGTTTCTTGTGCATACATCGAAGTAAATTGTAAAATTATCTTCCAAATATGATTCTTAAGAAACAGTTAAAAAATTGTTTACGATCGTTTTTATACACGTTGTATTTTGATTTTTAATTGAAGTTTTTTAACAACAATTATACTAATTCTATAACTATAGATAATGGTATTTTTTCGTAGTCAAGGGTCTCTGAAATTAAATATCCCGTATTTAATGGGAATAATATGTAGGAACTACACATAAGTAGAGGATATTTTTCAAGAAAAAAATCTTTAGGCGCGTTGAACAGTGAACGAAAGTAGATCGCCACGGTCGGGTCGGTAACGCAATGAATCATGTATACTCGCGCGGCTCCAGGATTCGTCAATCTTGTTAACTAACAGACAAGTTGTATCATTCAAATAATTATGTTTTTACTAATACGTATTATAAAAACGTATAACAATAAAATAAGATTAGAATATTATAAGAAATTTTCACTTTTATCGTGTGCTCATAATAAATAGTAATACACACCCACGTTTTTAAGCCGTGAAATGTAATATATAATAGATTGTTATTCGTAATAAGAGACAAAAAACCATGATTTATTCCAAATGGTTATGATTTCATTAACATTTACTTTCAGGCTTTGTTAATGTTCGGCACTATAATGGCTCTCATTGCAATGAGCTCCGCACAAGGTTTCGGTGGCTTTGGAGGCGGTTATGGTAGTCAAGGAGGAGGGCGAGGTGGTGGACAAGGTGGTTACGGTGGTCAAGGCGGTTTTGGTGGCGGTCAAGGTGGTTTCGGCGGCGGGCAAGGAGGTTTTGGTAGCGGTCAAGGTGGTTACGGCGGTGGGCAAGGAGGTTTTGGTGGCAGTCAAGGTGGTTACGGCGGTGGGCAAGGTGGTTACGGCGGTGGGCAAGGAGGTTTTGGTGGCAGTCAAGGTGGTTTCGGCGGTGGCTTCGGACGTTAAATCTAATCATATTTTTATACCTATTATATAATTGTACCTGAAAAACAAATAAACTTCATAAATTGTGCTATAACTATTTTTATTATTTTTTCATAATATTTCGATAAGATTTATAATATCCTATTGCCCCTTACCTTTAATGTTAAATACAGTCTCTTTAAAACCTAAAAATAGGAATGGAATTACGCAAGAATTTTAGACCAAATACAGACATTGTCCACGTATTATCTATTTAAATTTAATTTGAAAATCAATACCTACCCTAACGTGTGTCATTAAATTTAATGCTGATACACCAAAAATAGGTTATAAGATATATACATTAAATTCAAAAATAACTTACCACGTTAAGCTTACCAACCAAACCAACTAAACTACCTTCTTACAATACTTACAAATACATATAGTAGTCCGGTGAAACTGTAGAGTCCTTGCCAGGTCAACAGTGTAGTCAGTTCGAAAAAAAAAAAACAACTACATATGTAGTTCGGTGAAACTGTAGCGCTGCCCTAACAAGCCAACAGTGTAGTCAGATCGAAAAAAACAAATACATATAATTAATAAATGATTCCCATCGTGGTTTTTACAGATAATAGTGTTGGAAGTATTGGCGAGGTGTTTGTTAGGGTGTATCTATACTAGTGAATAGCTACAACCATGCATAGATAATGGAACAAGATCGTCGCTCTTATCATGCTACACTATAGAAAGAATGTCCGACCTGCTTGAATTATAACTTGGATGACTCGCACGATTAATTAGTTTTTAATTAAATAAAATTAATACTCATTATCTGGGGTAATGGCAAATTAATCTGATGGATTTATTTATAATGATCTAGATCAGAGGTCCCCAAACATTTTTTCTCACTCTCCTGTTGCTTACCTGATATAATTTTTTTGCATATTTCTCATGTTTTAATATATGTTTTTTTCCATTGATGTATATAGATATGTATTTATATTAACAGGAAGTATTATTTAAATGTACAGTATGTGTACATAGAATTGCTCCAATCATGGCAAACCAAAATTAAACTTGCGACCCGCTTAAATGAGATCCATTATCGTTGACCTCCAATTGCTTCTCATAAATATCCAACTTTTTTGTACCCGCTTATGAATTGTGAACCCTAATTTTTTTTTCACACCAACTTAGACCCTGTGGTTGGACCTGGATCACTTTGGGAACTAAGTATCTAGATGATGCCGGTTAGAGTAACTTATGCCCGGTTTCTGAAGCATTTTTAACTGTAGTTTATCTGTTCAAACGCGCTATCGGTTCGATAACATGTCAAATTGGGTTTCTGAACACACAATCATACGCTATATGTCAGTTAACCCCAATACAACTTAACTGGCCAAAATTAGGCGTTTATCTATTCGATAAGTTTTATTTGACGTTTCATCTGCCAAGATTGACCTGAAACCCTTTTTTCTTTGTGTCGGTATACTAATTTTAGCATAAATGATGTTTAAATTATTGTTTATTATGTTCCATAATATGAATAAGGATCCGAAAATTCATCGTAATTCAGTATAAAAATACTGTAGATAATTTCTAACCTCTGTACTTATAAATCATTTTATGTTTATTTTTTGTCGACACAAATTCTTTAGCAACTATATTATATTTTGATATTGTTTTCGTGCTTCATTATCGTACATATATTTATATATATATATATATATAATACATACAAATAATGATTTCAACAGGATTGCTGAGTATAAAATCTAACTGAATCAACAAAAATTATACTACTATGCATAATAAGAATACCATTCGAGCAATAACAAAACCAAAGTTTTTATAATGTTCGACATTTTGTGAATGAGAGGTCAATTTTCAGTCTTTGAGAAACAGCTGTGTAACAAATCATCATACAAACTTTATAACTAAAATTAAAAAAGCCGCTTATCTAAATTGGCAAAAAAAACTGTTACAATAGAACAACAATTAATGACGAATTGAAATGATAAAATCAATTTTATACACCACTTTGTAAAAAGAGCCATCTAGTGAACATCAAAAAAGTAGTTATTGGTTTGATAGTTATTTGATGTCTCGTTGTGTATTCAGAAACGCATTGACAGTTAAACGCCGCTTGTCTTATGGATAACTTTTTTGAATCAATAGCTATTGATAGTTTAACTGACGGCTTCAGAAACCGGACATTAGTCTGATTTCTTAGGAATATTTCTATAATATACTTCATTAGCAAATTAAATTTCGAAGACCTTTAGGGAAATTAAGTATATTGTTAATTAATACACCTAGTTACGAATAACTTTAAACACATCCTATAACTCGATTCTTGTATCAACTTTATTTGAATAAAAAGACATTTCTCATACCTAATAGAACAAGAATCACAAATGACTAAAACATAAACTAACATTTAGAAATAAAAAAACCGAATCAATATAATAATATATATATATTTAACAGTGATATATTAAATGTTGTCGGACAACAGCGTTTCTCAAAGTATGGACTAATATTGTTGTAATCTGATCTGTTTTTTATTTTTACGCTGAACGAGATAACGCGACATCGCAATCAATAACATCAGAAATTTATCTATGTAGTCAAGGCCATCCATGGAATAGACCGCTCTATTGATCAGTGCGGAGTTCAGTAGCAATTTGGAATTTATTTTCGATGTCATATATACTAGTAAATACGTCTATATTTTTGTGTAACTGCGTTCATGAGATTTATTATGATTTAACGTAGTTAAAGAAAGAACTTTCTAGAAGAACGAAAAACGTTCAATTAAATCAGTAATGAAAAGTAAAATTCGACCAGGTGACAGCCTATTTTGTAGGTATTTTTTATAAAGCCCAAGAGATTGATTGTATTTGTTTGTTTGACAATTATTTTCTACTTTTAGTGCAGCTTTGTTTCATAAAAAAACGCATGTGTGTACTTATATACGTACGTAAGAACTTATACTCCTTTAACTTAAAAAAATCTATTAAATGCTATTGATAACAATTTAATTTAAAAATAGCAAATACCTTTAAAAGACTATAAAATTAATTTCCTTTAAATCTGGATGGAGAATAAAGTATTTATCAAATAATAATATAATAAAAATGCTCTATAATGTAAACAAATAAAAATAATACAAACCTGACAGTTAAACTCAAATCTATAAAGTCACCTAATAAGTTTATAATATAGAAAAACCACTTTTATCACGAATGCTCAAGATAGATTATCATTCACCACTATATATAATTTAGAATCACACACAAGTACACATATATATTTGTGTATGGCTATATTTTTTTTATCTCCACTGGTATAAGACACATGTATATTTTCACATATATTTGAATAACCATATATTGAATATTTATCAGTTTTCATGAAAACTTGACAGACAATTACTAACCACGTTCATGGTGTCACTTTAAGGTGTCGGTTTGCACACGCAGCGTAAAAAATCACTCTCGTCATTTTTCCCAAACGCACCAACATAATTATAACTTCAAAAATATTATGGTTCAAGGTATTTTTTTTTTTAATTTGTATAAATCGCTACGTGTAATATTTAATTATAGATGTGTTCAGTAACAAAAAGTAATTCGCAATAATCCTAATTAATATTACGACAGATTTATAGAATCCCATAATTTGAGCAATAAATTAAAAACCTTGAACAAAATTAAATGCTAATAAACCTACGGAACACATCTATTGTATGGAAATTTTAGTAGTTTTAGAAAATAGATTTATTTATATAAATTCTCTACGCATACATTTCTTATTCTTATAATACAATTTAATATACTTTTTAGGTAAATGTATAATATTAAAGTTACTATTTATGCAATGTCTGATGGCATCCTATGTTGCCTTTCTCAGACATATCATAAAGTAACTCTTTAAGTAACTATAAATATTTATTATAAATATATATAATCTGAAATGTGTTAATAACGAGACGTGTCAATATCGCGGACCGAGTATAATTTTATATTGGTGCCAACGACAAAGTACAAATATAATTTTTATATAATGTTTGTCCTACAGACAGATTTAGGTATACGTGTGACATCCTAATCAGATTTACAAGAGAATTATAGTTCCTCGATTGACTTATATGTGCGGTAACCTACACTACTATCATAAAAATATGTCGTCTCTGAGTTCGGATATTTGTGTTCTAAAAATTCTGTTTTACTTTTAGTAAGTTTTATATTGTTAGTAGTCAATATTATTTGTTTATGGTCCTTGAGTATCATCACGGGCATCTAAAAAAATACTGTGTCCTAGAGTGATATAATTCCCGTATGAATCGTAAATTGCTTGAAATTAATTTTATGGCATTTACATGTAATGTTATACAATTTGATAAATCCTATTAACGTTATTTTTTTGTACGGAAACTAAAACCAGTAATTATCCAAATGGTTAAGTAAACGTATATTTAAAGAAACGCGTTCCGACATTACCATCAGTATTTGGGAACCAAGAACAAGAAGAAGTATTCATTTGCAATGGCAGTGTCAAAAGTAAGTTATTAACTATTGAAACGAAAACAACATGATTCTTATTAAATATGTTGAATTATCTGTTTTGGGAGATAAATGTGATATACTATCCATATTTTTTTTAAATCAATTGTACATATAAAATTTGCTCCACGGTTTCATTAGTCTCTTCTAAAACATTAATTTTAAACTTAAATAGTTTCGCAAATTATATTGGAATCATCAAGCATCCTTAATAAATGTTATCGCTAGCCTAGCTCCATCTGTAAATTTTTTTATTAAAATATATTGGGTGTTTTTATATCTATATAAAACAAATGACAAAGTTCTGACTGACAGAGGCTGTTATGTGTGAATCACTCAAAAACTGCTAGACAAATTCCGATCAATTTGTTTTTAATTTTATTTCATAGACACTTGGTCCTTATCCAAAATGCTTTATTTAATGTAAAATTGTTAGATTTTTATAAGCACTACGATGTGTTCTCGTGGCATGAAGAGGAGGGGCAAGCTTTGTGGTCCTTATACTTTTTTCCTCTGTACATAAATGAAGTCAAATGAAGTCGCGGGTATCAACTAGTTTTATAATAACTATATGTGTTAATATGTCAAATAGGAAAACCTTGTGGGTACTTTTTACGACTTCACATGAACAAATGCTAACATACAATGTTTCAAATCACTAGCTTCATAAGAATTTTAATTAACAAGTACGATAATGTATTATTTCAGGTCATACTGATGATGGCTGTTTTAGCTGTATTGTTGTCGGTCGCTCTTGCGCAGTATGGTGGATATGGTGGATATGGTGGATATGGAGGCTATGGAAATGGCCAAGGTTACAGTGTTGGCTTTGGACAAAATCGTAGAAACGGCTATGGCAATAGTAATTTTGGAGTTGGTTTTGGAACTGGATATGGTGGCTATCCTGGTGGATTCGGTTACCAACAATATGGATATTAGGGGCATTAATAATGATTATTACATAATAACGTATGAAAATAACGACACACTGCAAAGAACTTGACATATTTTGTTGTAAACTATATTAAACTATTTTTCTATATACAGTAAATACTTTGTTTTATTACCACGTAAAATATGGGTCATTTGTAAACATATTTAAAACTTAGTGATGCTAAACTTATAAACATTATATTTGAAGATCAAATTTCAATCTACTAATCAAGGGTTGATTATAGCGTAGGTTATGTAAACCAAGAGAGCTTGTGTGCACCCATTGCCCAAAAACGCTCAGATGCATCGGCTTAGAGATTTATCGATATAAATTCCCTGTTCTCTAAAATGATGAAGCGTGTCTTCAACACAAAGCTCCTAGGATACCTAGGAGAGCGCAACTTATCCAGCGACCGTCAAAAAGTCTTTCGTCACGAGCGCTCGACTGGTGATCTTCTGGTGTATCTCACACACTGATGGGCATTAGCTTTTCAACGTTAATGTGAGGCTTTAGCAGTTAGCCTAGATATAGTAAAGACAACCAGAGGGTTAGTATAAATAGGTTGACAGCTTTCTGGGCGACAGACGTATAAAAGTCCTAGTCGACGATAGCTCCTCCCAAAGCATAAACGCTGGCTTCCCGCAAGGCTTGGTATTATTTCCAAGGCTATTTCTGCAGCATATCCATTAACGGCATTCATTACTTTTGAGACGATAGCACAGGAGAAACATATTACACGAGCTGCGTTAATATCCGCCGTTCTCTCGTGATAAAAAAATGCGTACAACTTGAGTTTCAAAACAAGAATACATTATGTAAAGTATCCGACTGGGGTCGGGACAATCCAATCAGGTTCAGCCCTATTACAACGAAAGCTTGTGCGTTCAATGCCAAAAATCTATTATCGGTGGCCCCGCAATTCCAAGACCTTACTACCGCAAAGAGTATTAAGTTTCTGAGGGCCAAAATCTTCAGTGACGTTCAGTTCCGTAGTCATCTAGAATACAAGGTTAGGTTGAAAGCTCGGTTATCCAAAAAGGTATCCAGAAAATTAACAAAAAGCGCAGTATTGACAAGAAAGGGAAACGGTACTTCATCCACAAACAAAAATTGCTGGTATACGAAACGCAAGTCCAATAGTATGTAGAGTACTGTTGCCATGTCTAGAGAGGAATACCTGGTTACCAAATCGGGCCATTTAACTGGGCTCAAAAATTGAGGTGTGAGGATTATTTACGATCCCAAACTCTACCATTTGTATAATGGGTTGTGTTTCGAAAATTTTTTTGGCATTATGCGCATGGCTACTTTCTACCATCGCACCTCTCACCATCGATAGGGATTTCACCCTCTCATCTTAGAACTGAAATAGTCACGAACGGTACGGTTTCAGAGAGGTTCCTTCCCACAAATCCTTCAATTGTGGAATGAGCTTCCTACTTTTGTTGGTTCCTACTACAGCATATAAACTTCTGTAATTATTTAAATGTATCAATGAGATACAAATTGTAGGTACATGTAAAATACGTTTTTAGTAAAACTTTATAGGTTTGAACGTTTGACCACAATCTCAACTGGTGTTAAATGACGATGTGTTCCAGTATGTTGAACACAGTAAACCTAGAAGGGGGACTGGCTATCAAGTACAGCTATGGGAACACATATACAGCTGCTTGGCAACAGATTATCAACTTGAGGGTCATAGCTAAACAAGTGGGTTTAGAAAAGCCCTATCAACATGTTATGGCTACATCACGATCTTTTCCTTCAGCGAAAGTTCAGTCTTATTCAACTACGTCGATCGACGCAGTGTCCGAATGCGATAACCATTTGGTCGTCATCGCTTCAAAGCCAATTTAAATAGGTTTATTATTAAAAAACGTTTGAGAATCATGCACCATTAACCGAAAACTAGATATACGATAATATGCATAGTCGTTTATATATGTTATGTATATTTATACAAAACGTAATCCATAGTTTTCATTAGTCTTTTTAACGTGCTCATAGATAGATAATATGGCAGGAACAAAAGTAAGTTATTTTGAAATTGGTATTATATTTTCTGCTACTGTATGAAATTCTTTTTTTTATACATATATTTATTTATTTTATGTACTTATCGATTCCATCATCATACTTTTTTTTATACTTTATCGGTTATCGTTTGACCACAATCTCATCTGATGTTAAATGATGATGTGGTCTAAAATGGTAGTCACGCTAAACTTAGAGGGAGACTGTCTCACAAGTGCAGTAGTCGGAACACACCAACAAGTGCTTGAGGACAGATTTTCAACTTGAGGGTGGTAGCTAGCCATACGCACTTATGGAATTATAACCAGATGGAGTTATGGAATACCTTACAATCTAATTATTATTGCCCAAGTTGACTCATATTATACGAGTATATTGATTGTCTTAATTCATTCATAATTAAATTCTTTTTTTTTTCAATAACTTTATTCTTTAAGATAATATACATATAATTCATATATTTTAATCATAATTTAAACAGAAATTGATGTTCGTAGTAATTATAAAAAAATTGTTATCTCTACTTCATATTCCTTTAATTACTATCTCTTAACCGCCGTATCGTTGAGTGCTGAATTAAATTGTAATAATAATGAAAAAATCTTTTTTCGCATTATAAAAAGTGTCTTATACGAGACCAAAAACCGGTCCGGGCATTTTAGAGCCAGTTTGCTCTCCACTCTCCAAAGAAAAGGAAAATTACGAAAATAAATTTTGAATTTTTATTTTTACAATTTAATTTGTCAATGAATTCCGAAAAATCTTATTGCTCTCGACTACTTTATCGATTACGTCGTCGCTTCGTCTTACCCGTAGATCTTGTTCTAGATCACTTAACTAGACGTATCGTATCGCTATTACTTTTGCTTAACTATCAAAAGAAACTTGAAAGCCCATCGAACATTTGCTCGAATAACCTATATGATCAGTCCAGAACTAAAATTATGTCTTTTTCCACTAAATAATCGATTTCTATAACAAAAATTTATTAGAATTCGTCCAAACGTTCAAGCGTGATTGAAAGACAAACATTTAAATAATACTTGCATATGAGTCTATGTAAATATATTTTGTTATCTTTTAATTAGCGTCTTTGTATAATTTTATGAGGTTAATGATTAATATATACATATCACAATTTTGACTTACTATTTAAAAAAATAAAAGGAAGAAAAGGAAAACATACCATCAATTACATAAAACATAGTATAATTCAACTGATAGTTTGTTGTGATATGATAATGTCTTTATCGCATAATAATCTCTCTTCAGAAGAAAACATAGAGCAGAACAAAGCAGAAGAATAGAAAAAGACAGTTCTTTTGAGACCCAATCACTATAAAATTACTGATTGTATCGGCATAGGAACATTCGATGCGGAATTTGGCTCAAGATAGACCCAAACTATTTACTTTTTGAAATCGATAGACCCTTTGCAATTTTTTCTAACCTACAAATAAGCGCAAGAGAATCAGCGAATATCAATGTATTTTCAAATATTGAAACAACCACAAGTTAATGTTATTTTTACTTCATGAATTAATATATACTATACATATTTGTAGATGTCTCTGGCTACAATCGTCTTAGCAATGGTGCTGACAGTTGTAATGGCCCATCACGGTGGATACTACGGTGGATTTGACTACGGTTTAGGACAAGGAAGCTTTGGATATGACTATGGATCCCAATATGGACATAGACACGGTCATTATGGACATCACGGGTATAATGGATACAATGGGTACGATGGGTACAATAACTATGGAGATGGTTACTTCAATGGACACAATGGATACAGTGGATACCCCAACTACGGCTACCAACAAGAATTTGTATACAGACGTTAATAAAGATACCTTATAACAATGTGGATTTAATTCAATTAAAAATAACAAAATAAATGCTAGAAACATATATTTATGGTTTATTTAGTGTTGACTACATCTAAGTTTTTTTTTTACAATTTTTACTAAAAGTCATAGATATTTTTTTTGAGAAGACGAAATAAGATTTAATTATCATTCAAGTCAAGAATGATTTCCTACAGTACATTTAGATTTCCAATTTTATGTCCTTTATCTAGATATCCAAGTCTCGTAGAAACAAGGAATAGGTGTAACTGCACAATTTTGCCAGAAATAAGTATTTAATTTTAATATTAAAATGGACTACTAGAATGAAGGACTGAAGTATCCTCGAAAAATTTTAAAATGGATGTTTTTAAAACACGATGTTTGACAATTTATATTACTATTAGTATCCAGTTCCCAGCATAGATAAGGTCCCAGTTAAAGCCACCAATTTATAATAATAACACGTTCACGATATTAGAAAAAAAAGTTGTAAATTATTGCGAAATGTTCATAGATTCGTATGTGTTCTGCATTATCTGGCCATCCTTAATCTTCCTAATGTTTTAATTTATATAAAGTTATGGATCATCTTTTGCATAATCTATTACTAGTCGCTCTACCACGTCTGCCGGTGTGAAATTGTTCGACCTTGAACAGCTTAGGAAGCATATCGTCCCAAAAAAGAACAATCTTTATTCCGACTTCATTCACAATGCTTATTCCTGTTATTAACGTTTATAACAATTATACCTTACCACAAAAATCCATAACCAACAGATAGAGAAACATTAAGTTGTATGATAAGTAAGGACAGATGTCGAAACGACAAAATAATAATACATAATAACAAAAACAGAAGTCCTTAAAACAAACACATTAGAACTTTTTTAAGCAAATTCCGCTTTATCTTTTACCTTAAAAGGGGAGAATATATATTGTCACCAAAAAAAAATATCTATGTTCCTCTAGAAGCTACCAATTGACTTAAACTATAACGTGCATTGGCAAAAAATTGTGAAACTATTTTTAAAAAAATATTACTGAAATGCAACGCCAATTTGGACTTTCGAAATATTGAGTTATCCTCCAGTTCAGCTTCATCAACAGGCGCAGGTGGTGTTTCACTTGGTGCCGGCGGTATCTCTTTCTCTACTATAACTGTAGAAGCTGGAGAAGGTTCGAGAGGTCGATGTACTGAATTTAAATAATCATGTGTTAACGGAGCTAGAGATATGTCAGTGTGAAGACCTGGTGCTGGCGGCTTAGTCTCTATAGGTTTTGGAGTAGTTATAAATATAAAACTGGGAGGCAAAGGATATCTTTTTGGATATGTAGCTAACCCTTTGAACATTGCACCGTAATTATTTTCTGGAAGCAATGGAGCTTCAGAAGTTTCAACAACAGGTGACGGTGGACGTGGAGTCATCTGCAAATATGGCATAGCTACATGACCTGGTGGGAGAACTGTCACTGGTGTTATCCCATTTGAAGTTTTCTTCATACTATTCAAGTCTCTTTTTGCAATTGTTCGTCTGACTCCAAATACTCCGAATGGTGACCATCTCTCTCTGATGTAAGATATAGGGTTCCGTTCCATTGGTATAAACGAGAAATCAAAGGCTCTTTTAAAGCTTATTCCTTTAAAGATTGGTTTTGATACCACATCTTCGAATAATCGAAGCGTAATAAATAGCATGAGTATCTGAGAACAAAACACATTATATTATTTATCTAACGACATAGCAAACACTTACTCCATAATAAAATAATTGTTAAAATTAGTAATATGCTACCTCTATGCTCTTCTTTGTTTATCCGAGCAAGGTAAAGTAACTACATTGTACCCTATAGTAAGCACAGTAATCAAAAGATAACCATCACTACCGATATGTTCACAATACATCGGCGGTATCCGCTGTCATACCGGCCTGCAAGACTCTCCAGCAATTAGACACATTAACTAATTCACAAGCATAACAAACTAAAAGAGAGTCACGTTGACACCGGTGTAAGTCCATGGTGGTAGTGATACAGTCGGGTGTATAGACTCTGCCACCTCGCTTAATTACTGGATATGCACAAGCGTACGAGTATTGCGATTGTCACAATCTAATATATTTCAGTCACGATCCAATACACAATTAGCACATTACAATTACTTTTAGGAACACATATATTTTTTTATAATACTTGTAATTTTATTTAATATATTAATAATACTTTTATCATAATATAAAATAAAAAATTACCGAAGTCAGTCTCGCCATCCTGCTATCAACGTTACAGATTAAGTCAACAGAAAATCATCATAACCACTATAAATAATCATTTCAGACATTACGATTTAAGGTTCGATAATAACTTAGGTACGGTAATTAACTGACCTTATAAAATTACACGCTATCACAATAAAAGTTTAAGGGTCTCATTGTTATATATTTTCAATGATAAACGCAGTCCTTTATTATGTATTTTCCGCCTTAATGACTCGCCACAAGTACTTGGTAGGCATTCAGAGATGTTTTTAAAAAGCATGTAAATAGATACTAGTTGCTCGCCCCGGCTTCGCACAGATGTACTTATAAATATAAATGAGACTAAAACTTTCTTTTACACTACGACCATTAATACAAAGTAAATAATAACTGATAACAAACAGCGTAGTCAGTTCGAAAAAAAAATATATAAAAAATGTAACGCAGAAATTACGCTAAGGGAAAATTAAGCGGCGACGGTGGATTGATTGCCCAATGAGAACCGAGAATAGCTGAAATGGGCCGAACTGTAAATGCCTACACAAATGAGTTACCATGCCATTCGGTCTAGGCAAGTGAGTGTCTTTTTAGACAGCAGTTAACTATGTTTCATAGGAATTTCGCTTAAATTTATCTAACTGCGTTGAAAGTAAATACTTTTTTTTATTTTATTAAACGCAAGTGAAACCTCCATGCCCGTTACAATGTATAATAAAATAATTATAATGTAACCATGAAACTTAATTAAACTGAGTTGATATTTAAAATAAAAGTAAAATCAACGTTATAATAAATTTGGAATATTTCAAAGTCCGAAGAATTTTTAGAGAGTAATTCATTAATATTAATTAGTATAAATGACTATGACTTGCATACGTAACTATAGTCACACACGTTTGAAAGTATTCCAGTGATTTCAATTCTATGAACTGAATACTAAATACATAAAGGTACTTACCATTCGTTATTCTATAATAAAGGCATTTAACTGTTTAAAGCAAATAATAATGTTCATAAAAAATATAATTAAATATATTTAAAAATAATTAACATTAGACCATTATCGTCGTCTTTTAAAACCTAACATGCAATAAGTCAAATTTAAATATATATGTCAGTTTCTAGGTACAACAAAAGGAAGCAACGATTAAAATTGAGATTGTTAACGAATCAACTTTGTAGAATTTTTAATTGTTTAAATGTCTATATTGTTATAGAAAATTGTAGTAAATTACATCTAGCGCTATGCGAATTCAATTATCATTATTGAACCCGTATTTTTCCTTATAAACTGACCTTATTGTTGTGAATCAGTAACCTTCTGAACGAACGAAGGTCAAACCTATTACGCTTTTATGATGTTATGTATCGATAATTCAACAGGAACTGAATAAAATACATTTTTTAAATAATAATGTTAACATCTAAACGTAAAATAAAATTTATTTATATATATATATGTGATCAGTTATATTCTTGTTTATATATTAACTAGCGGCCCGCTCCGGCTTCGCACGGGTATAAAATATATAGCCTATGACATTAACTGAAAAAATGATTAAAATCGATCCAGTAGTTTTGATGTATTCATTACTGCCCGTGGCCCGCACGCGTTAAATTTGGAGTAATCTCAAAAATAACAGTATTTCTCCACTATTTAATTTATGTTATTATACATATAAACCTTCCTCTTTAATCACTCTATCCGCATCTCATATAAAACCGCATCAAAATCCGTTGCGTAGTTTTAAAGATTTAAGCATACATAGGGATATAGGGACAGAGAAAGCGACTTTGTTTTATACTATGTAGTGATAATAGCTTTTACTTGTGGATTCGTCCGCGTTGATGTAGATGTGACCTTATTCTTGGGAACAATACTTTTATTCAGAATTTAAGTTAATCTATGTCGTTTTCTGTACCCGTAACAACATGTATGTAAAATTTGACGATAATCGATGAATTAGTTAAGGCGTGAAAACGTAACAAACAAAGTAAGAATTTTAGTAATTAGGTACTACTCTTGTATAGCGTGATACGATTTTTGCTCATCTTTGACGAGACGTTTTTATAATAACTCTTGCATTTGCTCGCAGTTTCGCCCGCGTTAATCGGCATGTTCGTCGCCCTAGCAACTCTTATAGAGGCCCATGTGCTTAAAAAGCGATAGTGTTCGTTGCGCCTCCCACCAATTCGTCAGAGGAGGGTCTAATATTAGGCCTTCCATCTTAAGTCGAGACCCTGCTGAGGGACCAATACCTGCTGGGTCGGGTAGAAGTACTGCAGAGGCAGTTCCTGCCCACCCGGATAAAGGGTGCGAGAAGAACACTGAGGTGGGTTTGAAGAGTCCCCCACAAGAAAAAAGGGTTGGGCTATCCCTCGGGAATAGTAATGTTATTCTTGATGAGTGTGGTTACCCCACTCTTTTTCTTCACCCCTGTAAATGTATATACAAAATTTAATTATTATCGGTTGATTAGTTAAAGAATGAAAGCGTAACAAACAAACTAACTTTCGCGTTTATAATATTAGTTAAAATTATTGATCACTTTTGACAGTTTACCATGTGCGTACCCGATACAAGTATCTTGATAAGCAAATGCCAACAAAACCTGATTCTAAGAATCGTCGTGACATCCGAATCGGTGTGAACGTTACCGAGTAATACAAACCTCACGCGATACCAGTGAGCAATGTGGTGGCAATTTTCTTAATAGTTCATAATTTTAAGCGTTTGGCTACAATCTCACTTAATGTTAAATGATGATGTAGGCCAAGATCGTAAGTGTCGCAGATGACGGAATATACCCATTGGTACTTGTCTACAGATTTTTAACTTGGTGGTAGTTATCCAGGCGGCCTTAGAAAAATCCCTCCCAGCATTCTATGATTTCACCACGATGTTTCCTGTCACCGAAAGATTCGAACCTACGACAATCGACGCGACGTCCAAACATGCTAACCATTGAGCCAACAACGCATCGCAAGTGGTATAGAATTAAGGTAAAATTGTACATAAAAAAATATGTCTTTTATTGCACTGAGTTCACCTTACATAGAAATTGTATGTAGGTGATAATAATAACCAATTTTTGAACTATAGCATAACGTTATTGTTTGGAGATATATCAATAAACGTTTAGATATGACTCACTA
The DNA here is from genome assembly GCA_035772565.1 of Antheraea assamensis. Taxonomy (NCBI): domain Eukaryota; kingdom Metazoa; phylum Arthropoda; class Insecta; order Lepidoptera; family Saturniidae; genus Antheraea; species Antheraea assamensis. Next base: position 842,115 of record JAQQSE010000069.1, read on the forward strand.
ACAAAATATGGTGCACTAAGATAACGGTAACCATAATGATGACGGTAACGATCACCGTTGGAGCGATGCCAATGCGCATTGATGATAATAATTAACTAAAGCGCTCAGGTCAAGTTTTCATTCGTCCAACCCTCTCAATAGCAAATGTACCTAAGTAAAGATCCTTGTCTCCTCCTTTGCTTACATAATTACTAGCATAATTCTTACAAAATCTTCAACAAGTGTCTTTAGAAATAAAAAAAAATAACAAAAATTAAATAGTGCTGACGTAATCGCCATTGAGACCCCCATATCATCACAAATAAACGAAGCACTGACCCCCGCCCTTCTTCAGTGCTTACATCATATTTGTACGGCCCCTTAAACACCTAATTTGTAGTCTCAAATTTGGACAAACCAACACAAATCAATATTTAAAACGTTAATTTAATTTCAGAGCTCTCGAAAACAACACGTCCTCCAAGTCAATCATTTTTGCATGGTTGAAAATACTACGAGAACCAGTTTATATTATTAGTAAATATAATAAACAGGTATGGGAAATCCCAAATCGAGAAACACGTTTTAAAATGGTTCTAAATTATTTTGTTCCATCATTAATTACCATAGAAATGATCACATTTGGAAACCACCTAAACTTATAAACCACTGTTACAAAAACGGGCAAATTTGTACGTCATTAAGAAAAGAAAAAATATCAAACGTCTTTTTATATAATCTACGTTGTCTATTCAAATACATCGCGTCGTAATATACACTATAACTAGCAACCATTCCCGACTATGTCTGTGTTAAATTACAATATTAAATTTAGTAACAATAATATCACAGCAAAATAGCATAAATAGCATCTCCATGATAAAACATTCAAGTGTAACAAATTTAAGAAGCTGATTTCATGAAGTATTTACATTTTAAATATAATTTATTTGTCTACGGATAGGAATTTTATTAAATAACTAAAGATCTAATGTAATTCTTTTAGTAACATAAATTTTAAGTCATAAATTTTTGTTTTTTTTCTGATCTGACCTACACTGTCAGCCTGGTAGGACCACTACAGTTTCACCGGACTACAGCGATAAAATAATCTATGTAGCAACATAGCCATATTTATTCCACTTGTCAATAATAAAGTATGGCGGTATACCTGAGATCGTTAACCTCCCACACCTTTTTGCCGACAATTATCAATGACATAATTCATTGACTTTTAAATGCAATTTCATATGACATGCGTTATAAAGTTCCTTCTAATCGCGGATACATTACCAAACATCTTGAACCTATCCACTTACTACACGGCTTGTAACAAAGTCGACGTTATAATTAAAGAAATACATTTTCTTTTTTTATCATTCATAAATGATCTGTATATGAAAATAAATATTGAAACAGATAATAGCTAAATAAAAAATTGCATTACATAGAAAGTTTATCCAAAATAAATGTAAATAAAAATTATTCGAATTCACAACACGGAGATAATTTTTACCGCGACACATCTTAGTACTTACTAATAAGTAGAGGCAAGAAGAAAGTTTAGACGTGTGTAGTGGACGTTTTGTATTCGAGTGCCAGACGTGAGTGTCGCAGTGGTTCTTCTGAGACATCCGGGCAACAGTCACTTCCGATCATTAAAAACAGAACAACGGATCGTCGAATCATTTCTACCATAAAACCTATTGTGATGTGATTAAATAAAAATTTAGAAAAGCAAACAAATTCGAAGATCTCAATATTTTTAATAACGTTCAACATCTATTTGGAAGTATTAAACGAAGTTGGAATTAGAACGAAAATAGAGGTAACAATTTTTTTTTTTAAATTGTTCGATTAAGTCATATTTCGTAGTTATCACATTGTTCGTTGCTAGTGTTTCGGTTCATGTTGATTTTGAACACATTTAAAGTAGTAGACATACAGACGCGGCGGACGACTTTATTTCATAATATGTAGTGATATTATATTCACATATTTATGAACAAAATTAAAACATACAGGCATGGTAGTGGTTGATATAGATTATATAATATATTTGCTCGAGTATCACTATCCAGGTGAAAAACAGTATTATACGTTTATATGGACGGAACAACGACCGCGTTTCAATTTTTAATTTTGCATACACTTTATCGCTGTAAAACAGAAAAGGCTACAGGGTAACTTAACAATAAAAAGTACTATCCCAATCCATAGGTCAAATTTACATTAAATCGAGCGAGGCTGTAAGCAAAAGCTAGTTAATAATAAACGCTTGTGTAGAAACTGGCAGTTAGTAAGTAGGCATATATTTTTATCATTCATGGCAGTAGTACTACGAGTATATCTCTCGGAGTATTCCGGTTCCTCACAATGTATTCCATACCGTCAACAGATAATGTTATTAAATTAAAAATAAGCAAAATTCTTTAAATTACATCAAATTTGTTAATAAAGACCGAGCACACTTGATATATGTATAGAAATTACCATAAATATTCGGCCATTGCGATATTCGATTTTTAAATGTTTATATCATTTTTATTCCAATAACAATTTACTCGATAAATACGAGTAAAATTGACGTAGAATCCAGATAATATATTACACAATACAACGTATTTCCCCACCAATTTAGATCTTCAAGCGGTAGATATTTAATATTCTAATAATGTTACACCAAAAAAACATTTCGAACCACGCTAATGACATCAGGAATTGCTAAAGTATTTTAAGAAAACATGAAGCCCATCAAAGACATATAATAATACCATTGAAAGTTAGATTGAAAATAACGTTACTTTTAAAATACGAAGAAAAAAGTACGAAACGGTTTCGAATAATTCTTTTATAATAAATACAAACGTAGCGAGAAGCCATTGTGAAAGTGAAATTCTGAGAAGTTGCTAAATCTGTTACGTTATTTATTAAGTAAAATGATAATGCTTACTGATATTAAAAACGCGCATAAGAATTTGTTTATGTATTACGCTTACATACTTTAACTACTCAAAGGATCGTTATGAAATTTTGCGTACACATTGTCACGGATACAGAAATGGGCGCATAGGTTTTCCATCAGAAAAAAGTACCGTTCCCAAGGGTCGAATCTACATTAACGTGATTAAAACCGCGAGCAAAAGCTAGTGCATAAAATTATGAAGAGTTTGCATTTAACGTAACTTTCAAAGCGATATTGGTTTACTAACATAATTCTAATTAATATTATAAAGGCGAATTTGTTTATGCAATTTATTTGTTAGGCTTTAACAACTCAAATGCTCATCATGACATTTTACAAGGACTTTGTCAGGAGTATAGAAAAGGACAGGGTCATACAGAAAACATCTTCTGTTCCCGAGCTATAGAAACAAATATATATTAACCGCGAGCGAAACCGCTAATAAAAGCTAGTATCAATAGAATAACCAATTTTTAAAGCGAAAAGTTATTTAGGCGCGTCGAACACTTTTTTGGGTGAATAAAAAGCGTGAAAATGGCGTCATCGTCACCGTACGCTTCCCATGAGCTGTATGTATATTGTGTATATACGAGTATGTACATAGATATAATACCTCCGTGCGTAATTTTTTTGCTTTAGATCACAGACTAAAAACTATAACAGTGTTTTTCCTGACATCTAGTGAATATTCATTGTATCACTTTTAGATCACCTTAATTCTATGAACATTTTAAATTTTAAGTACAAACAATCATAAATTCAATATTGTAAAAAAAAAAAATTGTTAGGCCACTATGATTCTCATCGCGTCACGACAAGTATTTACAAAATTCTTTGATGACCGTGCGAACATCACGTTGCGTTAGACATAGGTCATTCTACATATATCAAAAGCTATCTAGCGATAATTATACATCCGAAGCCGGTTTTACGTCTTAACGTACAAACCCACTTTTATTGTACATATATTTAAAATTATGCAATAAACATGTTTGGTCAGCTTGACGGATTTCACGTGCATAATACAAGAAAGTCATATTTTATGTAAATGTGTACTAGTTTGTAAACAAGTTACAAGCGTGTATCAAGTAAACAATGACGTATACTGATGTAACATATATAGGCATAATTAATTATCATAGTAACTACAATCTTCGTTATTTTTTGTTTGTTTGCTGCAAAAACATTGGATCCTTAAATTAATTTTTATTACAGAGGTTTCTCATTTATTCAAGCCCCACTATGTTAGCCTCCTTATATTCTATACTAGCGGTCCGCTCCGGCTTCGCACGGGTATAAAATATATAGCCTATGTCATTCACTGAAAAAATGATTAAAATCGATCCAGTAGTTTTGATTTATCCATTACTGCCCGTGGCCCGCACGCGTTAAATTTGGAGTAACCTCAAAAATAACAGTATTTCTCCACTATTAAGTTTATGTTGTTATACATATAAACTTTCCTCTTCAATCACTCTATCTATTAAAAAAACCGCATCAAAATCCGTTGTGTAGTTTTAAAGATTTAAGCATACATAGGGATATAGGGACATTGAAAGCGACTTTGTTTTATACTATGTACTGATTTAGATTTTACCGATCATCCCACATTCACCGATCACCCCACACACGTGCACATACACACATGTAGGTACACGTAGTGGTTGGGTTTGTTTTTTAATCCCTTTTTCGAACGGTATCAGCTTAGATTAACTTAGTAGTCAGATTTCAGATACATGTATAAAGTTCATAAAACACACATGCTTGGTACACATGTATATTTCACGAATTTATATATGTATGAAATAATAGTTAGCTTAGTTAGATTCGGAATATTTGGTGACAGTGCAAGCCGAGGCGCGCCGTGCATCCTTGTGCTGGCTGTCTATTAAAATCGGGTGAGTGCCGTAAGCCCTCCCCTTAGTAGTCCGGTGAAACTGTAGAAGGCTTCCCCAGGTCAACAGTGTAGTAAGTTCGAAAAAAAAAATGACTATATATAGTAAGAGGGAAAAGAAGGGAGTAATGTCCAACTATCGGCTTGTGAATGGCGAACTAAACCCTGTACCGGCTATAGCGAAGCCTCAACATAGTAAAAAGATTGCCTCATGTATCTATCACGCCAATATATTTCTACGGGTAAATTTATAACTGCGCTTTACAAGTTACATTAAGCTTGGAGTCATTTTGAAGTCGCTCTTACGAAATACGACAGGCTTCCTTGTGAACATTCCATATACGAATTTTCATAATGTATCTTCAACATTTATAAATTTCTGAAGTACTCTATAATAATTCATCAAAATATTCGTTTCTAGGATGCCTGTCCTTCAAGAGGCTACTGTTGGCGATTGTTGTATTTACAATACTTCTATCGACGTGTAAATGCAACATCTTCGATTACTTGTTTGGTTCAAATAACGGGAGAAGGAGTTTAACCGAGGCGATAACTGATTACTTAGATGTAGTTTACCCTAAAGATGATAAGGAGACTAAACTCATGAAGCATATATTTATGACACTTTCTGAAGATGGCCACAGTGACCTTGAGAGCCACTTCGATGGGTTACACTACCTGTTAGAGTAATACAGCTATATATAAAATAGAAACATGAAGGAAAAAGCCCGTAATGTACGTAGTAATACGTACACATGCTACATCAAGAACAACAAGGATCGTCGAAGAAAGTTATATCAACAGGCATAATTGTCATGTCCTCCAGAAGTAAAATATTATTACACCAGTACTGAAAATGTATACACGAATAAATTAATTTATATAAAAATATATTTATATATAGACATATTAAATTCTAAATACCAAAAGTGAACTTGTGAAATATTTAAAAAAGAACATATTAAATTTAGTAAAGTAAAGAATAAAAGTATTATGTCGCTACCACTAACCAAGAATTGAAATTGTATTAATTTAACATAAAATAATAGAATTAGTATTGTAATTTTAAATAACATATAAGTATTTTAAGTTAAGAATTTGACAATACCAATAATAATTTATTTTTATTATGTCTAGTCTTTATTATTATAATAAATGCCTAGTGTTATACCAATGACACAATCATAAGGACTTTTATGTCCGATATAGATCTAACAACATTGTATAAGCGATACAAGAGGCTACTTACTGTCTGCCAATTTTTATTATTATAAAACAGAGGTTCATTTTTGTTATTTTAAAACTATTATTTATTGATTTTTTATATAATTGTGTTTAGAAAATATAATATTAATATATTCGAGCTTATTTTTAAATCGTTAAATATAAATGTTTTGAAAATAAGCAATATGGTAATTTACGCTATTAATAGATACATTTGTATGCCTGTCCGATGTATTTGTTCATAAATGTAATATACCACTTTGCTATTACATTTTGTCAGGCGTCTTATAATTAGTCGACCACATTACTGGATAACAACGGATAAAAACATTTAAATTTTAGGGCTATGGTATCCTATAATAAGTATTTTATTGAATACTATTTCTACTCCAAAATGTAGAAATTCGTTATCAAATACAGTAGTAACTCATTTTTGTATTAACATTTTCATATTTATTTATAATATTAAAAAGAAAAACCATTGTAAAATTGATATATAATTATGTATTTAATCCTACGAAGATTTTCATTAATTTAGTTGTAAAGTAAAAAAGTAGTTACGAATATAAAAAAAAATTGTGTTAGTTGTCATCTAATGGACGAAATTAATGAAAATAAATAAAGAAATATTGACGCGAACTGTAAATTGCAAAGAAACAAGATCTACGTTGTGCAAATTTTTGACCACAGACTAACATGTATGTATTACATTAGCCAATTTAAACCATCTGTGACTTGTATTTCAGTTCGAAGCGGTTTTTTTAATAAATACCCTAAATAAACTCTTATTCCATGAAACATACTTTTTTCATTACTGTGTTATATTAAATCAATCATAAATCTTTCATTCTGCCTTCACTCTGGTATGCATGATTGTATTGAGCGAATTTGAGTATAAAACAAACAATTTTGAAGTTGTACTTCTTTTGGCGCGTCAGGAAAAAATGATGAGAGTAAATTTTTACGATGCGCGTGCACACCACCGTCACGAAAAACCAACTTCCTGAAATTAGCTGTAGTCAAAATTTTATTCAAAAAAAGGATGTATGTATTACATACATACCTTTTTTCTATTGTTAGTGTCGTTTTTTGTACAAACGTAGAATAAGGCGAAGATAAAATTTTTGAAAATATTTTTATCTTGTTACGCCAAAGAAGTATAACTTCTAACGCGTGTACATAAGTACACACTATCTTGTTTTTATTTAATTTAATTTATTATATTTGTAGTAATATGTACATATTATATATAAAACTTCTATCACATTCTTTTGCCGCGCAATGTGCTTAAACAGGGATAAATGATTTTTCTTCACGTACCTATCTTAAAACAAATAATAATAAAATTAATACACGGGAAGAATGTACTATAATTATCATTGATAACATTTCAAATAGATATAAATGAACACATTTAAGATTTCACAATTTTATTAAACAATAAAAATATGTAAAGTAAGACGTATATAGAAATGTACTTTATAGAATGAAGAAAACCATTCGGCAACCGAAATGAAAATAGATATATAATATTAATTTCGACTTGAAAAATATTACGTAAGAATACCCCCCCTAAACTCCCCCCTCCCCTCCAGATAAAGGCGTGTAGAGATTTCTACCCATCTCAGGACCCTTTTGTAAGTAATGAATGGCTTCTTAGTCGCTATCCGCTCAATCAGTGTGGTGGAAATTTAGTTTTTTGTTTTCTGTTTATAAAAGCTAAAAGTGTTTATAAATGTAAATCGGGCTCTAACAGGCAATATTTATTGGAAGAACACCAATAAATAAATACAAACTGGTATTAAATATTTGTTAAATACTGGTCGTACACCGTCGTACTGTTGCAATCACTTCTAATATTTCTCTAACAATAATAGAAACGATTCCTTTATCAGTTGCAGTCAAATTTATAGTTCACATCTTTATCTTTAAGTTCATAACAATTTCCGACACACAACACGTTCACGTATCTCTATGCACCTAGTAACAAAACCACGTGATTTTACAGTTGTCGATTCAACTACGTATTTTAACTGACTAGGAGCGTTTTCTTCTCCAACGTCCTTGCCTGCTGATAATTCTTCTATAGTTTCTTCAACGGAACCAATTTGCGAAGGTGGTTCGTTCCACACAGGCGGCCTTCTGGAATTTGTGTAGGGACCCTTTTGGTATCCACACTCGAGTCTCCCACCGCGCAGTCTACAATCTCCATGCAGGTCAATCACATTGTCTTTACTTTTCGGACTCCCCACATTCAAATTGTAGCCGCACAACACTCTATCATCGACAATTCTGCATAAACTACTATCAAAGGAATAGGGGCAACATCGTTTCCGTTGTTTTTGCACAACTGCATCCTTGTCCTGACTTTGTTTCATGTTAAGAGGTAACAAGCCGGTCGGCTGTGACATTTGACTAGACTTTTCATTTGCATTTTCTGAGTTAATACAACTTCTACCCGAAATTGAGGCCATTGTTATTACGGAAGTCTATAACAATACAAAAGAATACAACACCATTATAAATAATAAATATATAATAATAAGAACAAATAAATTATATTAGTAATACTAGCAAGCCCGCCGGACGTTGTCCTGCCCTGATAATAACAAATATATACTTATATGCATCAAATACTTAAGGTAACTAATGTATTCAATTTGATAAGGATTAATACTGTATCCGTCTAAACAGCCTTCCAAGTACCTCATTGTATGTGACCATGTTTTTAGAAGATAGGTGGGTATAGCAAGCTATCCTTAAAAATAAGTATATGCCATCGTAGACTTTCTTGTAGATCTATAAAAGAGGAATATCTCCTCTGTATTGTTTTGTTATATCTCAAAAGAATTAAGCAGCATTTTTGATGAAAGCTCCTGGCTTGACTCTTTCCATCACTTCCAACAATTATGGTTATATTTCAACCATTTTACAACCACCATGTAACAGTAAACACCACAAATATACTTGTATTATATCATACTTCACATTTTATAGATATATTTAAATTAAAAGATTACATATTTTAGTTTGAAATGTTAGATCAAGGTTTCTTGGTCTTTTAAGATATATGTTATCGGCGAATACAAATGGGAATAGCTATCAAATATTACTTATCTTATATGAAAAGTGTTTTGCCAGAGATTCATGTAAAACTGCTTCGCAATCGGTTTTTTTTTATATTCACATTGTAAATTGACTTGTAATTGAAATATAATTTTCCTACAAAATCCAACTTTTTATCCCCAAGATTTAAAAAGATTATTGTTTTTTCCCGGGTATCCTACTGAACATTATTAGATAGTAAACATTCGATTAGTTGCAACAAATAAATGGAGAAAAATACTTTTAGTTTTGAACACATAATGCTTTGGATTAAAAAACTGATATTTTCAGAAACATTGTTCTTTTCAGTAACAAATCGATCTATCATATACACTTTAAGCAATCGACGAGATCAAACTTTACTTGCTTATGTAATTATACCTTAATATTACATTTCATAATAAGAAATCAAACCCAAAGGAGTATTAAAATGATCGTCACAAAAACTGTGAACTAACCATGAATATTCGTATGCAGTATAAAATCATTGTATTCCTTATCACCACCTAGTCGTTGATTCGTATTTTAATTAACTTTTGTGTATAGCAATGCTGTATGGACAGCATAAAAACTAAGATATAAAAAAAACTATGTGTATTCCATTACATATATTTAGAAATGGCTTTTGTTATAATTATACCTACTATGAGTCTGTTAAATTTCAACGCCGTTTGACCATTAACAATGACAATTATCACACCAAAGTATTCCTTCATGGACAACGTGCTTATGCTATCCGTTAGTCAATAATCGGGTACTAGATGACGTTGCAGTGCATCAATTTATTCACCCTTCAATAGATTGTCATGGAAACTGATATTTGCAAATATTTAAACACGGTGAATCCAAAAAATCCATTTAGCTGCACGTGACTATTTTTTTCCAATAAATAATAATTAATTAGTAAGTAGTTTTAAACAACAAAGAACCACAGGCATAATTAATTCTTTATAGATTAACAAGAGACTTTAGAACCAACTTTTTAATGTCATTCCAGCCCTAATCCGTTTTTATAACGACTGACTGAAGGGTATTTCAATCGATATGCTGTAGCTCCACCTAGTGTCCTTCTAGAATGAAATGGATAGCATCCAAAAGCATCTTAACAATTTATTCTCTGTAGCCAGTTTTACCACGTCTATTAGATCAAAACATTTAGTTTACAGCGTTATTATTTTCTAGCCATAATGTATTCCGATATTCGACTCCTTATATCGTCCTTCTCCGATATCATAAAAATCTGCTGACCAAAATTTAGAATGTTAACATTGTTGATGAATCAGGGGCGTTGATATTAGGTAGTAGAGCAAAAAGTGTTTTTTGATACATTTATGAAGTATAGTAAAAAAATGGGTAAATCCGAACAATATCGTTAAATAGAAATTTGAGCTTCCATTTGCAAAACAAGATAATAAATGTTTATCGATTCTAATAATACACAAACAAAGAGTTCTTAATTTAATACCTCAATTTATTAGTCTTCATAATATTTATATGTGCTTCCAAATACGCAAAATACTTTTTTTACACCATTGAAAACGTTGATAGACTAACACAATAACCAGATTTTCTAGTTTCTCCTAATTACTGGGAGTCCCACATCTCAAGATCACAGGCATTTAATATTTCACATAAATCATGTTCATCAACTTACATGTTTTGCTCAAGCGTTTCTTTATTAAAAAAAGATAGAAAAAGCTATTGATAATATTTCAACATTTTTGACTAAATCGCCCTTTTCGGATTTTTTATAAACGATTCGTTTTCAAAACAGAATTTAAATCATATCTCATTATATTTAGTTTCATATTGACACCTTTTGATACGTTTACGTTAATTATCGAACAGGATACGTTACAGTTTCTCTTTGTCTTCTAAAACCAAACAAACCACAACAACCTCAAAACAAGGCATCATGATATTTTTAAGAAATAAAAGCAGACAAATCTGTTATTCTAAGTTCAGTTTTATATCATGTTATCCAAGAATTAACCAAAGTATTTTTTAAATTCTATATGGTACTATATGGAGTTCATTTTCGTATAACATTTCCAAATACACTTTTAAGTTTCGATAAACTATTATACTCCTTAAATTTTGATAAAGTCATGGATGTAAGTTTCTTATTTTTCCTTTGATGTTGTTTTAAGTCGCGAAAAACATCACTGACCTTTTCTTTATTAAGGTTATCCGACTGTAGTTTACGTATTTTAGAAAGAATAGATTTTCCTAAATTCCCTTTCAGGTAATCAACGTTCAACTTATCTAAAACTTCCTCTTTCGACTGTCTTATCGAAAATCTTCTTTTGATATCATCAAAATTCACATCTTTCAGCGATTTCCATGATTTATGTTTATTTAACTTTTTTTGTATATAAGTGTCCAATAATTGATCTAGTTGATCCCTATCTAACTTCTCTAATTTCTTTGGATTAAATTTATTTGATATGCCAGATGATGACAGATTTCCCTTTTTGTAATCTTCGACAAATTCTTCTAGAACTTTTGCCTTTGATCCCTTTATTGAAAACTTCTTTTTTAGATCATCAGCTTCTAATCCTTCGATCAAGGCAAAATGTTTTAGTGAAATATTCGTTTTTGAAAATGGTTTATTATTTCTATATAACGTTACTATAGTTGATTTCTTTGTTATTGATGATCGTTCTTTGTGAGGAGAAAACTTGTCTTTAAAACTTTGAGATCAATATCAGCGAATTCATAATCATCCCATGGCGGTTCGAAAGTACGCAATAGTTTCTTCTTCACATATCTTCCAAATCTTTTGCAACACCATCTGCAAATTGAAGACCAGCATCGTAGACAACATTTACGTTTTCTTTTCTTTTTCTTCAGCTTTGTCTGATTTTTTTTATTCAATTTCTTTTTCGAATTTCCTGTTGAACGTCATCTCAATACTTAAAACCATAAAAGTAAGTGTATAATAACTTATTTCTTATATATACAAATGTAATTAATACATACTTTGCTTCCGTCGAATACACATACTGATTTAACCGTATACCATTATTACATTATAATACTTCAATTAAGACAAACAAGGAAATTTGTAGAATACTCTCCTATCGATAACGATTTTTAATAATAATTTAGTTATGCTAAATGGCTTATAAGTCAACGTCAGGATTTGCTAATACATGTTTCAAAAAATGCAACAGATAAAATACCAAAATGACGTCATTATCGTTTTCATTTTTATAAAAAACTTTTTGATCACTAGCTTTAATATTAGGTTGTATTTAACCTGAAATTACAATATTTCAAAAGCTATTAAGATATTGAGGAGATTTTTTTGCGATTTCTTAGCCTGATATGTTTGGTAATATTTTATGTCATATAGATTGGTTATTGTTCACCAGTAAAGTATATAAAAATTCATAACATGGACATGAATTAAGAGATGTCACAGAGACTTCCTGGAAATCTATAACAAAAAGGCCACCATTTTGTCATGAAGACAGGCCTCTGTAAACTGGAATAGTTAGCCACTTGACAAAAACTAAGGGCCGTTTGTCAAATTAGAAAGAATAAAAAGAACATTTTTAGGGATATCAATAAATTTGGAGGTTGCGCTAGATTCCTACACTTTCTTCCATGTAGGAATCCAATCGTTTAGTTAAATGGCAAGGAAAAACATTCCGTTCTACCTAAAGCTTTTTTATTTAGTTATTCCTCATTTTATAAATATTGGCAATATGTAAAAATGTTATTACCTTGAATTAGACTTACTTACATAGACTTAGACACTGAGTAAAATGTCTCTTTTCCTATTACCTGTAGTTAAATAATAAAAAAGGCGCTTATGAGTTACACAAAAAAAATGTTTTCTTTAAAAATATTCCTACCGGCACTAGCCATACATACTAATGTACACTTTCATCTCCTTGTTCTATTCACTTAAGCACCTAGCACTTTCGATACTATAAACGCTTTATCAGCGACTTCCCACTATTCCTTGGTGCCAAGGTAAAGTCCTACGGTTATGACAGTAATGTATTTTTCAATACTACAATCAAAATACACCTCAGATATCGCATCCAATATATCATTCGATACCACAACGAATGGTTTCATATAAATGTCACATTGAATTAAGCCCGGACAAAAATTCCGAACTATTTAGTACTTGATTGGATGTTACCTTTCAGTGGAACAAAATCAAACGTTTTTTTAAGTAAGACGTGGTAGCGGTCAGTCAACGGGATAAATGTAAAGTAACATACACCCAAGTTCTTATATTAGAATTAGTAAAATAACGACCTCATCAATTAAATATTGTCTTACTCCTTAACCCTACCTATAATAGATATAAAGTCGAGCCTCTCAGCCTATTCACTATAGATATGCGCTGGCCCTCCCAAAATAAATATCGTGAATAAGCTACTTTTGAAAGAATATATCCGAAGAGTTCGAAACAAGGTCAATATGGTCTTGAGCGGCCTGCATCCCTTGTTATGCTTGAAGAGCAAAATCTCGTTCAGACATACGTCAAAACTCTACAATATTCGTATCCAACCGACCATCACATATAAGCACCCCGTATTTGCGCATATGTCCAAATCCCACTTCCTAACAATGCAACTATTGCAAACTTGTTAGGGAAAAGGCAGCAATTGCCGCATGGTTACATGGATAGCATATAGTCAATTCCAAAAACAAAACAATTTAAATAAATACAAAGTAATTACCACAGTAAGTACATATACTATAACATAAAACTTTGTTGACTCTAATTGATAATCGACATTTAAATGAAAATTCAAAGTTATTAATGTGTTATACACAACATGGAGGCATAATGTCAATGCCGATTTCAGTAAGCGTTTTCATTATTTTTATATTAATCTTGCCTTCAGTTATAAAATCGGTATTATCTTAATGTACGAATTAGATTTTACCACTACCGTAATAAAATTAGATAAATAATTATATGTATGACTTTTTTACTTTTATGAAATATATATAGCAGTAATTATGTTATGTGATGTCTATATTATTTTGAGTATTTATATTGCAGATATGTCTGTTAATTTTTAGAACGATTGCAATTATTAGTTGTGCTCCCAAAATAGGGCGTCAGCGTCTTGCTCCTTTGACATTTGAAACGAATAAAGTAGATGATAAAGATGCTTTGTACAAAATACAATACCGTCGGAAATATATATTAGCTAATGATAATAATACTCAACAAGAAACTAAGGCACCTTGTATCAGTTACGATTATGATTCAACTAAATGCAAACCCGTGAACAATAGAATACTTTGTGGATACAACAAGAATGTTGGAGAACAAAAAACTAATGACGAAATTACAGATATGGGTAACGGTTGCCGATTGCGAGGGGAAAGAATAGAATGTGGATATGTATTGAAACCATTTACCAATATGAGACGTCCTCCTGCACATAGCCCTGAAAGTCATAAGGAACACAGAGAATCGGATGTAAATCACACAATTAATAGTTTTCGGTCTATAAGTGTTAATACCGTTAAAATACTTCTCACACAACTTACAAACGTTACAACAACAACAAAGAAAGTAAAATTATCAACAGCAATAAAAACGAAAGTAGAATCATCAACATCAACAAAAAATAAATTAGAATCATCAGCATCAACAATTACTAATATTTTTCTACCTACATCGAAGAAGGCAAAAAAGCTTACAAATAAAATGTTACCCACGATAATTTCTACATTAGCAGCGTATATTACTAACGCTACTGAATTACCAGAAGATCATTCTACAAAAACAACTACAAATAGAGCTACATATAAATCAAGTAAAAAATGGAATTCGAATTGTGTTGAAAAAAATGATCACATTGTATGCTATGATATTCCTTTACAGTAATATACGTACATATAATTATACATATAAGTTTAATTAACCTCTATTAAAGCATAAAAATATTATTAAACTTAGTATCTGTTGTTTTTTTTTTCTTTTTTGTTATATCTAACATAATATAGATTTGTAGGAGGAGTCTAGGCTAGTTCAGAGAGCGTAAAAATGAAACTCACGAGTGTGTAAAATAGGCTGGATTAATTCCGACTCTATATATGGTATTTATTGCTTACAATATATATTTAAATTGTTTGAATGGCATTCGATTTATAATCAATTAAAAAGGTTTCAGCCAGTCTATAAGATGACATTCTAGAGTCTTAGAGCTATATATTGAAAGGTTACACTTTTCTAACAGACATGAACTTAAACTGAAATTATGTGATAATTTAAGTCATTAATAAGTAAGTCGGAGCGCTTGGCGACTGCTTTCAATCACCTTATATGCTATCTCTTGTGCCTAGATACCCAAAAATTTAGAATATATAGACACTATCCGTGCTACTTCCACAGTCAAATCTTGTACAGGTTTGATCATCGACTTATTATTTCTAGGCTAATAAATATTGGTTACGACATACGAGAAGCGTGGGTGGTGGTCTAGTGGATTGACTGACGAAATATCGATCTGATGTCCGTAGGTTCATACCCCGTCATATATCAACGATTTTTTCGGAATACGCGTACATTTACTCATTTATATTTGTAACACTATTAGCTGACGGTGAAGAAAAACACCATGAGGATACTTGAACTTGAGAAATGTCCTTGTACTACCACCGTATGGGGGGTAAATTTAGAACTGTGGATTTCTCAGTCTTTGAAAACGCCAATACGTTAGGGGCTGGCGTGGTGATTATACCAACACCTTACTTCGGGTAGAAGCTTATGACCTTGCAGTGGTGTTTCTTACATGCTTGATGATGATAATAACGACATTTCTCAGTGTCTTTATCATTATTGGCATCTAATACAGTTTACATGTCCGTCTCAAAAAATTTAAAACGTGTTTCTAATCTATACTCATAAGTATAATGTTGCCTGTACATTTAATTTTTTTTTAATACATTAAAATGGTATTTAATTGCAACGGATTTTAAAGAAATTATATACACTGAAAGTATGTATCATACCGAAATTGATAGTGTAAAATAATTTTTAATAATGCTTTTAGCAATCGTAAAAAGATATTATTTATTGAAAATCGCTTTTCAAGAAAATTTAAACTCGGGAAGTATGTGTTGTTCCTAAGTTATCAATAACCATTTAAAAAATCACAAAGTGTACTCGTATTTCAATAATATAAAACAGCGAGTTGAAAGCAATGGATGTCTAAACCAGTGATTCCCAAAGTGGTCCAGGTGGGCCCCCAGGAGTCCACGAGAGACTCGATGGGGGTGTACGTTGGCGTGACAAAGAAATGGGGGTGCACAATTAGTAAGCGGGAGTCTATGAAAATTGGTCTGTTTTCGATAGTGTGAAGAACTAACAATGTTGCCTTGACTTTATATGGTAGTATTGGACGTGCAGGGAGTTCACCGGAACCAGTAAAATTTTGATAGGGGTCTATGAGGAAAAAAGTTTGGGATACTCTGGTCTAAACGAACAAATGCGGAGCCCGTGGCACAGTTAGTTTTACATAAAAACAATCTTTTAATTATTCTTGATATAAGCAAAACTTGGATTATGGCATGTTTGCTTTTTGCGACGCTGCCTTACAAAGAACTCAAAACTTGACGAAATCATGTTTTTTTTTTATCAAACTCGAATGTTCAAAAAACCTTTACTATATAAATTTTAATCTCCCATAATAAAAAGATAATTATTAAATAGATTTCTTTTCACACTTCAAATGAGGTTTTACGAATAGATTGCAGATAATGGCTACAAAAAACTTTGTTAGCTGTTCAGTTGCTTGTTAAGCATTATCAAATATTTTCTAATAATAACGGCAATACTTGAATTATGTTCACATAACTAAACATTCTTTCAATATATATTTATGCCCTTATAAAATAAAACCAAGTGGGGCATAAACTTACATCCTACTACCCTTACAAACCTATTAGTGAAATATTGTTCCTAAATGACGTTATAAAAAACCCATAAAGGCTATAAAAATATGAAGCAATTAAATAAACTTGTTTAATTTATGCTCTTAGTAAAAGAAACATGGCGTAAGTACTATTGAAATTATATCCTTATGTGAAGAATCAGAACGTGTCTATATGAAGATAGTGGCGACTGAGAAAATGAAACGCTAAGAAAGAGAGGAATTCGTAGTTTTACTGTTGCGTCGTTTCTGCTTTTAAATCGTGGTAATTTTAATCTATTTTTCAATAATTCCGTCGTCATTAATGTTTTTGTGTTGAGCAAATGATTAGATTCAATTACAGATAATAAGATGCCTTATTTAAAAGTCTAATGCTCGAGAATATAACAAATCATATTAACCATGAGATCATAAAATTTACAAACATAATTTTAAAACATTAGACGGTGAACACTCAAATTTTTTACAATTCTTATATGTAGCTGTTCGAATTAAATTCAGTTGTAGTAAAACAAATTTACCAAAACAACCCATTATTATAGTGAGCTCTTAAATATATGTACGCATATGCGTTTAGCTAGTTAGATTGGAATTTGTACAATTGTCATGCAAGCCAACAATTTAAGCAGAGGTTCGGTCACTTTGACATCATTGCGCTAATTACTATTTCGGCTGTGTACCTTCCGCGCTTGTCATCAAACCTGAGTAAAGCTGTAAAGGTGGTTTAGGTCAACAGCATATACACAATAAAAAAGAGAAACATTATTGACTGGCTTACCAAACAAGGATCAAGATACTAAGGTTTAGCAAATACACAATAAAGAAATAAACTCTGTTATTTTTAAAGGATTTTCGATTTGAAGGAGTTATGCTACATCGTAACGTCATTAAATTTGAAATTTACTTTTGAACTTTTGGGTATTTTTATTTGAATAATATTGGTTATATCTACAATACGTACATATGGCTATTCCCAGGGAGCTTTCGATTCATTGCGTTAGATTTCTTGAGATATATGCGAATGAAGTAATTTTCACTTGTGAATGTATTACATTGTAATATGTATCCAGGAAAATGCTTAGTACCAAATGAACAAATATATTAGTACTCCAACGTACGAAGTTGAAAAAGTTCATAGGAAACAAATGATGCCCGTGACACGATTCTTACTACCGAACAAATCCATCAGCGTTAATACGTTACGTTTCTCAGAAATTAATAGCAAAATATTTATTAGGCTAATTTGATATCGTAGACGTTAGACGTATAGTATAACATATATGTTCAAAAATATTGAACAGCGTGAGGTACGTCGAACCGGCCGATGTTAGAATTCAAAATATTTGATGTCTTTATTTTTTAACCGACATCAAATAAGGAGGAGTTTATACGTTCCGCTATATGTATTTTTTATACAAGTTAATTGTGTGGTAATTGTGTCGTTAATTGTGAACTGATTGTGTTATAATCTACTAGCAGGCTCGGAGGACGTTGTCCTGATAATAAAAAATATGTACATATGTGCATGAAATGCTTAAGGTAACTAATGGATTCAATTTGATAAGGATTAATAGTGTATTCGTCTAAATAGCGTTCCAATTACCTCATTTTATTTGACCATTTTTTGAACATAGATGGGTATAGTAAGCTATCCTTAAAAGATATTTATTTGCCATCGCAGCTTTTTTGTATATCTATAAAAGATGAATATCATCTCACTATGCATTGTTTTGTCATATGTCAAAAGGCTTAGGCATTGTTTTCGATGAAAGCTCCCAAGCGGCTTGACTTTATCCAATACTTCCAACAATTATCATTATATATCAACCAATTTACACAGAACCTTGAAAAATTATATGCCTACACCTTCCTCATGTATTACTCTAGCTTTTGAATTTATCGCGAACATACAGACAAACAGGCAGACAGACGCGGCGGACGACTTTATTTTATAATATGTAGTGATAAGCGAGTGAGTGAAACAGGATACAGTATTTATTTTATTTTTGGCAACCAATCTTCTAGTATACTATTACTGCCATTGTCGAGTGGTAATGATATTATAAGTTTCTTGCGATCATTTCAATGAACTAACAAGATCGTGGCCGTCTCGTTAGAAATTTCCAGGGAGTTTTCGTGGCAAGTCAGAATCCATGCACCGAGGCATTATTTCCCATCCAGTTCACTTGTGCACAATAACCAAACTATATTATGTAAAACGCTCACAATATAACAAAATAGAGAGGAAAATTATGAATAAAATATAAAATCCACTACACGACGCTCCAAGATCCCGGCAAAAACTCCAAGAAGACAGTAGGTAGGACTTCACAAATATCGACAGCATTAACAGACTGATTTTCAATTGTTGGGCTATAATTGTCAGGACAAGGTTTGTATGAAAGAAAATATCAGAAAAATCGTACGGAAAAGTGAAGTCTTAATCCTTAACTAGGATGACTGGGAACACTTCATATGTCAGAAATATTTTTTTGTTGGCAAATACTTCAGGCGATCTTTTAAGCGAAGGTTCTTTCTTATTTATTTCTACATTTGTGTAATTTCTTATCATCCTTACTTATGTGACTTTTACATAATTAAGCTGACAATAACTTAAGATGTAAAGACAAAATAAATACTATAAAGTAACTACGAAGAAAGAAACAAGTAGAAAAAATGCTAAAATGTTTTCGTTTGTCTACTATAATAAAGTAAATGAATTATTAATATGTAGTTCACCTTGATGGCATACGCACTATTAAGTTGTTCATAAAACACACGCATTATTGAAATAACTTATTATGTGGTTTGTGATGTTGAGAATGAATTGTTTTTAAATAATGTACATAAAAATGTCAAAACAGACTATATCGCAGTATCGGTAATGGTAACTAATGTTCGCTCACTGTTTGAAATTAGATCATTATTATTATTGAAAACTAACTACCCAAGCCGGCTTCGCACGAGTGTACTAAAGAAAAATTAGTCCAAATCTTCTCTTTACAGTACGAACATATTATGTATAATTAAATAAATTCGCACAATCTGTCAATGCTGGCAATATTTATCAATCTTTCTACGTACTGGGTACTGAGTAGAGGAAGACCGAAAATAAGTGTGGATGGATTTTGTAAAAAATTATGTGTATAAAAGGTGTGAATGTGAATACTGAGATGAGATTTGACAGGGGAGAGTGGAAAAGGAAAACAACATGTTGTGCCGACCCTACTTAGATGGGATAAGGTTAAGATGATGATGATTCCTACCTACTGTCTTCTGTTTCAATCACTCAGTCAAATATTATATGATGGTTTTTACCCAAATTTCGTACTTTTCCGTACAATTCTTTCAACATTTTCATTCATGCAAACATTGTCCTGACGATTGCAAACGCAACAAGAAAAAGAAAATAGGTGCAGCCGTTGATTTTTATTTATATAGATTGTAACTAAATAAATTAATTAATGCTTAAAAAAATTAGTTTACCAAGACAGGAGAAAAGGTACCAAACTCTTTTGTTATCACCTATTTATATACAGAACATATGCCTCCACATGATTTACAATAAATCAATATCATGGCAAAATACAATTAAATTTCTATTCTATTCACAGTACTTTGATAAGTTCTTTCATTTCCTTGAAACTAACGTATAGCCGATATTATTAAAGCAGGCGTGTTTATTTATGTGATTGGAGGCAAACGAACAGATGGGTCACCTGGTGATGAGTAATCACCACCGCCCATAGACACCTTCGACGCGAGGGGCATCACGGATGCGTTCCCGGCCTTTGAAGAAGGAGTAGGCCCGTTATTTGAAGGTTTGTAGGTTATATTGGTCTGGAAACGCTGGCGCTGGGAGTTTAATCCAAAGAAGCGAAGTACCTACGTGGAAAAAACGCACACATAAACCGTATATTCGCGTAAACTAGGTACCCCGTATAGTAAAACAAAACAATATATACATCTGTAATCTATGCGAAGGAAGCCACTAGTGTAAAGCTACTCAGTTAAAAACCACTTAACCATGTTATAAATCATTCGATATAATTAGTTTTTCTATTAGGAACTGACACGAGTCTAAATTCACACAAAATATTTATAGAAAACCCCACAGAATGTCTACATATTTCAAGAAAGTATAAACGTATAAGAGTCAGATTAGTCGCATGCCATAAGTAAACTTAATATATATACATATGTATATAATTAGATCTTAGAATCGATGAGAAAAAAGTGTATAAGCATTATGGGCACATCGCATTATGAACAATAACCTTCCACGTCAATTATAATAAACTATGTTATGCGGTAAACAACATTTACACATTGACTCTACGGATAGCACACTGATAAAGCGATCGCCTAAACACAGCCACCATGCTGTATGTTGTGGGTTTGAATCCCCAATGGACAACGAGTTGTGTAATCCAAAGGATCTGTGTAAATCAAACGATTCTCCAAAATTTGGGAGAACTTTGCGTCATTTCTTTTTTGTTTTGTAAAAAGCCTCCGTAATTTAAGATCGATACCTAAATTTGTCTTTAAAGAACTCCAATTCTCTATACTATTCAGTTGCAATGAATAAATGAAGTGAACATTTGAAACGAAAGCAATAAAAATTACTATCTAATAACTATGGGGTTGTAAAAGGAATTCCTAACATATTTGTTTCAGTTATGCTGATATATATCTAAGCAGTTCTATGAAATAAAACTATCAAACTTAAACAAAAGAGATTTTATAAAATGAATTAGTATATAAAATTTTATTAAATTATCAAAATAGAGAAATCTAGATCAGAATCTATACGCTATAAAGGCGATAGAAGTTGTATAATTTATTTTTCTGCATAAGCTTCAAAGCAGCAATTTTTGGCGCTACTGTATATTGGACGTACTGCCACACGTGGCATTCCCGTTTAGTTTCGAGGAGTAAATCTATTATGACAAGCCTCACAACTACGGTTATTTTGAGGTTAGCATTATATAGTTATTGACTATGTATGCAGCTCCACACTTGTTCATTTATATGCTTTTAGCTATTGGCCACAATCTCACCTGATGTTAAATTAAGGTGGACTAATATGGTAAACATGCTAAGCCTAAAGGGAGACGGGTTCTCAAATATAGCCCCTGAAACATACTAGCTACCATTTTATGATTTCTTGAATGAACGAATACTTTATTACACTTTTTAGTTTGAACACTGGCAAGCTTAATGTCACGACGCATTTTCTTCTATTTAAGCAGAGGTATTATGGAAAAAATTAAAGGTATTGTACGTATTGTTTATATAAGAAACGATTTCATCACGATGTTTTGCTGTTCCGAAAGATCCAGCTCATTCGCAAAGATTCGAACCTACATCGATCGATAAGGTGACCGAACACGCAAATGCCTTCATCTCTTCAAATGGATATTTTACACTTTTACCCTATAAAATAGAAAGTAATATATTGTTTTACCCCATAACTTTTCTATTTTCCACTACGCTTGTGTTAACTCTCAGTCATGTTTCTGCCTAACATCCTGAATATTCCTTTTTAATTATTAGTTTACAATATTATTACAAGACGGCACGCTATATTTATAATATTTATTTCTGTTACAATGTTGACATATAATAGTAATTTAATTTATTCAATGAACGTAAATTCCTGATTAAAATAATATTGAAAAAAAAAAAAAGCCAGGGGATGATCTTCAGAGGGGTAATTGCGACAACCGGCTACGAATTATAACATTTGCGTAGCATCTCGAAGATTTTTATGATTTCAACCAATCGACATATATTGTGTATACGACTATATCACCGGTTATTTACCCGTGCTTAGTCAGAATGGCGTCTTTACTCTGCCTCGTATAAATAGGTCTCAACAGATCTGAGGCTCAAGCATTATAGTACAGAATCTGGCAAAATGAAGACCGTAAGTAGAATTGTCTCCTATTAATATTTCAAATATTTAATTGTAAAAATAATGTATTTTGCAATTAATATTGTAATGTATCAATCTTTATGATTTTTTTTATTAATTTTTATTGTCTACATTTACACAGACTTTTAAATTATATATCTATATATTATCCTGTAATTATTATTAATGTTAAAAATACCACATTACATTATTAAAATACACTTTGTATACCAAAATAACATTTGTACCTCACAAATTATTTTCTTAATAGTTCTGTAACTCGTACACCGATTCTTAGTACTGATTTTATTATATTATTGTATGGTAATAATTACACGCAATTAATATTAGTAAGAATTATACCCAATAATTACTACAACAAAATAGTGAATTATAGTTAATTTTTTTATTCTATGTAAGTAACAATTACCTTTATATATACTACAAATATTATGAAAACAAGTTTTTAAAATACAAAAGAGTGACCTTTACGTCCATTATATAACTGTATACAGAATTCTATTTCTATAATATAAGTTTATAAGTGATACGATTTTTTATAGATAATCTACGTTGCATTAGCGATATCCTTATGCATGGCATACGCAACGGCAATACCCACCCTACAACAACCAAACGTGGACTCTGCTCAACCAGCGGAGGAAACCCTTCAACCTGAGGAATCGCACTGGGGTGGACGGGGCTGGGGTCATGGAGGCGGCTGGGGACACGGAGGCGGTTGGGGTCGCGGTGGCGGTTGGGGTCATGGAGGTGGCTGGGGTCGCGGTGGTGGTTGGGGTTACGGAGGTGGCCTTGGATATGGTGGCGGCTATGGATGGGGCCGTTAATATACTTAGATAGGTCCACTTCTAGCTTTTAATTATTCAATAATTGGTATTAACATCTGTGATGGACAAAAACTATGAAAATAATTACACAGATAAACAAATGATGTCTTCACATGAATAATAAATTTATAATAGATTCATCTGCAAACCAACGTCACTTAACAGATATGTGTACATAAAATTAATGTTAAAAATGTATGAAATAATCAATAAAATCTATTAATATTTTTTTTGTTTTTTCTCTTTATACTTTAGACATAATTAAATTTATAGACAAAATTTGTTAACACCAGCATCTTCGTTCACGTGAGACAATTGTAACATTACTGTTTATCACCTACCTAAAAACTTAATAATATGTACTACGTAGTATTAATGCTTTTGTCCTATATTATTCTTAAAAGTAAATCCAAATTGATACAGTAGTTTTGAGTGATGCATGTCCGAGTACAAAATAATTTACGCAATTTTTATGTGAAGTATAACAATCGATAGTAACAGAAATCAATATCCGAAATTTAATAAAATAACTATGACTATCATGTTGTATGTACTTCCTGATTTTTTTTTTCGTTTATGAGAGTTGAAATTACAAATTGCCTTAAAAAATATCCATGGGAATTTTTTGTAGGATTATTATTCACAATCATTCTATTGCGTAATATGACCACAGCAAGTACTCAGACAATGACTTACACATTGAAGAGAGAGGAACGTTATCGGATTGAGATAGTATTATAGGTAATTTGTGCAGAAATAAAAAAAAACAAGTATCTGTTTCTATGTTGTTAATATGTTATGTCGACAATACTTAGAAGGACCAAGGTCAAGAAGAAGAAAACAATATCGTCTTTACACCATACTTCTATAAGAATACTTCAATGACAAAGCTAATTTGACTATGTCTTTGATAAAAACAAGTATAAGCATTTGTGCTTCGTTACATTTAAAATGGAAATGATGAACAATTTGTGGCGACAGTCGAGAAGCGTCGATTCAGCAATTTCGGGCGCGAACGGAATCTAGAGCGCAGCGCTCGCCAGTGGTCTACAGACTCCGCTAGGAATAATATTATTCTGTGGCCTACAGAGCCCTGTCCGTAACTGTGACTTTATGTATACATAGTGTAAGGGAACACTGTATCACTGAAAGATATTATAGAGTGCTTATTAGAGAATTGGACGCTTTATTTTATACAAATATCTCCATGCATACCACTTTCCATAAATGGAATACCTTCGAGTTTGTTCGATGCACATGGACAACCTCTTAATGATATTACAATATGTGTATAAAAAACTGTTATTTGCAAATTTGCTTCCATAATGGCGATTACATATGAAAATATATATAACAGCTATCTTAATCTTAACAATAATGGGAAGACAGTACCGTGTTTGAATATAGGATAGCTGATATATACAAACTTGAAATGAAAATACAATTATAATTTATTTTTCGTATTTAAAAAAAAAAAAAAATCTCTCCGCACTTTCGTTACTATGGATCAAATCCTATGTCATAAGGAGTTTCACAAACATACAAATATGTCAGACCACTCAGAATAATTATTTGTGAATGACATAAATAATTCCAAGAGTTTAAATCCACAAGACGTGATGCGATGGCAACGACGAAGTGATCTTAAACCAACGCGCTGTAATTAACATGTACTCACTTAGGAGTAGAAGAAGACCAAAGAATATAGACGGACTTTGTGATGAATAATATATGTATAAAAGTAGTAAATAAGAGATTATAGCAGACAGAGGAGAGTGAAAGAAGGAAATATGTTGTGTCGACTTTACTTTGGTGGGCCAAGTGTATAAATAAGAAAAAACAATACCACCTTCTATTTACAACACATTTCTATAACAATTCTTCAAAAAAAAGTTAACTTTACTACTTCTCTAAAATAAAATAAAAATTAGCATTTGTGTTTACTTACATTTAAAATTGAAGTAATGGACAATTTAATACATTTATACTTTGTTCGATTCATATGGATAACCTCTTAAAGACATTACAATAGATCTAAGAAAAACAATATAATTCCCATAAAATCTGTCATAGATGGAGTAATTTAAGGTTTCCTATAAATCAGTTGTTTACATCTTAACGACCTTCAGAATGAAAATCCGGTATATCTATACAACTATTAGCTTTTGCTTGCGGTTTTGTCAGCGTAAATATTTATTTAACTTATCTTTCGGAAATAGTATTTTTTTGTAGATGAAAGATACCCTATGTACTTTTTTAACCGTCTGGGAACGTGTGTACAAAATATCATGACGATCGGTTATGTAATTAAAGGATGAAAAGGTAACAAACAATTAAACAGAAGATTATGCTTATTATTTTGTATGAATGTTTTTCAGAATTTTAAAAACATAATATGATGTATTCGTATTTAGCCGTTTCATTGTTCGTGGTTGTAATTCAAATGAGATAATAAATTAATTTAGATGTAGGTATTAAAAATGAATCAACGCTTGTTATGGATCGTAAAACATAATAATTATATTTTGTAATTTAGTGTTTAACCCATTATCATACTAATTAATGGTTACTGTTTTTGTTTTTAATTATTTAATATAGGTATATATTATATCAATATTTTGGTACATAATTAAAAGACTTCAAGAAAATTTGTAACAATAAAATTTTCGCTCTAAAGGCTTTTGTTCCACATTAAATTATGTACTCGTATGTCTTTATTTTTATCCATATTGAGAATTAAAATTGAAATAGTTATTTTCTGACTCAAAAGACCGACAAGACATTTTTGATAAGTCATTGGGCATCTTCGACGAGATCCGGTATTATTGTTGTTGACAAAGTTACTGACAATTTATAACTTTACTACGTTTTTATTTTGAATTTGTGTATCTAATTCTCTGTAATTCTGTAATTCTCTGTATTCATTATGTAAGAGTACCATATGATATTCTTAGATGATTTTAGTTTATATCATCTTCTTTTATAATACTTTAAAATTAAACTGTCTACTATATAGTGCATGCTGTAGCAGCTTACAAAGGACAAATGTTATTATTAAATATAAATAATAATAATATTTTCGAACAAGAATCTTGAGTAAAGAGGGATATATGCAAGCGAACTCAATAAAGGTGAGCTCATCTGTAGTAAACTAGAAGACTTCTTCGAATCAAATTTGCGACAATACCTGACGGTGTTACAGAGCCATTTTTTTTTACTAAGGTAGCTACATACAATAATTTTAACACTTACCATCAGGTGACCCACCTGTTCGTTTGACCCCTATATATATAAAAAAATACAATTTATTTGCGAATTTCGCCTACTGTTTACTAATTATTAAAAACATAACAGCAAAAAGCAATAAAACTTAAAAGTTAACGATATATAAAAAGTGATATTTCATAGAAACTTTATGATAGCCACATATAAAAATAATGGACAAAAACTTCAAGTGATTAGAATTTTCCTTATATATGTATAGGTAAATACATACGAATAACTTATGTGAGACAGTATCTCTTTACGTAGCCTTTATTCACACCCTGAGATTTAAGGGCATCTAATTTCTCACAAGCTACAATATTCACCCCTTAAGTTAATAAAGACGCGTATGAAAGTGATGAATGGAAATTTGAAATTGAAAGATCTTTAAAAAGCCGTTATTATAAAATCATACACAAAATCTTGTTCATCGGTACGTGGTTACAGAATACAAAGAAAGCATTTGTTAAGAGTATGTCAATTTCTTAAATTAATGAAATGCAGGAATTCGGTAAGGCTTCTAACAAATATGATACAAAAAACTGTTATATAACATTTAATTACCTTCGAAGTACGATACGTGGAAACACATATTTCAACTAAACGTCTAGGCTACCATCCTCACGTTGAAAATCTGTCAGCAAGCACCTGTGTGTATCGGCAGCAGCAGTTGAGAGCCGATCCCCCTCTCGGTTAGCTGGTTTACCATCTTAGGCCACATTGTCATTTAACATCAGGTGAGATTGTGGTCAAACACTACAACCGAAAAAGCTTAAAAAATGTTCTGGCCTTCCTCTAACTGTCGCACATAATGAAGTTGGCACGAAATGTGGTATTCCACTCTCATCTATGAACTGTCATTTTCTTTTTCAAAGTGTCTACACTATTGACCTGGCAAGGCCTCTACAGTTTCACCGGACTACTAAGGGGAGCGCTTAAAGCACTCACCCGATTTTATATAGGCAACCAACACAAGGGCGACGGTGCGCTTCGGCTGTAATTTATTCCCCAGGCAATACATTTATACTTTTTTCTATCTTTCTCCATTACTATATCCATCCCCACTTATGTAGATAATTACATGACTATTATTGGTATGTAGTAGTCTATTGGTGTACATGTTTCTTCGTGACATTCCTATACCAGTACTACACTAATCTACTAATCCTCAACTTACTTATTACTGTAACAGTTTTAAGCTTCCTTTGACATGTATTCAGCTGGTTAGCTCACGCGTACCCATAGCTGAGTAAAGGCATTTTCTCGTTCCCACCACACCACAGTATGGGACGGGCTTTCATCTGAGTTTACTTACCATCGTTCGTTGGACCACTGAGCTGGTGGTCTGCGTGACAGTCATTTTTTCCGCCGCATACCTCCACTTTAGCCTAGTATTTTTTTTTCAAATATCTTCAAGATTTATTCTCCTACAGGTTTCTGCATTTGGTATCAAACTACACATACGCAAAATGGCAAACTCTATGAGCCTTTGTACAAACTTGAATTTATGTATATATTTTTTTATGGGTTTCGGCGCCGTATGTGAAAACGAGCTGGATACATTGGTCTTCACAAATTGTGATAAATTCGATTTCAGGACGTCTTCTAGTTTACCGAAGAGAGCCCATCTTTACTGACTTAGATATCTATTTCTTTTGAAGTTCTATTCCTTTCTTAAATACTTTATAGGTTTTAGAGTTCGGCCACAATCTCATCTGGCGTTAAATGATGATATGGTCCAAGATGGTGAACACTTTAAACCTAGAGGAACTGGCTCTTTAGTGTAGCTGCCAAAACAAACCTATAGGATACTATAGATTTTTAACTCGATATTGGTAACAAGCGAGCAGCTGATTTAGATAAAGCCCTATTATCAGGCTATGGTTTCATCACTATGTTTTCATTCACCAAAAGCTGGCTAATTCACTAAGATTCCTTCAAAGAACTATCATCTCTTCATTGTAATAAGTCTACAACAACAACAAATAAAAGACTATGTAGTCGTAGTAGTGTAGTAGTGTAGTAGTAGTAAGAAGAAGAATATGAAGTAGATAAATCCACTACAATAAGATCATAAGATTGCAAACAAAACAACACTCTGTATGTGTATTTTTTGTCACTGTATCAGCTTTTTGTATCACAATGAATTCAAACGTTTCATGCGTCTTTTCCGCTAAGATACCATATATATAATCCCACTCCAGATGCATGATATGCATTATTCTTCCAGAACTACGGCCATGAACATTGTGAGTATTCTTTCCATTGTATATTGAAATTTATGCATTTTGTTTTTGCGCAGTTAACTTGCAAATGCTATTATAACATTAATGACGTCAATTCAATAATAAACCCTATGCTGTTCTTTAAATAATTACATTCCACCTCGTATGCTTTGTAGTATATATAGAATTTTACGACTTCCATTATAATATGTCAAATTACAAGATTTTTTTTATTTCGACAAAGTTCCCAACAATAAGGAGTCTGTAGTTCTATAATTCGACAAATTTTATAATTCGGCATCGGCTTGCAAAACGTCTGTCGGATTATTGCAGGTCACCTGTATAGCAATCTGCAATAAAAGTGTTTGTGCTTTCAATTTCAGTTAAAGTACGTAATACTGATCGTATGGGCTCTGCTGGCTTTTGCTTCAGCAACAGCTCCTGCTAATACAGAACCAGCCGCCTTGGAGCATCAGGACTCCGCAAACCCAGGTTGGAATAACCGATATAGCAATCGCCGCAGATACGGCCGTTAGTTTTATTCCCTTTTTGTTCTTTCAGTTTTATTTTAGTCTGTTTGTTTTATTTGTTCTCTTAAATGACATGGTACATGTATATTTAAAATTCAATGGGTTATTTAGTTATTGAATAAATTTATAATAACATAATCTGTGTTTTGTTTTTGTTCTAAAGTACAAAACGTCAAGATGGTGTAACCTTTTTCTATTTCTTGCTCCCATGCCGTGTAAAGACAACACTAGTATTTTGAAGAGAAAACTTCTTTAAGCGTGCTGATTTGTGAACGAAAGTCGACGGTTCGATGGAATGGTGAATCGTGTATACTCGATTCCAGTTGTCATCAAACACGTTTTCTGCATGGCAAAGTGTACATTGTTCCAATACTTATATTTTATTATTACATATTATAACAATAAAATAATATTATGTATGTTTTATATATAATTAGTGCAGTAATTCGAGTGTATAAATTATGCATATTTAAATATTAGTTTCATCTATTTACATATAACTATTGATAAATCTGTACGAACTTATAAGTAGTCACTTCTACCGTGTGGTCTACTACACGGGATTATATTATACCATCATAAAACATATATACAGTCAATATTCAAACAATCAAATTTTATTTATGTATAAATACTGCAATATGCCGACCGTGAACAACACAAGAAGTACCTCCGGCTCTTTAGCACTGTATCTTCATGAGAGTCACCTCACATATCAAATCCTGCAGGGGCTCTCCTTAGATGTTAAGTTTCACTCGTTCAGTGTTTACGACTCTTAGATTAGCTAGTACCTGTGGCCATTCGGTTATACTTCAATCGTTGGTAACACATTTTAAGTTGAGTTTTAGTTGTAACTATTTGATCACCCTTCAACCAGTACTCATACATTTTACATTAAGATTAATTGTAGTTATGAAGAAAAATGAAAATAATAATTTTATTTAAAACTATATTCTCCATATCTCTCGGGCGTACCCGATATAGTTATTACGTTCTTAGCTTTGTCCGATGTCAATAAATAAAATGCCAAACTTGTTTCAGCTATTTTAAATTATGTAGTTATTACTTTACAGACTATAAAACTATTAAATAATTGTTATATGACACTGAAATTTATTAAGTACATGCATAGTGGAAGACACGTCAGCAGACAGCCGTTGGAATTCTATGTCGAAAGAATTATATTTCGAAGTTAAGTATTTAAAGAAATTTACTAATTTATTTCCAATTTAGATATATATATTTCATACAGAAATATATGAATAAAATAAATTTATGTTTTTCTCTCTTTATTATTATTTAACCCGTCGACTGATTTTTTAAGACCCAGAACTCAAAATGGTAATAATGGTTTTAATTTTTTTTTTATAATTTCACAACATCATACATTATAAATTACATGGTTTATTAAAAAAAGTTCGTACAAATGAAAAATAAAATGTACATTTTACATAAATTTTACAATACATAATTTGTTATTTTTCAATGTTTTGTAATAAATCAGGTATTTTCTAAACTTATGCTACCAACAGCCTATTGATCTGTGCCTCATGAGGTATACATTCGTTTGTGTGGAACTTCAACATTTATGGTTTTAGATAGTTCAGTATTTAACTTATGAAAGCTGTGTTAAGATATGTATAATAAAGTTTCTAATTTTTTTTTATTATTATTTCATTTAAAAACTTGCTAATGAGGTTTTATACCGTGGTTTTCATGATTATTCATCACATCACTGGAATCTTAAGCGAGACATAATACGCAACCCCCGCAAAGGACTTGCATTTGTTTAACAAACATAATTGTCTGATCTGTGTCCTGGTGTTTTAATTACCTACATATGTATACCAATTGTTCAGTTGCCCTACTAGCAGTGACTAGGCATATGCCTATGTCAATTTGAAACTCTATCCAATACACACACACTGGGCTGTTATGCACAACGTACTAATAATAACCTTTCGATTTTCGCGAATTGCTTAATTTGCACTACATTTTGAAAATTATAATGATAATCATAATACATTTATTTGACCTCACATTTAGATTTACATTCTTAATGCTATACAATATTTTAAAGAACAAAAGGAAAAGTATACATTTTATAAAAAGTAAAGATAACTTAAAAATCAATGTGAGGTCTGGAGTCTGAAAGTGGTACAAAGACCTGAACTACAAATCTCCAGATCCTCATTTAGGAATTAAACTAAATTCTTATCATTATATGTACAAGCAATTAATATTTGTAACAAAAAAAAATCTTGTGAAATTATAGATAGTAGGCTTTCAGTGTTATTGTATGAAAGTGTTAGTAACCAATTATAGATAATGCATGCAATGCAGAAGCAAAGCGAGCAATTTAAGATACTTTCCCTTTCTAAAACTTCAACCCTTGCCACTGCATAGTACAAATTATGCTTAATTTGGAATTAAATAGTGGTGTTTCAATTCATCACCTAATAAAAAAAAGTTAAAATAAAATTTTAAAACCTACATTTATGTAATTATCAATTTTAGTTGCTTCTTCGATTTTAAAGTTGACTGAAGCACGTTTAACTTTTTTTATAGATCTAGGTATCGTTATTAATTCATTCGTATATTTTCCTGTACCTTTTCCACTTAAATGCCGTATATATAATTCGAAATGTAATCGATAACTAGCACTATTCTGCCAGAATTGCGAACATGAAGTTTGTAAGTACAATTATTTTATTTGACATATTTTTACTGTGTCTAAATTATTTCCAAGTATAATATATAAAAAAAGTAAAAAAAATTATAAGCCGCTAGAAAATGAGACTAAAACTATCCTTTATAGTATAACCACATAATGAAATAAAAAAACATGTGCGTCTCGGGACGCCCGACAGAAGTGATAACTTAAAAGTAATATTATTGAAACCGTTTAACTTGAGAAAACCTTAGGTCGTTGCTTAAATTTTATGTATATTAATATCATAATGTATGGAAAGGTTATGTATTAATAAAATCTTTTTTTATTGATTATAAAATATATTATATTCGTACTTACAATTCTTGAATATGTACACCTACCGCTGCCGTATGCGTGAGAGAAAGGGAAGCCAGACAGACTGGCGCCGTAACGCGTTACGTAACGAAGCGGTTTACCTTCCCATAAGATGTTATCATTTCAAAAGATAACTGAACAACTGCAAGTCGATCTGTCAAGATTTTTGAAGATCTCTACTATCTACTGTCTCGCTCACTTTTTATATGGGGATGTTTAATCCAAACATTTCTCTTCTTTTCGTACAGTTTTTCCAAAAATTTTTCATACAAACATGACGAAAAAGAATTAACCAGGTTGTTGCAAACGTTCTGAAGTGATGCGCTTACAATTGCGGGAATTAATTTTATACATACGAGTATATTGTTATTTTCTTTTTTTTCAGTTAAAATACCTAATGATTATGGTATGGGGCCTGATGGCTTATACTTCAGCGATAGCCATTGACCTCGCGGACCCCGAAATTTTAGAACCTCAAGAATCAGCGAATCCAGGTTGGCATCATCAGT
Source organism: Antheraea assamensis (assembly GCA_035772565.1). Lineage (NCBI taxonomy): Eukaryota > Metazoa > Arthropoda > Insecta > Lepidoptera > Saturniidae > Antheraea > Antheraea assamensis. Next base: position 875,522 of record JAQQSE010000069.1, read on the forward strand.
ACACTCAATACATGCAGTATAAGAATCGCCGATATGGCTATTAATTCACACTCGATATGTTTTTAAAAGTTTTTTCGATTTTGTAAGAAAATACAATATAAAACTAAATATATTTCCGTTTACTGATTTAGAAGGTTTTTATATTTAAACGACTTTTTTATCTATATAAATAAAAATCATTTGCCGAATATACGTAATCACTTCAGAATGGCTGCACCTAATTCTATAATTCTTTTTTTGTTGTCTTTGTAATTGTCAGGACATGGATTATATGACAGATAGTAAGTACGAAAAAGTGAAAAATTGAATTAAAAATCTCCATATAAAAAGTGAGTGAGTGAGAATAATTTTTAATATATTTACCTACCTGACTAATGTAAAATATCGTCCTGCAATCCTGTTCATGCTTTTTATATTATCTTAGTCTAGAAACTTATATTGTCTTCTTGACTTGGCTCCGTCTATATCTTGAACATTAGGTACATACAGTACAATCAGATACACCATTATTGTTTTCCAAAAGCATAATAGAAAACAATACGCTCCTATCCAAGACTAAACTATAACATTTTCAAATATCACTACGATTACATTATTCGTTTCTTAACTTCGTAAAAACCTATTACAAGAGTGTCTATATTAGTAAATCGGTGGTTCTGTCTATACATTTATTTTTTTTCTTCAATTTATGTTATAAACGTGTATTATGACGGTAACTGATATACTCGTATATCAAAATTATCTATCGTGTTTGGATGTCCCTGATTTGACCCAAAAATGGGTAAACGGATTTTTATAAAACTTTGTACACTGGAAGCTTATATCTCCCTCAATCGATGGCAAGAATGGTAAATTTTTAAAAATACATATTATAAATTCAGAAATCTAGCTATAGCGCTTACATAAATTCAACAATTGATTTTATTTACATAAATGTACACAATAGTTAATATCACGACCTTACGCTACACATGCTCATTTACTTATGTAAATACTAAGACAGCTCAAGTGTAATTAAAATGGCCATAACATATCTTAGATGACTTTGTATTCCTACAACTAAGTTGACGATATGTTATGATTCATAAATTTGCCCAGAAAACCCATGCAAACATTCATTATTGTGAGCAAATATAAATACTGATTCATTGTCTATTTTACGAATAGCTTTAAACACTCTATATACCTACTTAAAAATACTTATCATGCAAAAAATACTCAATAGATTTCGATCAATAGTTTTTTTTATATTATTTCTTACACACTTGGTCTTTACTGAGGATGTGATAATCGAAAGAATTGAATCGAATGGAATAATGACGTTGTTCGATCTGATGTATGAAGCGGGACAAGCATGCATGCACATATACTCGTATACATATTTCTATATTTTACGGATAGATAGATACCAGTAGTGTTAATCGGCAACAGGTTCAACCATCCACCAACGCCGATTTCAACCATCGACCAACGACGCCTTTTAATGACTTTTTGTTGTTTTACAAACGTTCGCTGTTATAGTAAGACATGTGAGCGGCCAAATAATTCCACGCGGAGATGCGAAGTAACGTCCACACTAATTTTCAAATTACTTACGTTCCAACACCTTCTTTTAGATACATCAATTTATAAAGGAATATGATTTGTTATATTATAATTAAACAATATTTAAAATGAAACAAAAATATAAAAATGGTAAAATAGTAATAAGAATAAGAAAAATAGTATGAAGTATATCCCATATAACTTTATATAAATTATATATTAATAATGGCGGACATGTCTCAATATGATAATAAAAACGAATTGTCATGACAACGATTTTTGGATACCTATAAGTTTCGACAGGATCTTCGGAGATTGCTGGTTTCAACAACATTTCAAAGCGATTTTGTGGATTGCAATTATTGATATTTGAAAGTTTTTACCGTTAAACATTAACTGATTTTTTTGTCGGTGATCTTTATTAGTTTATCTACATATTTACTATGGAACTACTTAATATAGGTTTATTAAGAAGACGCTGAGATAATTAATAAGGATTAACAGCGTTACTTATGTAATTAAATTGTTACGTATGACCTTCAGTACAAATGACCTTTTAGAAGTCAATGACTCGGCTAATAAGTGCATCGTATGAGCTTTCTCGTCCTTAGTAAGTGACCTTGACATGACAATAACATTAAACTGGCTCATCCCGAAGAGTGGGAGAAAGCCTTTCCCTATAGAAACGACTATCGTATTCCGATTTAAAAAATATTCAATACCATAAGCATCTCAGTTGAGTTGTGGTGATACGAAGAAGAAACCATCGTTTTAATTTATGTAGTTTGTTATAACTAAAAACATTAACATATAAAATTAGTGCGTATGTGAAAATATTGATAACACTCAAAATGTGTGTAAGTATTATTTTTTATAACAAAACATTTCTTGTTTTATTGAAATTGTGATTATTTTAATACCTTTTATTAGTTTTTTTTAATTAAAAACTCTGTAATTACTCAACAGATTATCATGGATGTAATAATTATAACTTTTATACTGACTGATGTTGTGATATTATATTGCTGCAATTTATTTTATTATATGTTTAAATGTGTTTATATATATAGTAAGAGTTATTCATCGATTACATTGAAATGTTGACACAACGATGCATTTCAAGTTTATGGCGGGATTTTAGTCTATCATGTAGAGAGGCTTTTATTTGTTATTCATAATATTGCCATTAAGATCGTATAATATATGTATATTGGTGTTATATTGCGTAATATATCTTGGTTGTTATACGCAAATGTATAAGAAATGTGTAATAAGACGGAACATGAAATATCAGATGTCACAAAACCCCCTAATCTTTAACAAAGTGGCCACCGCCTTTTTGTTCACTGGAGTTATCACAAGGCGCTGTGTAACAATTAATTACTTGATAATTGCAGTAAAAATCTTCAATAGAAGATATTGGTAGTCAAAGTATAAAGAAGAAAGTATATTATATACGAAAAGACACGTATTTATTTGCTTAAAAAATTGGGCCAAAGCAATATGTTTACAGCAAGTATTAAAAAAGGTCTCTGCCAACAACTCTCTGCACTTAATATATAACAACTTCTTATTTTACTTTAAGCTGTAAGTTCCATTTCTTATTTCAGGTAATAAATTTACTATGGCTTGTTGCCATTATTGCATCATTAGAATGTGCAATACTAGACCCAGCCCTATATCTATCACCGAGTCCACCTTTAATGGAAACCAGCAAGGATTTATCACCGGCAAAGATGTGGTCTTTGTCTATAGATAAAAGAATAGAACGTGATGCAGAAGATACATCCGTTCCTTCTATTGAAAATGGTATAACTTTTTATCTACTATATTGAAAAATAAAACATATTATTATAAGATTGCGTCAAAATCATAAGAGATAATGAGAGTACGTAGGTAATAGTCCTTATAGTTTTTTCGCTATAAACTGTAGCAATATTTAATTTAATTTTTCTAAGCATTAAAATCTTGTAAAGGGTGCGTGTATTCATTACATAAAGGATTTTTTACTCAATCCTTGGTAATATTTCATTAGATATTGTGAGACCCTCCCTCCAGCCCCCTAGTGAGATAGAACCCGCCCCCTCTCTCCCTTTTTCTAGTGAGATTCAATAAATAAATAAAAGTTTTATATATGTCTGAACTTTTAAATGGCCTTCTTTATATCATTACATCTGTTTGTTCTTTTGTTAGCTCTAAGATCATGTTTTATTCGAAAATTAAAATAAAATAAAAAAAGAAATAGGTGACCCTCTACTCACCTTTATGTAAAATTTACTCAGTAGTTTTTAATTTATAAAATTTAGTTAATAGTTTCATGTATTTTACTTCACGCCGCTAAATAAATACTATAACAATCTAGTAGAAATATATGGCTTTGCGCATGCGCATGATGCGCGAACATCCCAATATGTAACATTCAGTACTACTCTATTACGAATGTGACTATCAAGTCGTGCAAAATACAACATGTTATATGTAAATGAAAACAATAATATATATTCTCAAAATTAATAAAGTTGATGAGAGGTTTTTATTAACCACTTGCCCCTTAGATATGATGATGAAATTTGATCGTATAATTTTGAGCTTGCATAAATAGTTAACGACCCTAAAGCAAGTAACATCTTATATAAGCTGTGTTTTTATCTTCATTGCTTAAAAGTTGAAACAAAGTACTTTTAACAATTTTAGAAATTTGATCGTATAATTTTGAGCTTGCATAAGTAGTTAACGACCCTAAAGCAAGTAACATCTTATATAAGCTGTGTTTTTATCTTCATTGCTTAGAAGTTGAAACAAAGTACTTTTAACAATTTTAAAATAAGTAATAGGTACAAAATTAAGCGATAATAGTTCAGTGGTAGCACATAATTTTGAATGCAATAGTCACAGCTTTCTAGCGGAGAAAAACATTATCTCGCTAACTACCTTATATTGAAAATCTGTAGATAAATATCTATGAGTGTGTTTCGGCAATTTAAGAAAATTTCTTAGACACAAGGTCAGCCAAACCTGGTACAAACTTAGTAAAATAGCGTCGCAAACATCCAATTATTTTTTAATAGTATTTAAAGAATAAAAAATATTACTATGGGCTATCTTTAGGACTTAAATATTATATCACATAGGACTTTTTTTTAATTATTTTTTTTTATTTATTGTTACTCGTTCCGATAATCACTTCTTATGGCATAAGAAAGTGACATGCATGCAGTACATAAATCTGCCAGTGTCATGTGGTTAATAATAATATTTTATCAAAAACAAAACAAAAATGACACAGATACTACAAATAATGATGCCTATAACAAATATAGAGTAACAAAATGTAAACCTAATAATATCAGGAAAGACATAACATACATTAGGTACCAGTAACAATTATCGTTGATATCTGTACTGGTATTGAACTACATCAAAGATATCAACGCCAGCCGTAGGAATGAAATGCGCAAACTTTAATTTGTTCAATAGTACTTGTGCGCTATAGGAAGTGAGTGAGTGTGTTTGTATGTATATGTGTCTGTGGGTGTGTATGTGTATGTGCGTACATGTGGTATATGTGTGTGTATGAATGTACACAAGGATTAACATGCTGCCTATTATGGCTTAAGAAGTTCTTCTACTTCAGAGTAGTTTAAGCCGTAAAGTCATGTTCTAATCATTTTTTTTACTATGTACTTGGGATGACCAAAAATATCAATCTCTTTATAAATCTTATTATTCATTCGGGAACCCATAATATAAAAATGTCTTGCTGCAAGAGCAGTCTGGTGAGGTTCTGCTTTACAAACACGGCTACGTCTCCGATTTACATTTAAGGTTGAGGAGTAAGATAAAATAGTATGCCTAACTACAGCTGTGTGGAGCACAACGAAACTTCTCACAGATAGAAAACGCATTCTTAAAAGGTTTATTGATCTCATATTTCTCTTATAAAGTTTAAGGTTTCCCATGAAAGCACCCGAAAACTCCTTCTTACAGCATAGTATATAATCATGAATATTTTCAGATCCAACAAAAGACTTCAAAGAAGAATCAATGAGACCATCCGAAACGTTTTGGCCTTTATTTAGGAATACAGATTACAGCGTTCGCGGTATCCACATCCCTCTAACTTTCAGTGTATCTGGTATTTACGGGAACTTCGATCCTGGCGTCGGCGTGATCAGCAGTAGTTACGGAACTGTAACAGGACTTACGAAGCTGGTGAAAAATTCCGGTAAAACTGCACTTGCTGGAACCGGGTACGGTGCATACCATTCCAGATATCCAGGTGTAAGAATTTATGGTGCAGACCATGAACCTGCGTGGGGCGGTTGGGGGAACGGTAAATGGGGGCACTATGGAAAAGGATAATTTATTTGTTACTCCTAGATAATAAAATACATTTTTGTTACATATTTTTTGTCTGACGATTATTGTCTTCGATTTCAAATAAACCATTTTTACATAAAGAGTATTTAATAATATATTTCCTGTTCTTTATAGGTTCTATAGCATTTGACCATACATAATCTTACCTGATGTTAAATGACGACGTGGTCTAAGATAGTGGGCACGCTTAAACAAGAGTAACTAACTCTCAAGTGTGGCTGACGCAAGATACTTAAAGGGGGCAGGTTTTCAACTTGAGGCGGTCTACTAAAGCACTACCACTATGCTATGTTTTCTTTTGTTTTTGTTTCGTTACTTTAATAAAATACTTTGCATAACGTTTAAAAACGACATTATAATTTGTACCTTCGTAAATATCATAAACAGCTTAATAATAACTGTGATTTTTACAACTAACTTTATCTATAAAAAGTATTGTATCGATGTGAATTAAACAGATAAAGTATAATATATTCATTATAATTATACCTAATAATATTTTACACAGATTCTAAGATAATCTGAGATCACACTTGAGATGACTAGCTATTAATATTCATAGATAATGTCAATCATGTTAATTTACATAAATACTACCTATCATTTTATTATTTAAATACGTATTATTCACAATAGTAACTGTTTATAATTATCATCACACATTGACATTGGCAAATGCGTGTATGGTGCAGAAAAAAAAAACATAAAATCATCACTTTATGCTTAAATACCATCAACCATTTAGCTCCCTTATTATCATGCACGGTCAGAGTTTCTACCAACATGAGGGCTTTACCAAAATTCTGTAAAATTTTATTAAGAAAGTTTTTTTAATCTTAACTAATATACTAAATACGAATGTGAAAGACGCTTTCACATCTACACTGATCAACCGAACATCATTAATTATACACACACGTTATCAAGGGTTCAAAGAAACAGGATACCTTTCGTCCAAAAAAACCCAAAGAGTAACTTCATATATGTTTAAAGATGTATATTGGTATATGTAGTAATTGATAACCTCAAACACCGTTTAACTGATCGGCATTTTTTTTTAAATTTCGAACTGACCTACACTGTTCTCTTCGTCCGGCCTCTAAAGTTCCACCGGACTACTGATCGTCAAGAAATTTGATATTTCATAGTTATTTTTTTATAAATGTTTCATGTTTTTTTTGACTACCAATTTTCTAGTAGATTATTACTGCCATAGTCGAGTAGGTGTAATGGATATTACAAGTTTCTTACGATCATTTCAACGTACTAAAAAGATGGTGGCCGTCGTGTTAGAACTTTCCTAGGGTGTTTTTGTGGTAAGTCAGAATCCATGCTCCGTGGCATTATTTCCCATCTATTTCACTTATGCACACTAACCAAAGTATATTATGTAAAACGCCACCAATATTATAAAATATAGAGCCAAATAACACAAGATTATCAATATACAAAAGCTACTACACGACATCAAAAGATCCCGCCAAACATTGAGTTTTTTAAACGTCTCTTCATGAAGGTTCAATGTATCGATTTCACTACAATTCGCCACTAGGCGGCGCTGGAACATGTCAACCTTTGTACCGTTCATTCGATAGACATGAAAATTGGTATGTAGCATATATTTATCTACTAATTTCCCGCCCGAGCTAAGCAAGGTACACCCTTATGGCAATGATGAAAATGTGACCAATTTTATTTTACAATAGAATCTTGTAATGAAATAAAATAGCAACTGAACTTCAATGCCTTCATTCTGTCAATATTATCCTGACATTTACAAGCACAACAAAAAATAATGCGCGAAATAAGTGCCACCGTTCGGAAATGATGCGCCTACATACAATTCGGCAATTGTGTTTTATTTACATATATATTTTAATAAACAGAATATCTCTCTATTTTACTATAACTCAACTAAATATCATAATAAATACTTATTACAAAAATAATAAACGGTTGAAGAGCCATGTGTACAATTCGGATAATAATAAACAAAACAATTATCATTTAGTATTCATGTAGTAGGTAGGTAGGTATAGGTTCCCACACTGTTAACTAGGTACCTATTTTCCTAATGCATCCATGTCCATCAAACGTTGAAGTTTTGAAATGTTTCATTATATCAATGCACATAGAAATCTCATCAGGATATAATGCATGACACATGTCAAATATAATAAACCCTATTTCCTGTATACATTGAATTTATACACTCAAAGTTGCTTTGTAAATCAGTTGCCTTGCAATGATTGCTCTAGTACTTCTAACGTTTGCACCAACGCTGGTAGTCTGTTCTGGCGAGGGAAATATTCACCTGTTGGAGAATGAAATAGCGTTCGTTTTGAAAAATTGCATCAGCGATAACTCTAACGGAACCAATGACTATAGTAAACGTTACCGAAGATCTAATAACATCACTGACGATGTTACAAACCCTAATAAATACGACTGTACAAAGAACATTACCGAAAATATTTCAATTAACCCTAATAGTTTAGATCTGAACAACAACGATAGCTATGGCAAAAATTTTACAGATGTTAAAAAATCCATGACGTCATTTAATTACACAGATGTCAAGACGAACAGGACAAGACGTAGTGCACCACTATTTACTAAACCCGACACAGATCAGGTAAGATTTAATGTCGTGGAAAGTGAGCTGAAAAATATGACTAATTTTTTATAGATTTTAGCATTTGACCATAATCACACTTATGATCACACAAGAATGTTTAGCTACCCAAATGGGCATTTAGAAAAAGTCTTATCCCTATGCTACGGTTCCATCATATTTTTCTTCATTAAAAAACTCAAATTCCAAGTAACACTGAGCTATCAACGCTCCACGCTGTACTGTACTAATGATATTTAAATAGGTAAATGTTGACCCATTCACACATAAGAAATAAATTATAATGAATCTAATGGAAAATCCCGGTTCAAAGAACATTCTAATAACATATTTTTTGTAACTTTGTGATTATCATTATAAACGTATTTACATTCAGAGTTCATTCACCGTCTTTTTTGTTTTTAATTTTCAGTGTCTGAGTCAGTGTGTGTTCGCTAATTTGCAAGTGGTAAGTATTCAGGTACATGCAATTTGTGACAATCGAAAAGGTAATAAACAGATTTTAAGGCGATCATTTATTTACTTACCGTATTTTAGGTCGACTCTCGAGGAATTCCCAGAGAGACTGAACTATGGAATTTAGTACAATCTTCTGTTACATCGCAGCAGTCGCGAGCTGCTTTACAAGATCAAATCAGAGCATGTTTTCAGGAATTACAATCAGGTAATCATACATACTATTGTTCTACACATTACAACATAATATTCAGTTGAAAAACAATACTCAGTATTGAAGCAAATTCATAAAAATAAATCTAATCAGAGTTCTAAATTTTGATTATTCCTTAAAATTGTAGTCACTGCAGTTTAGCATTGGAGTCACTGCTCATTCTAACATTATTATTTCTATTTTTGATCCGACCAGAGTAGGTCTTTTTTAAATATGTATAGATTTTGGGCGTTTGACTACAAATCCACTTAATACTAAGAGACGAACGTCACGTCATGTCGGGAAGAAGAGCGAGACAGTCGGCTTGTGAAGCGTTTTCTCTATCGCACAGCGCAATGACTACGATAGACAAAAATAATGCTATACGAAAGTGAACTTAGAAGGACTACGACAGATAAAGATAATGCTATACGAAACCGAACTTAGCTGACTATCTCAATCTTCTCCCCGACTTCGCAAATCAAAAGCTTGATACAGTGAACGCTAAAGACAGTCTATATTTGATGTCAAATTGCGGTCATACGTTTAGTGGGTAGCTATATACACATAGTATAGTAATGTTTATATGTTTTAACAACTAATTGATTATAATTTTGTTTTAAAGGGAAAGATAGAAGTTAAGCTATTTTTTCTTTGTATTAAATGTTTAGCTTTATTATAATAAAAAATATATATACTTACTTATTAAATGTTTCTTAACTTACCAGAAACTGAAGACAACGGCTGTTCCTATTCCAACAAACTAGAGCGTTGTTTGATGCTACGTTTCTCTGACAGACAGATTGAAACAACAAAAAAAAAACAAGAAACACTAAACAGAAAAAATACATCTAAATTCGTTATTTATCACCTCGGAAGATAATCGCATTTTTAATTAAGTTTATTTGACAAGCGTCGACTTATCTCTTATTTATGTTGTGTTTATATTAAATATAATAATGTCTCATACTGGATAAATCGTTACCTGAATATAGTACTTACTATTTACGATTAAATAAAATTACAGAATATAAGAAAATATTTTCTTATTAGCAAAATACACATAATAAATAAAATCTAAATATACACATAGATAACATGAAATTCAAAATATAATTGAATTGTTGGTAACGACTCTAGCTTCAAAATCTGCCAATGCATCAACCTTTTTTTTTAATTTTATATTAAAACTCATCAAGGATTATTATCAAATGTTAGATGTATTTGACCTTACCCGTAAATTTTACAACCTTCGAGTAGGTACCGTGCATTTTTTAACATACAATTGGACAGTGGGGCATATACTGGGCCATTCAGAAAGCCCTCAGAACCGAAGGTTAAATATGGGCATATTACAGCCATCCAAAAATTAGGCATTGTTGAAGTAATGATTTTGAAAAAGTGATACCATATTTTTAATTGCTACTATACATTATCAATTTATTTGTAATATTAACCATAATAAACTATGAATGCAGAATATTTGGTTTGTTTTCTTCAAATGTTTATTTATTTTCCTTTAAATATTATAAATACAATACTACTGGATATCCTGGAAACGCAAAAGGTTGCGGATGAAATACAAGAGGTTGTTCTAAGCTTATGTTTTTTAGTTCATGCGGTAAAACCTGTTTAGGTAATGGCATATATTTTCTCATTGATTTTGACGACTGAAAATAAAATAAGAACTTATTAAAAATAATGTAGTGTACAATTAAGTTATTAAATGCAATTTATAACATTTAATTTTTACATATGAGAAAAAACGGCTTGAGAATAAACATGTAAACAAAATATAATAACTGAATATATCCATTACGAAATGAAATGCAATAAACTTACAATACTTTTATTACACTAGCAATCTAATTTTCAATTGCAGATATTGAATCGTGCTAATAAAAATTGGCTATAGATTCCACATTATAGGGTAAAAGTAATAATACGATATACGATATAATACTCGTATATGGTCTAACAAGCCAACTTTTTTTACTTAAAATAAATAATTTTTAAATAAATTTTGATGTCAATTTTTTATTCAATATTATGTGATTTCGGTGACGGGCAATTATATCTGGAATTTAGCCAATATTGCCCGCTCCGCTTTTTGACACAAATATAAATCCCTCTAAGTTGAACTAAGAATCTGTAGGTACACATTTTTAAGTCATAAAAATTCCAGTTTTAAAATCGATTCAGTATCATATAAACTTTCTTATAGAAAGTAGTGGGCAATGTTACCTTACTATTTTTTACAAACCGCATTAGAGATTTCAACGTGTTAAGATTATCTCACTTTTGTTAAAATTATCAAATGAAATAATTTGAATAAAACAATATGGAAAATTATAATATGCGTTAGATACAACCATAAAGAAAATATGGTTATCTTATGATGAAACAGCGTTAAAGTGACGTGTTTATATAAAGTTAGTTTATAAAGTTTAATGTTTTAAGTTAAACTAAACTATATTTTGCTTAGTTATTTAGCTTAGTTTGAAGCTCTCGTTACTTTTCAAATATCTATTTAGGCTTGATCAATTCTATACGATATTTCTTGTTCCATAGAACTTATAGTGGTTTGATCGAAATATACCTTAACCTCGACTTTCTATGTAGTTTTTGTTCTTTAATGTAATGTGTTGTTTGGTTAATTTTTACAAGTAATATAGGAAAAATGCTTCGTGTTTAACAAATATAAATCACTCTGTCAATCCTCTATCAAGACAATCAAGAGATTATAATGAAAGAATGTGGGTGACCGTGCTTCATTCAGTTGGTCAACTCAAGAAATGCATTGTTGCTATTCGTTATAAGCCCAACGTATTCTTATCCGGAAAATATCATATAGCGCCATCTAAGGAAATATTAAGGTAGCAATACAAACAAACAACAACGTAAGAAATGGCAGTATACGCCATAACCTAATATTACGTTGTAAAAAATTGTTTTTCGTTTTGGTTAGCATTTTTACCGGAAAAACACCTATATAGATAAACTTAAAAAGCAAAACCATAGTTAGGTAGAAGATTTTATCCAAACAGTTAAAACCATTTCCGAGATATACTAAAGAAATATACGAGTTGCTTGTTTAGACCTATAACATAATTGACAAGAAAGAGGTAAATTTAATGGCATGCACAACAAGAAATGTACACAAATAAAACATAGACCATATAAGACCACAACACAAATATAATTAATGAACAGCGGGTGATGACACAGATAGAGATAATGTATCCAATGGCAGTGCTGGTCGAGATGCGCAAACTTTAGGTAGAGCTTGTATATGTCTTGACCATCTACATACATGGATAAACTTTTCTCGCTCAACTATAGACAATCTTTCCTGCAAAAGAGATTGTTAGACAAACAATAATTTTTTAAATTTCTACCAAAGGCATTTTATTTATTTATGACAAGCGGTATGGCACTCTTAATTGATGTTCTGTGTTCAGAATATTTGGTCAAAATAATAAAAAGCTAATGTGCAGAAAATACCTTTTTATATATTTTACAGATTTTTTTTTAAGTATTGGACCAATAAATATCATATGGTATTAAACGAGGATGTGTTCTTAGATAGTAAACACACTAAACCTAAAGGTGGACTGGCTTACAAGTGCTGCTGCCAAGACACAGCAAGATATGTTTGGTGACAGATTTTTAAATAGAGAGTGGTAGCTAGCCAGGCCTCAGCACCATGCCTATGGTTTGATCATGATGTTTTCCTTCACCAAAAGCTCCGACTTAGTTGTAAGGATTCAAACCTACTTCCACTGATGCAGTGTACGTATATGCTATCAACTAAGCTATCAGCACTTGAAATCAATTTCATAACACTTACTTTTAATTAAATATGTTTAGTTAATGGCAGTGATATTAACTATAAGTGATAATGTATAATTACCATAAAACAATACACTAGACTCAAACCATTCTTAGCATACATACAGTATTTATTTTTCATTCAATTATCTATTTCATATAAACTTCATTCTAAACATACTACAATATTGACACTGGGAAGTCTCTATGACTAATATACACCTGTACTGTTATGGCTTGTTAGTAAATTAGGTTTTCCAAGATCAATATACGGATTTTATCTAGATTCCTTGATATCATTCTAAACAGAAAGGTATTTTTGTTATGTATTAAGTCAAAATTAGTGAGTGACAATTGTGAAATATTATACATAATATGACATATTACTGAAGTTATGTTAGTAGGAGTAGTATGAGTAATATGATATCTCCTATATAAAATCAGGTGAGTGCCTTAAGCACTCTCCTTAGTAGTCTGGTGAAACTGTAGAGGCCTTGCCGGGTCAATAGTGTAGACAATATGAAAAAAAAAATATATATATCACCATTTAATATTACTTTTTAATTCATATTTATATGTAAACTATTTTTCCCAATCAAAATTTTACTGTGTAGCTGTCAAATCTTATCAATATGTTCAGATTTAGAGTTGCACAGTTTTAACTTGAATCTTAATGACTTCCACAATAATAGTATTTTAAATAATCATATGGTTTTGTAATTTACATGAAAAAAAGTTAGCATTCTTAATTTTTTAAATTACAAACCTAATATAGATATAGCACAGGTACTGTATGGTATGAAAGGTAGTATTAAATCTATATTAATGGGTAATTAATTGTCTACTTAAATATATCTAATCAGATAAAATTAACTATAAAATCTGCAAGAATATTTTAACTTTGAAAAGAAAGAAGAACTATGAATAAAACTACTAACCAATAAAGGATAGAGCACATAGTATGTAGCTATGTCGGCCACAGAGATAAACTGACCAGTTAGGTAAGAATTCCTTTGTAAAGCTTTGTTTATATCCTGTAAACAAATGCTTCCATTATTACAGAAGACACAGTGAATTCTAAAAGTTTATCGAGATCATAAAATGGTAAAGTCCGATGATATAAAACAACTTCTGATCATTTTTAGTTAACTCATGATGAAGAAACAATTGCACCATCTCACAATTTAATAAGTATTTTAGTGGCATACTTTCTTTTTATAAAGAGTACACACTAACTACCATTCTAATAACCCAATTTAGTTTATATTTTCAATTTTTGCCTATTAATCTGGTCAAATGTGTTACCTGTAAAAAGTTTTTTGCAAATGCTGGATTGCTGATAGCTTGATTAGCATACATGCTGATATACTCGAGCCACTGGTAACTGAGCAAAATGTGTTCTTGGCTCATTTGAGCACCGCTATTTTTTGATAGCCTTAATATTATGCTCGCGAATCCATCTACATTTTGTTTGTCCAATACCGTCGTGAGAATCTGTGAATTCATGAAAACAAATACATTTAAAACTAGTTGGGTAATTTTTGGATTTTTATTTTGATTTACCTTATCAGTATTGTAGCAAACAGCTCCTATGGGAACGTTATAATATTTCCCAACCAATTTAACAACGTCTAGGTTACAGGCACTCATTGCTTTTACGTTCAAAATTTATCTAGCATGTGTCTAATCTATACACAAACTCGTCTTTACTTAGAACTTCACGATTAATCTAACTATATTATAAAGTACTCTGTGCGACTAATTTTAAGAGTAATATTGTTTATTATGTGGTAGGATTGTTGAGATAAAATATCGATATACCAAAATATCGATTTATTATTTAGAAATATCGGTTTGTCATATTTTTTGGACGATATATAGATAATTCAATATTGAAAAATAGATATTGGCCGTTGATATTTTTTGAAATATGTTTTTATTTCTCATTTTATCTCGTAAATTATTTAAACCATAAAATCATAGTAAACTTAAGTCCCTCTATTTTATTTACACTATATTATGTTTTCCTTTATTCCCTAGTGTATTTAACGCTTGTTCTCTTAAAACTAAAAATAATTTAGTATAGATATATCTCTATGGTATATACTTAAATTGACAACTTCAGAATTGGCAGTATGGATGAACTCCTTCGCCTGTCCTGTTGGACGAATATTATTACTACTACTCTCTATGGTATAAAAATTATCATAATTTTACTCATAGTATTCAGACAGATATACATATAAAATGAGTATTTTTTTTTAATGTTACTGAAAAATACTGCTACAAATTATATTTTTTCTTATATAAAGTAAAAAGTAGTGTGTACTTATGTACACGCGTTAAAAGTTATACTTCTTTGGCATAACAAGATAAAAAAAAAACTTTCGCTTTATTCTACGTTTGTAGATAACGTGTGTAGACACTAACAATAGAAAAAGGTATTTAATACATACATACTTTTTTTTAAATAAATTGTTGACTATAGCTAGAAAAACGTGGGAAACCTTCGTACTTGGCGGATGCGGTTTTGTTCGAATTTTCTGGAAAATAATTTTTTGAATCTATTAGGTGATCAGAATAGTTAAATCTTGTATATATTTATAATTTGTATTATTATTTTTATTTTTATTCTACTTTCTTTGAGTTGGGGTAAGTTTTTCTTATTTTTATGAACGAACCTCCGGACCCGGGGGGCACGGCGCCCCCCGCAGTTGCATTTGTCACAATCCCCTATGAATCTGGAATGGATTCGGACTGCTCTGTGGCTTCTAAAAGAAAGCTGAAGCGCAGCCATTTCCACAAAGTTTGTAAACATTGCAACAAAAGAAAACGAAAAAATAATTCTGAAACTTGTAAACAATCAGACTGTCAATGCAAAGTCGAATTTGCTGAGAGCACTGTTGATTCGCCTGCTCCTGATCCTTGCACTGATACTTCTTCAACGCCTGGTCCTTCCACCAGTTTTTCTGCTAAAGCCCCCACACAAGTTGGTAGGGCTAGTTATGACGCCAATGACCACGGCCCGTTTTTGGTACATGTACAGAAAATACAGTCTGCTGATGATGATGGTACAACATTACACCCAGTTGTGTTTGGCAGATTTTTAAAGAAGAATCTATTCAAAAATATTGTTAATGGAAGTTTGAAACGTATTGGCAGAAATAAAATGACACTTTCTTTTAATAATCATACAGACGCTAACAGCTTTGTCACTTCAAACTGTTTAACTGCTAACAACATGAAGGCTTTTATCCCAACATTTAACATTACGAGGATGGGTTTAGTTAGGGGAGTCCCAATTGAGTGGTCTCCTGAGGATATTATGGAGAACACTAATGTACCCATTGGGTGTGGAGAAATTCTAAAACTCAGAAGATTAAACTATAAAGCCATGGTAAACAACACACCCACATGGAAACCTTCGCAAACAGTTGTGTTTACGTTTGATGGACAAGTTTTGCCTAAACGTGTATTTATGTGCTATAACTCTATGCCTGTTAAACTATATATATACCCGACTATCCAGTGCTTTAATTGTTGCCGCTTTGGGCACACCAAGGTCCAATGCAGGTCAAAGCCCAGATGCTACAAGTGTGGTCAGAGCCACACTGGAGATACTTGTAATGTGGAGGAAGACCGTGGTTCTTGTTGCTTATGTTCTGGGCTGCACTTTGCTTCGAGCAAAAAGTGTCCAGAGTATGTGAGACAAACAGATATTAAAGTAACAATGGCAGAGAATAGCTTATCCTATATTGAAGCGTCAAAATTACATCCTCCCATTTCGAAATCATTTGCTGATATTGTATCCTCTCTCCCAACTAAATCTTTTCCTGGTGGAAACACAGTATTGCCTGGCTCACCACCTCCACGTACAATATCTTATAAAAAAACAGTCTTCACTAAACCCAGAACTCCTCCTCAACACAGTAAAGGTTTTGATCATATAGCACATGAGTCTCTTGTAAAGGACTACAATATGCCAGAGCCTTCTAATGGATGTGCACTACCATCATCCTCTAATGCAAATTCACAACAGACAATAGCAAAGTTAATTACTACATTAATTAAATTACTTTCTCAACCAAATTTATGTATACCGTCCCACGCTGCTCATTTAATTCATACTCACACTGATATTAATAATAGCCAACATGGACAGATTAGTTCAATGGAACTGCCGCAGTATTCTTAACAAAAAGCATGAAATTATACACATTGTAAATACTTTTAATCCTTTTATTTTTTCTCTATCTGAAACCTGGCTAAAACCAGACTATGTATTTAAAATCCCTGGTTATTCATGTTTAAGAGAAGACAGGGCTGATGGGTATGGTGGTGTATGCCTACTCATCAGAAACTCAAGCACCTTTTCTTTTTTCCCTCTTCCTTCACATAGTGACAGCTTTTCTATTATTGCAGCTATTGTTGATGGTATCTTTTTTGTCTCTATCTATGTCCCTCATCCCTCTTTACAAATCTTCAATGAAATTAGAAACTTAATTTCAGTTCTTCCTCAGTCCTTCATGATTCTGGGTGATTTCAACTCTCATCACACTTCTTGGGGTAGTTCAGTCTCTAATAGGTATGGGTATGAATTATTGGATATCTTAGACATGTACAACCTGTGTATTTTAAACTCTGGTTCTCCTACTCGCCTCACAAAGCCTGGTGAAGCAATTAGTGCCATTGACCTGTCCATCTGTACTCCCAATTTAGCATCTTCTCTATCTTGGTCTACTTTGTGCTCCACTTACAATAGTGATCATTATCCCATAATCATTTCATTTCCCTGTAAAAAAAAGAGTAAAATGTTTATTCAAAACTCTCGCCTCAAACACAAAATCATAGACTCTAAATGGAGTCAATACACTTTATTAGTAGAAGAGAAAATTAATAGTTGCTCAGAAGTTAATGTCTCAGATAATAATTATTTCAAAGCTGTTTTGTTAGAATCGGCTGATAATGTTTTTCCAAAGAAAAAGCCGCGTAGTAATAAATTATCATCTCCACCGTGGTGGGATGAAGAATGTACCACTGCTATAAAGAAACGCAAGATAGCTGAGCGTAATTATTGCAATAATATGTCTATGGAAAACTATGAGGCGTTAATGTCTGTAATGAAAGAGGTTACAAAACTATTAAAAAAAAAGAAATTTGAGGGGTGGAGGAAATTTTGTAGCACTTTATCACCTGAAACACATGCTGCTGTCATTTGGCGAAATATCAAAAGATTTAGATCAGCTGTCAATCCTTCTAACGCATCGTTGCTTCCTATAGAATTGGCTAATCAATTCCTTGATCGCTTGGCTCCTCCCTCTGCTCCACTTAGAGATCCTATCCACTCTTCTATACAAAATAACTCTGACGCCCCTTCCTCTCTGAATCTTCCTTTTACGTTAGTGGAGTTAAAAGGTGTTTTATATCACGTCAAAGACAGTGCTCCTGGGGAAGATGGGATCCCATATTCCTTTTTGTCTCACCTTGGCGAAAATGGATTAAATTACTTCTTAAATTTATTGAATAAAGTTCTATCGACAGGTGACATTCCGCTATCTTGGCGAAGTCAAATAGTGCTGCCATTTTTAAAACCGTCTAAGGTACAATCTGATATTAAATCATATCGTCCGATAGTTTTGTCATCGGTGATTACAAAAGTTGTTGAACATTTAATTAAAAATCGACTTGAATGGTATGTAGAAAATAATGAATACCTGTCCCAAACTCAGTTTGGATTTCGAAAAGGTAAAAGTGTGGGTGACAATTTAGGCATATTAGTTATGGACATTCGTAATGCTTTCTCAGTTAAAAAGTCAGTAGTTGCTGCTTTCATGGATATTAATTCGGCTTATGATAACGTTCTATTACATATTCTAAAAAGTAAATTAGATAAATTAAAGGTTCCTTATTTTTTAACTAATTTCATTATAAATCTTCTTTCGGAGAGGAAAATTATTTTAGATGTAGGCGGCCCTTACATGTCTAGTAGGCTGGTATGGAGGGGCTTGCCACAGGGGTCTGTTCTGAGTCCTTTATTGTACAATATTTATACACATGACCTAGAAGGTTCAGTTGGAGATTCAGTTAGTATATTACAATATGCCGATGACTTGGTTATTTATGCCTCTAATACGACTGTAAGTACTGCTGAACAACATGTTTCCTCCTCTTTATCTCTGTTAAAAACCTGGATGGATGCAAATGGCCTAGAGCTGTCTCCCTCAAAAAGCACCGTTGTACTTTTCACTAAATCCCGAACTCCTCCCTCACCTACTATAACATATGATGGTAATATATTACCCGTTAATAATCAAGTAAAGTTCTTAGGAGTTATTTTTGATTCTAAACTGACAGGTCAACCACACTGCGAATTTGTGGTTCGTAAATGTGAGCGAAACTTGAATATGCTGAGATGTCTCAGTGGGGTTTGGTGGGGTGCTCACCCGGCCACACTGAGGTTGGTGTATAATGCTGTCATTAGAAGTGTACTGGATTTTGGGACTTTTTTCTTAGATCCAGGTAATGTAGCTGGCTTTAGAAAACTAGATCTCATACAGTCTAGGGCTCTGAGGATTGTTTCTGGTGCCATGAAATCGAGCCCGGTTAATGCTCTGCAAATAGAATGTTGTGACCCTCCTTTAAACTTAAGACGTCAATATCTGTCCGATAGACTTATTTTTAAAATTGTTCAGTTCCATAACCATCCCCTCATTTCCAAAATGGAGTTTCTTTCTCAAAAATTACCCTCTTCACATAAACCTTTACCTTGTCTATTAAAAAGTTTCCTGAAATTCAAACAATTACAAGCCCCAACTCATTCTTTTCGTGTACTTCCTCTATTTAGCTCTTCTTATGATTCTATTCTTCTTTCTCCAGAGATTTGCTTTTCGCTTGGCATTGAAAAATCTGATGTTAATGCCAATGCAAATTTTAATTGCAATGTCAATAGTAAATGGCCTAACTGGCATCAAATATATACAGATGCATCTAAACACTCCAATGGGTGTGTTGGTGTTGGAGTGTATCACAAACAGTATAACATAGTTCAGAAAATTAAATTACCTCCAGAATCATCGGTCTTTACCGGTGAATGTTTTGGACTACTAAAAGCTCTTGAATATGTGCTGTCTTTCAAACTCAAGAAAACCGTAGTATTTACTGATTCCTTAAGTGCATTACAGAGCTTAGCAAAATTTTCACTAAAACTTAACCCTTTTTTTCACATAATATTTGAATGTAAGAAAAAGCTGTTGCACTGCCAATTACACAACTATTTAGTATCATTTTGTTGGGTACCTAGTCATTGTGGCATCTCTGGAAATGTGAAAGCTGACAGTTTGGCCAACAGTGCTACTGTGACCGGTGACGTATACCCGTACAAGAATTTTGGTCACGATCTTGCTGCTTTGCCCGGCACATATCTCCACAAATCGTGGAATATGTGTTGGGAAGAGAGCGGCCGGATTAAGGGTCGTTTCTTGTATGCTATACAGTCTTCCGTTCCTAGGAAGCCATGGTTTGCTAAATTGTTGTTTGGGAAAACCGCCACTTCTACTATAATTCGTATGCGTCTGGGACATAACAGCCTTCCAGTTCATTTGCACAAACTTGGTATCGTAACTAGTACCGCCTGTGAGTGTGGCGAGAGCTATTCTGACCTGAATCATGTTTTCCTTTCTTGTCCTAAATACAATAATTCTTCCTTATATACTTCTTTAGTATCTCTCTCTGTTCCACTGCCTACCAATATTTCCTTACTTCTTCGAGATTTTAATCCCCTTGTATATAATATTATAAGTACGTTTATTGTAAATAATAACATTAAACTATAATTTTGTTCTCTATTCCCCTTATATAATTATTCTGATTTCTTTGTAAATTTAATTCGTTTTTAATCATTTATGTTATGTCGCGATTAGTTTCCTTCGTTTTTATTATTCATAAACTGTAAATAATTAAAACGACGAAGTATAAAATCTTATTACTTGACGCTGGCTAATGCACAAACCGTGCCGGAGCCAAAAAAAAAAAGAAGAAGAAGAAGAAGACTATAGCTAACTTTAGTATGTCGGTTTTTCGTGACGGTGTGCGCATCGTAAAAATTTACTCTCATCATTTTTCACTAACGCGCCAAAAGAAGTATAACTTCAAAAACAATTACTAAGACCCATTTGCACCAACGTTCTTAGATAAAATTTAAATATACTCATGTTTCAATGTCATTCTATCTATATCAGTCAACTTCAAAGATTTGATATAAATTTAGTGATGTGTGAAAATGGATTTAGCTTAAATAATATATGATTTAAGAACATTGGTGAAAATGGGTATTAAAACTATAACCTAACGTTTTCCTACATCTATACATATAATAAAATTTAAGAGTCTATTTGTAATGTCAAAATAACATTTTTTTTCTGAACGGAAATAAAAGTATATACGGTATTTATAACATAACACAAAAAAAAAATTACCTTATTTAATACGAGTTAAGATCACGTAAATTGGCTATAATGGTGAAAATATGTTTATAACTAAATAATGTTTTTTTCAGATATGGTAAAAACTTGGATATTAAACTTGATTATATCTAGCATAATTAGGTGTTTTACGGTTATTAAGAAAATTGTAAATTTACTGAGATATTCGTACAGAACATCCGGCTGTGTTGCGTAAGGGGACTACGACGAATTGTTTTTTTTTAATGGAAACCTTTTAATTTTTAAATAAAAAAAACTTGTGGGTCTCGGGACGCCCGACATAAGTGACAACTTAAAGTGTGTACCGCTGCAGTATGCGTGTGAGTATGGGAAGCTAGACGGACTGGCGCCGTAACGCGTTACATAATGAAGCGGTTTACCCTCCCATAAGAAGTTATCATTTCCATAATCATATCTACATCATTGTTAAAGGTTCAATTGTATCGATAGTTAACCTTCAAAGTTCAATAGTTTTGTTGGAATTCGTTCTCAATAACGTTCTTTTTTGAGAGTACTTCCTTAAATTCATACACTATTATATCTCATTTTAGCAGAATTATATATGGTTTAAAATGGTGTGAAATACATATAATAATAATAATATCCTAGTTAAAATATAGAGATATACTTCCAACAATATTTTCAGGAATTTCAACAAAAGTTTTAATTTTTTTGAGGTGTTTGGATAAAATGTGATTAGAAAATATGACTGCTGTCATGATATCTGGCAGCACCAATCGTGAAGTATTGTCAAACGAAATTTTGTTCATTGGTACAAGATTTCCAATTCTTGTATAATAATAATAGGATAAAAAACAGTTCTGTGTAAACAACGCACTGTATTCAATCTACTAATTACAGTAAAAGAAGTCTGTTTTGTATTCACACATATTTTATAAATAAGGACACTTACAACTATTACTTAAAAACCGTCTTTATGTTGACTTTATGTCACAATTATTTTCGCGTTCCACCGAATAACAAAAACAATAATGATGGAATCCCACAATTCAATAAGAAAAGATATGTTTTTGGTGTTTTCGTTTTATTATTGTGTATTGTGTTGTGGGTGGTATCATCTGAGATGACGAAAGTGAGTATATTGGTAGTATAGAATTGGATAAAAAAATAAAACCAAAGACAGATTTTAAGCGTATTTTATTTTACCACTTATATGCATAATATAGAGCTCGTGCACTTTTCTGTAATAAAAGAAAATCATAGCAATTGATACTGCTAAATATGGTATATGCTAATTATAATAGCAATGGTACTATGTTAAGGTAAACATGTTTTCAAACTACAGAACCACATATTATACATTATACTATAAATGTATTTTTGCATGTGCATATATTGAAATATAAACACGGTATATTCTTATTTTATATTTAATATTAGTGTTTAATTATAATATCACCTTATCTTAATTGATGATGAGTTTCAGGATGGCAGCATTCTAAACCTAGAGAAAACAGATTCTTGAATTAATGGACTGAAATAAATCTACAAATTCTTAGTGAGAGATTTTCAATTTAAAGATGGTAGCTACCTGTGGGTATTTCTCCACCATATTAGGTTTCATAATAAATTTTTCATTTACTGAAAGTTCAGGTTAAATATATAGAGTTATCATTGCTTCAATAATAATAATAATAAATCTTTATCAGGGACAATTACATAACCATATAATATGTTTTTGCTAGTAGAAAAATTCTTAATTTAGTATTAGTATCTTGGTTATATTAAAATACATTACATGTACTCCATGAGTATGTAAGTATTTAGTT
The DNA here is from genome assembly GCA_035772565.1 of Antheraea assamensis. Lineage (NCBI taxonomy): Eukaryota > Metazoa > Arthropoda > Insecta > Lepidoptera > Saturniidae > Antheraea > Antheraea assamensis. The sequence goes on from JAQQSE010000069.1 coordinate 898,832, forward strand.
AATTAAGTATTACATGCCCAGGATGTAGTATAGCGCAGTGGATAACAAAGGGACTATCTAACCAGTAAGCTAGTTCACCCAGAATGCTATTATGATATTAGGAAAAACATTAGAACAAAATTGTGAATTGAAAACATTAAGAGACATTATCTTTCATAGCACATTAAGTATGATTATTCAAAGATAATAATATTCATTGTACATTAAAGAACAGCTTATTCTGTTGTAAGTGGTAAAATTAAGTAACCAATTGACATTTATCACCCAGAGAAAGAACTAATAAAATTCCTATTGAAAGTTCCTCTAATGTGAAAAGTGAACTTTTAAGCTCTTGACTAAATTATATGATATGCTGCTTGAACATGAAATCTGTTCATGTTTGTATGTACCTATTTACATGATCTTGCAGATTTTAGGTACTTTATTACTATGCTGGAAATATACATATAGTTGTAGTGTTTAATGCGCGATGAATGAAAAATGATCTTGACTCCTACAGAATTATTTTTGTAGTATGAATATTGTGACAAAATACACGACTATAAGTTTTACTCTAGATATTTATATATCTTTTTTTTTTCGAACTGACTACACTGTTGACCTGGCAAGGCCTCTACAGTTTCACCGAACTACACCCTATATGTCATATGCTTGGACACAGTACATTGTTTCGAAGCTGATATCATACTGTTACTAATCTGTTCTATTATTAATATAACATTATTATTTATGGAACTAGAATCTAAACAAACTAGAAGTGTAGTCTGGTCAAACTGTAGAGGCCTTTCCAAGCTAACAGTGTTGGTCAGTTTGAAAAATCAAAAAAATAAACTAGATAATAATCATATATTTTTATAAGAAAATTTTGTTGAATTTGAACCAATGAGCCTTTCCTTTTTATTGCAGTATTTGTATGCTGACAAAAATCTGGAGCGACCATTCCTAGTGACATATGTGAGGAGTTCAATGCTATTTATTTATTTAATAATTCTGTGTTTTGCTCCACCAACAAGAGACCCTTGTCGACCTGCTGATTATACTGTGAGTATGCATTTGTGGTCTGTGTTTTTAGTGTTCCAAATCAAATTGTTCTTTATTTTTGATAACATAGATATAGGCATTTTTACAATGTTGACATATGTAATAAAACTAACAGTAATTTCTTTAAATGTCACTAATGTCTTGCTTCTTATTTCAAGTATTTCAGTAATCTTTTCAATACCATAATTAACCCGTGATTTCCTAACACAACATTTGGTTGTGGGTTTACTGAAGTTAATTGTCTGTGGGTTTCCCCAAACTAATGTCATGTTAATACAATAGTTATGTTTTTATGATTCTTTGCTATGGCAATATCCAACCAACCTTTCCTACAAAACCCTGGTTTTCCTTGTTATCGAGCATAGATAAGCGTATGATTTTGGGTATCTGTCATATGCATTTAAACCATGCCTGCAGTCATGTCCATCTGGCAAAGATTATAGTCCGGGATTACTTGCTGTGTGAATGTGGTTTAGATGTAGGAGATCTGGACCTTATCTTCTTTAACTGTCCAAATCAACTTTTTTCACGATATGACATACTACCCCAGAAGATATCCCATCCCACCCGTATGAAATTCCTCCTCTCCCACACCTTCACTCCTTTTATTACTCTTCTATGTAAATATCAATAAAATTGAACTGTAATTGCTGCCCTATACTTATATGCTATGTGAATATGTGTGTATACTAATAATAATAGTACTTGAATATTTACAAAGTTAGTTGTTTAGGACCTTACTAATCCAATGACGAACTGTTTTTTTTTTATAATTTAGATATGTGTTGGTGGTCTAAATCAAATTCAAATCTTTTGTTGATTTATTTTGTTGGATTCATCAAAATCTACATGACACTGGCAGAATTGTGGAATTTTCCACAGGGGCCATAGACTAGAATTAAAAAAATAAGAAAAAGTAAAAGTACTTTTAGCACAGTGCCACAGCCCACACTTTGTTTTTGTTACTGAGACAACCTTTCAAAAACCACTTGAAATTTTACCTGCCTTTATATATTTATAATCTATTGTTTATAAGTTTATTTTTTGAATGTACTTCTTTTAATACATTTTTTGGTTTCCAGCAACTGCTAGAGCCTACAGCAGAAACAGATGATGAAAACTACTTCACTGAATCTGTCAACAGTTTGGTAAACAAGCTATTAATTAATTTTACTTGTGAAATACATTTATTTAGAACTTTAAATTGCTTATAAAAACAAAGATAACTATCATGGTACTATATTGATGTGTCCTTGTTTCTACATTAAAAGTCAATACCCATAACTAGCAAACTGCCTCGATTTCGCATTTATGTATGCAGCCAATGTAGAGTGTCCTCGTGCTTTAGACACAGATGCACTATCTGATCCGTATTTATATATTTTAACTTTAACAGTTCATTACAATTTATAGAAGCTTCATAATACAAACAACTTCATTTAGTTACATGTGATATTAAATCTGTGATATCTTTTAACATATTCATTGAAATAATATCTTATATCGGGCAATTTTTATCTACATTAAATGATCAACATAAACTAACTATTTAAATGATTAGGATAATAGGGTGTAGTAGGATATTGGTCAAAATAGTTAAACAAATAAGACCAATATTTTTTAATATGCAAAAGATAACAATGTTTACTTTAGTGTTTGTTATCCTTAGGTATTAAACTTTCTGTACTCTTATTTTAAATAAACAATTCTGTAGTATATTATTGTATCACATATAATGTATCACATAAGGTTTATTGTTAATAATGTAAGCTTTCGGATTTTTTATTTAACTTAATTACAATACATGGAACATATCTCTACTTTCTATTGATATAATATGCATTTTATAGAAATATAAACCTTTAGGAATCAATTTTCCGAATGATAAAGAACACCGTATCAAAATCTGTTTTGTAGTTAAGATGAACTAAGCTAACATGCAGACAGATATCAAAAAGAACATTATTTTATACTATTTATTGATTACTAAGCCAGTTCATATATCTAATACCTTATTTAATGCCCTACTTGTTATCTTAATTATAGGCTATCAGTATTACGTGACATTTACTAATGTTTTGTATGTTTATGCCATTTTTTTATAAACAAAACGACATTCTATGTTTTATTATTCTGATAAAGCAACAAATAATTTCCCATCTTGTTATGAAATAATTTATTTTATTTTCTTTCATAGAATTACACAATAAATATTAATTATTTATGTTCAAGGGGGATTCAACTTTTGTACCAGTGCGTGCTGGTGAAACAACAGATAGTGATGATGCGGCCCCTAGAGCCGTGCGATTTAACAAAGTAGCAGAGGTATGATTACTGATAATTATACAGGGAGACTTTGAATAAATAAATAAATTAAGTATGTAAGTTTTTAATATATAATTATTACAACATGAAGAAGAAAAAAATTAATAACATTTTTGTATTTCTCGAATATGACTTAACAACTCGAACACCGACAATAAATAGATTATTTTATAAAAATAAATGCACCGTTCTTGAACCCTCTCGCAATATTTGACCACCATGTCGAAGGTGGGCGACCCTTTAACTCTTTCTCGTTCAGGCAGATTCAAAACTACTTAGACCACATGATCCTATTTACATCTTTATACACGCCCATACCATCTGAGGCGATTTTTAAAAATCTCATTGATTGGTGCAACGGTATTTTATCTAGTCTAATCACGTTTCCCACTCATCATAACTATACATACACACACTTTCTTACACTCTTATTTAGTTTTTAATTAGCTATTATGACAATCTTCTGTTTCTTGTCTTTTCTTCTAACTTTAATGTTCCTTAAATATAACTATCCCTAAATGTCAAGTTAATATGAGCTGCCATCAACTAAGTCAATCTGTAATCCGACTTGGTCAGTTAAAGAAGATATGGTTCAGATCTCCTTCATCTAAACCACATTCACGCAGCGAGTGATCCTAAACTCTAATTTTCACCAGATGGACAGGAGTGCAGGCATGGTTGTAAAGAATTTTAGACACAAAGATATTTGACACTATTTTGGCATAAAAAAGCTAAAGATAATAGACCACTCCATACACTATCTTGTAGGTGCGAGTGATGTCAGCGGCTATGGCAAGTGAAGCATTGCTGGCGCGATTATCGTGGGCGGCCTCGGTGCGAGCCACCGAGCACGCACAGCGTCGCGCCGCAGCAGCCGCTACGCGACGACATCTACGGCTGGCACTCATCTTTGCCATACCGGTAAGTTTCTCTAACATTCACTAGTAAGCGGTTGGATAGCTATCACCTCACCTTTAACACGTGACGTGTCCATGCGGTCTAAAGATCAAGCATAACGTGTACCACCGGTGGTACACAAGGCACGGAACGTGTTAAACTAGAAGTGTTTATTTTTGTCTAGAATAATCTCCAAAATTGCTGAAATAATTTTGATAAGACTAAAAGTAAAAGCCGGATAAAGAAATTTCAGACATTCTCATAGGCTATATATTATTACAATGTTCTATGAAGGTTGGGTGGCAATGGTAACCAGTTAGTAATTTAATCAATAAAGGACAATAGAGGCTACTTTACTCGTAAGGACAAAATTTCAATAAATAAATACTGGCCATAATTAAATCAAAATAATTTACATAGTTCTCATGAAACCAAATAACCATTTCCACTAAGATTATGTCGCGGGCAGTTAGTTAGTAACATAATAAAATAAATGCCTACAAATATAATCTCATCTTATGATATAGTTACTATGTTAATAGGTGTTTAGAGTTAAATATATCTTTAACTAATTCATTGTCTGACCCGGCTTCACACACCCATGTGAAGACTGTACACCCGTACATGAAGAAAATAAGACCAAAACTTCCCTTTATAGTACGAGTATGTAATGAAAGAAAAAGACAACTAAACGTCAGTCCGTCAATTCTGTCAATATTTTTGTAAATTTTCCCTACTATCTGCTGTCTCACTCACTCATTCACTTTTTATATGGAGATTAATTTTATATGTACGCCAATTTTGTTCTCGTGCTTAGTACAATTTTTTAAACATTTTCTTTCGTACTAACCTTGTCTTGACAATTACAAACACGACAAAAAAGTCTTAGCCAAATAGATACAGTCGTTCCTTAGTGATGCACTTACATATATTTGACAATTGATTATAATTTATATCAATTATAGGAATCATGATATCGACTAATGAGAATATCTTTGCAAGTTGTCTGTTAGGCTTTTCACTGTCACTATTGACTACATGTGAACATATACAGTATACTGTGTTTACTTTTGTTTCAGTGGTTCATATCTAACTATTTATATCGTCTAAGCATATTGTATACTTCAACGAGCTCTGCCACAATCTACACAGTCAACAGCAGGAGCATTTGCATTAACCTTTGGAGCTGTCTTCGCTCAAGTACCGAACGATAGGTTCACTCTGTCAAAATGCATCGCTATATTACTCACAGCGTCCGGACTGGTATGTAGACTGATGTTTAGAAATTGATTTTATAAAAGTATAGATAGTTTCTATTGTTGTTTTGTATTTAAGGTTGTTCTAGGACTGGCAGAGAGTCACCAAAGCAACTGGATAGCGGTTCTATCAGCACTAGGCTCTGCTTTATCTTACTCCGTACAGCTTCTACTCTATCGAAGAGAATTACGACGTGGTAACGGAATTAACACTCCATTACTCGTGGGTGAGCAAATAAATCTTTCTCATTATAATTATTATACAAATTAAATTGTAACTTTATACTAGGTCATGTCATGTATAAAAGATCAGTCAGTGGTCCATGAATTATCCATTAAAAAATTGTGTGGTTTTATGGAACAACGATGCAAGTGAAACTTTTTTTTTGGAAATTATTCGATTTAGGGAATTAAAATCGCGTTTCATATCTTTTTCGAATCTGAGCACAATATTATTTAAAACATTAACTCTTTCTGAATTGAGTCATGGGCGTCGCCATATTGGCTTTGGCTGCTCTACCGAGCGCTTTTCACTTTACGCCTACTCCGCGGCTGGTTGAAATGCGACATGGGATAGATGGACGAAAAAATTAAAGGCGATGTAAAAAAGTTTTAAAGTTTCACTTTAAAGTGGTTAGTTACAGAATATAACATATTTTATGTATTATATATGTACCTCTACATATACTAGATGTAGATAATATTTTTTATTGCCTATCTGTTTCGAAATTCGTAATGCTTCTCGTGTACAAGGCTTTATTAAATACATTGGTTTTTTTTAACAAAACCTAAATGTAATTATTATAATGATTATAGCATGTCATTTTTTAAACAGCACATATTTTAAATGTACAAAATGTTATCAAAATTGGTGGAAAATAATATATTTTTTCAATTTCTAAAAATATTATTCATAATTTTAGTATTACCCGAGGAACGATATAAGCTTTGTTACAAACAATTTTATACAATACAAAATTTCATATAGATAGGATAAACAAATTTTTTGGTTGACAAGCAGACTGGAAGGAAAGCATACAATGGTACTACTACATTTCTTAGCTTCTGGTTTTTTCACTATGTTACCCTTCGCCGTTAGCCGTTAGTGTTAACAATTTAAATTAGTAAATGTACGCGAATTCCGAAAAATTACTGGTACATACCGGGATTCGTATTTGCTGACGTCAAATTGACATTCCATTGGTCAAATCATATGACCACCAGGACTTATGATGTACGGCTTATGTACGCATATCGATGTAAGTTATCGGTGTACAGGGGGTGTCGGTTGCGTGTGCTTGGTAGCTGCTTGGCCGCTTGGCGGAGCTCTATCTGCATTAGGACTGGAGCGAGCCACGCTACCAGCGCCTCCGGTCACCGCATGGTTATTGTTCGATGCAGTTCTCGGTCCTTTGCTGCTCGAGTCAATGTGGCTCTGGTAAAAATTCATCTTTACAATTCATTGAACACATCAAACAATATTGCATGTAAATGCCTATGCATTTGTATACTTCACAAGCTATTTATTACTTTATAATTTCATCCAAAACCATATCTTAGAAAAGTTTACTGTTTTTATGAAAGTGTCTAGAAGTTTTTGTCCTAAAAAGGAAACAATAGTAGAAAGGCGATATTATATTTATATACTAATCTTGGGTATTAACTATTAAATCAATATTACTGAAATGTTTACTGTTTTATAAGGTGTCTAGAAGACTTACCCTAAGAAAGTACCATAACAACAGTACTTCGATAATACTAACTTTAAGTACCATTTAATAAATAAACATAATAATAGACTTTGTTATAAATGTTATGATCTTTCGGGTAATATACCAGGTCAATAATTATTACAAATAGATCAAAGTAGTTAATCAAAATGCCAAGTAATTTTACTATAGTAATCAATTTTAACTGTAGCTATTTGAAATCATAATCATACATATTTTATAACTTTTAATGTAGCACAAATGAGAAAATCTAGGTTTTTGATAGTGCCTCGTTAAATCAAATATTTATTTTCTTGTTGCATAATGTCATACTCGGTAACAGATAATTTAGAAAAAAAGTGTATGTGTGCTTATGACTATACAACGAATGTGAAAACTTCTTTATAAAAAGTACAACAAAACGAAAAGCCAACGTTAGGCGGTCACCCATCCAAGTACTGACCGCGCTCGACGTTGCTTATGTTCGGTGTTGGTGTTTTTCAATAATCTACCCAACACAGTGTTTACTCCCACCACTTTTCGTCCCACAAAAGGTTGCGGATCAAAATTTCAAAGCTTTCCCATAAAAAGTTACACTTCAAAAATGATTAAAAACGAAAGTATGACTAAAATACTGTAATAAAATATGGGTATATAAATAATGCACTAAATAAAAGAAACGTAACAATGTTGTAGGGGCATATCGTTGACGTCATCGCAGACGGCGACGAGTTTGTTGGGCGTGGCTGCCCCAATAGCTGCATGCGCGGACGCTTGGAGAGGCACTGCCGGCCCGATCGGAGTATGGCGCGGCGCCGCTGGTCTGCTCGCCGGTGCCGGATGGGCGGCCGCCTCACTGCGCTCACCCTCCCACCTCACATCCTTCACCACGCTCACCGATCGACTCCGAGCAGCTGATACCTTCTCGTAAGTTCCTTTTTTAACCGATTTCAAAAAGGACGATGTTCTTAACCCCTGTTTTTAATTTCACGGCATCGTACATTGTTAATTTCATAGTTTAGTAAAAAAAATTACTTACAAACGACAAAAATAATTTATAAATACATTTTATAATACATAATATGTTATTTTTCAAAGTTTTGTAATAAATCAGGTATATTTTTAAGCTTATGCTGTCAACAAACTGTTCACTTTGCCTCTTGAGGTTTAGATTCGTTTATATGGAACTTAAATCTTTACGGTTTTGGATAGTTCAAGGGTTAATTGGGTTATATTTTTTTTTCAACTTGTATTACCTCTGCCTTCTATAATATAAAATCTAAATAGCACTGATAGATAAGTAAAATTAGTTATGTATTAGTAAATGAGGAAAATTATGTTTTTAAAAGACTTTAAAAAGGACGAAGATACAACAGGCAACTCCTGAAAATCTAATAAGAAATTTATAGTGATTGAGACATAAGTAGGTTCATGACAATCCAAGACTAGATAGAGGACATTAAAAAGAGACAAACATATACATCTATAGTATTTAACGTGTGAGAGAATAAGATAGAATATATTATACAGTGTTTTTATATTCGCAGTTTTCTCGTTGTATAATTGTACTACGTAATTCCTGCTCTGGTTTGGGCGTTTTACACTTGTGTGTGTGTGTGCCTGCGTATTGAGAAGCCTTGGGAAAAGGCGTCATAACCGAAGTGGTGTATTGTTTATATGAATATTGTATCTTTATTTCGAAGGTGTAATTTCTACCGATTGTGTAATGCACACATGTGTTTTCCTCCTAGGTCAGGGCAGGAAAATGTTGTCATATTATAACAATAACATTGCTAATGTATTTTCGACAGGCCTATCAGGAACATTTCTGATTTAGATGAGCAAACAGAGGCATTGATGTCGTCGGACGAACTGACGTAGCATCATCTCCCACGAACACTACTTTGAGATATATAAAACACTGGTAATCATCCAGTTTTTTTGTTTAAAAATATTTGTGGCTGAGACGTGTAGTCTTATTTAGGCTTGTGTCACAAAATCTTATTTAAATTTCCATGAGAAAGATCTGTGAAGTTTACTATATGTTTTAAAATTTGACTGTTCTGTTATTCTTCAAAAAGTTGAATTAACCTGTGCTTTTTTATCAATAAGCTATTGTTTAAACATTTCAACATAAATAGTATTCCAGTCATTGAGATTAGTGTCTCCTGTTTATAGTTAAATAATAGATTAATTTGTACAATATACAAAGTATCTCAGTAAATAAATTACTTTAATTTGATGATACACACATCATTATCATATCTAGTGAAAAATTAATTAAACAATTGTATGAAAAAGTACATATAATTCGTTTCTCAGTGATAGCTTTATTGTAATGGAATGGTAGATGATGTGGACTTTCCAAGTTTATTATAAGTATTCTTTTTTAATGCAGAGAATTGCTCTTTCGCCCAGATATATAAATCTGATTTATAATATGGAATATTCGTGATGTTAAATTAAGATGAAGTATTTACTAGAATAAGCTTAATATTATGAACACTAAAACCGTTTCTGAATTGATCCAAATGCCCGTGTATGATATTGCTTAAAAGTACATTGTAATGATTGGTTTCCGAAGTTATTATTAAAATATTTCCATTAGAAAACCACTGAACTATTTGCATGGAACTTGATAAGGGTATAGGCTACTTTTGACTCTGAATATACCTGAAAACACACAGATGACATCTCATGTTAAAATCTAATTGTATTAATATAAAATATATATATGTGTATCTAATATATATTATGACAAAAAAAAAATGTTAAGTCTGATTCTAAAGCCTTATGTTTGAATCATCAGTGATACTTTGAACTCGTATTCATTTAATAGATTTAATTATGTACTACTACTTAGTACCTTTGTTTAAAATAAGTAATTAAACTGTTGCCCTAAAAACATAAGGCTTGGTTTTTTTTTAAACGTTAATCACTATACTAAAATCATTAAAACTACAATATAACTAGTGTAATACTAACTTGAAATACTGTTTTAGGTTAAGGCGAGACAGAGGACTATATAGTAGATAATATTAAAAGATATTAGAGGTATCAGCTTGATAGAAAATACATGTTTCATAAGAAAGAAGACTTATAGAACTTAACCTCTCAGTATGTTAGGATACATCTTCCTTTCACATTGCGAAATGCTCACAAGCACTCATATTAACACTTTTACAAATATTAGTATGCGATGAGAGCACTCTGAGTGTTTTGTGAACACAAGTTAGTCTAAATGTAGTATTTAAAATATAAATAAAAATACCTTACCATTAAGTAAAAGTAACCATTCCATTATATTTATCTTTTGTTTATGATAGTGCAATATGTTGATAATAGACTATTCCGTAGGTTTGTTCACTTGTGCCTTTTCAACTTCATATATAATTTGAATGAATTTATTGTTCGTCACATATTACTCCAATATCTTGGCAGCAGTAACTAATCATGGGAGAGCGACAATACAAGGGGCCACTAAAAAAAACATTATTTCCTAGTAATTGTCAAAATTTACGTTAACGTTACGTTTCACCTACGGTTATGTTGTCATATATTAGGTAACATTTTCATAATTCATTATATTTTGTAGTCATTTTAATAGTTTTCATGTACATATATATTTAACAGTTTATGTATATGAAATTACGGCATTATTACCATTACGAGCTATTAAAATTAAAATGTGTACAATAGTATACCGTCTATTGCCGGCTTGTGAAACGAAACGTAGAACTAACACCATTTTTGTTGTTATTGAGATAACAAATAAAATAGGTTAGGTAAAACTTATGTCAAAGAACCTGTTTGATTGACTCCGACATCACCTGGGACGAATTTGTCCTACCCCTAGAGTGCTTCTATAGAGCCGGAGGCGCGTAGGGAGAGCAGCCTCCACTCGCTGTAACAAATCGTAGGCATTGGACGAGCCGGAGCGGCTGAGGCGAGAATAGATGCCTGGGATTTGTTACGCAAGGCCGTAGAGGTTGCTCTTTCCACAGCGCCGGAGACGTTGTAAAGTCAAAATAGATACAGAAATCCAGAAATTTTCCTCAGAATTTAAAGTTTAATAAAAAACTCGAAAAGGTGGGTGCTCCGCAACTTTCTCTTTTAAGGGGGGTTAGTACTAATCTTTCTCTTCCCTCCCGTCCCCCTCCCTATCGTCAATTCGACAGACTTCAATGGAAAATCGTACCAATAGCATTCTTAGTTCACCACTGCTGAGCAGTCAATGTGGATCTCTCACTTTCAGGATAACTCACTGCATGCACTGATATTCAACTAGTTTGTGATATTTTTGACGTTATATACATATTTAATTTATGAGATTTGACCAATGACAAATTGAGTTCGTTACATGACTCACATGAGAAGACAATGTACCTAGTCTTTACTTTTTAGTGACATAATGAAACTGAAAGCGCACAAGTATGAACCTAACCAGTGAATAGGAAAATTTATAATGTTGTTTTATTTGAAGAAAAATGTTTGTAATAAAGTAAATAAAATGTCTATAATTCATAAAAAAGTTTTATTTGTTATACCTTCCAGATCAGAAACAATAGAATCTTAGCAGTAGTGGTAGTATGTCTACCACTTTCTACTTTCAGAAGGTTGGCGATGTAAATGAAAGATTTGACTCCGTTTATGCAGACTAGTAACCGCTTTAACAGCTGGACTACGAATCTCCGTTTATTGAGTTGAGTGCATATTTATAAGGAACCAAACAGAACACATGCAAAGTGTTAGAGATAAAATACGCAGGCATAAAATTACAAACAATATTACAGTCGTAAAATAAAAGTGAAAAAAGAATTAACATTACAATAAAGCAATAATAAAATATGGACAATATAAATAAGTATTTAAATATAAAATAATGCTAAACAATAATAATGCGCCGCATTGTGAATGGAATTTGTCGGCGAGATTGTAATTGCATTCAGGTAACATGTGGTCGCCACCTGGGTGGCAAGTCTTTACTAATTTCAGACGTTATGTGTGTTGCTACAGAATTATAAATCTGATGAGGTTTAATATGAAGATATGGTTCAACGTAAGTAATTATCTGTCCTTGTAACTTTTTATGCCCTCTGTGATATGATTACTACATCAACGATTATTCTTGATTATAGAACGTAGCGAGGATTTTAGCGGGAGAGGCGGGAGGCAATGATAGGGTCTGTCTTGCGACTGCTGACCAATGAGGTGTAGCTAACTCTCCGACTGGTCATTGACTACACAAAAACTGGCCAGAGAAAAGGTGCTGGAGACACTCAGTAAGGTTTCGTGGAGAAGCACATCATATTGAAAGCGGCAAATTATGCTACCCAGTAATCCAAAGTTTCAGATATAATTCCAAAAAAAACTCGTAAACCATCAATTTATCTCAAGGAAGAAATAAACTCTTACATAAATGTTTCCGCCTGTGGCCGAATCGGATGAAGACAGCAAATATGCTGGATAGTAGTTGTAAATTACCTCATTCGTCATATAGTGCACATAAGGCAAAACCACTTTTATATCTGCATTGAGTACTTCACAAACATGATAAAAATTGCACATTTCAAGATATTTAAATAAGTTGGTATAACTAAATATAATGGATGAACAAAGGATGTCGTTGCTAATTTTTCAACCTTAGTGTATCTTAAAAAAGTCCTATAAAATGTAAAGAGCTAGAATTTTTTTTTAGTGCTCAGAAGTTTTAAAATTATCGTTTTCGACAAATATGAGCAATTTTTCAGTTGGGACTCAATTTTCCAATATATTTAAAGTGACATTTTATTTTTGGGATAATCTTAATTTTTTGACGAAAAAGATTAATTACTGAAAAATGTAAAATGTATTTTTTATTGGAAAAAATTATTATCATTTTTTTTATATATGTCTATATCGTACATTTTTGTGACTAGTTTATTACGGTACTATAAAATAAATTCGTATAAAATCCTCTCATTTATCTTGTCTGGTAAATGTATATATAAAAGTAATGACACTGGCAGATGCGCATATCACATATTAACAAATAAAACCTATATAACCTAAAACATTGTTTAGACTCGTTCACAGCATGTCAACATAGTAATAAATAATTATACGAAGTTTTTACATATTGCAAGATATAGCCGAAATGTCAACAAATACTCGTTTATTTGTAAGTAATCTCCCAGACTATGTTGATCAGAGTGATTTAGTCAACGCTTTTTCAACTTACGGTGAAATAACAAGTGTAGATTTGAAAATTAAATCAAATACGCCAGATGAACACAAAAAATTTGCGTTTATTACACTCACCGCTTCAAATTATGATATTGAATCATGTAAGTATAAATTCGTTATTTGAGATGCAATATATCCCATGGGTTAGTTGCTGAAATTACAATATATGGGTTTTCTTAACAGGTATCAAATACTTTTCTAATGAAAGCTATAAAGGTAACAAAATATACGTCACTCGGGCTCGTGAAAGTTTTTTGGAAAGACTTCAAAGGGAAAGAGAACAAGCACAAAAGAAAGAAACTTTAAAGGTATTTTTTTTTAATTTTATAACAAAATTAAATCAAAATTTACTGAATGTTAATAAAACTCGTCATAACCAATATGGTTTTTTAATTGTTAACCTATTAAGCAATATCAATTTGTAGTTATGTGCAACTTTCTTAGAGTGGGCCCGCACAGATATACTTCTGGCTTTAATATGTGCGCATATATTACTAATATTATGGATTAAAACCAAGAAGAACCAACAACCACTTTAGATTATATATTTTGAAAATTAAATACTATATAATACAATATTATCAGAATATTTTATTCTAATCTTATATTTCAAATGTTTAAGTTTTATATCAGATTGTTTACCAAATTTAGAACTGTGTTAATTTCCATGCATTTTAGTTCATAATAAGGAGGAATTAAATGGTTTTTAATTTTGTTTATAATAGTCAGTAATACTATTTCTATCACTGATAATCAATTCAACTTACAATATAAGAATTAGGTTTTTCTTAGACTACAATCTCTAATATGGTAAATATTCTCCTTTTATTTTTATAAGCATACATTTATTATTTACTGAAAGTCTAAATTTTAAATAATAAAGATAGTTGTATTAAAATGTTTCACTTTAAAATATACAGACAACATTCCTTTTTTATTTATATAACTTTATCATAAATATTGCAGAGTGATCCGTCTGAAATTGAAAAATTGCCTAAAGACAGTAATGTATTTAAATCAGAAGTAAAATTTAACCCAAGAAAAAGAAAACTACTAGAAAGTCACACAGCAAGTAAAACGGAAAATGAAGCAAACATCAATATTAATAAACACTTCATACATCAAAATTCTACAAAACCACAAACTGCTAATGAAGAATTTACCAAGATATTGTCAGAAGAGCAGAAGAAAAAATTGGACTCCGAAAAAAAAAGGATAGAATCAATGAAAATTAAAAGGCAGGAATTCAAAAACAAGAAAATGATAATAAAAACTGGTTTGACAAGTGTTGTAAGTAATAACATAATATTGCACTCAAAGTAGATTTTTTACGTAAATAAAATTACACTCATAGAATGTACAATAAGGTACTAGTGGTTACTTTTTTTCAGTATTTTTTATTAGAATAATCTTAAATATATTCCAAACTAACTGACCCAGCAAACTTCGTACCGCCTAACAGTCGATTATTTTTTTTATATACTTATTCTGCTATTTGGGACGCTATATAATGTTAATTGTTACCATCCTATAAATATTGACATTAATATTTATAGATACTAACATCACTCAATTGTTTTGCCTTCCCGGAACCTCTCCACTAACACTTAAACTTTATGCTATGCTATGAAAGTTCAAATTGACTTAAGTATTATTACAAATCGTTTGTATGGGAGTATTGATAAGTGTTGTTTTTAGTGTGTGTTTCAGGCAATTTTTTAATTTTTTCTCTCCGTGACAACCATCCTCGTACTTCAAGGAATATTAAAAAAAAAGAATTAGTGAAATTGGTTCAGCTGCTCTCGGGATTTGCGCTTAACAACACATTCAGCGATTCATTTTTATATTATAGATAAATAAAAAAATCCTATCAAATGGTGACATATGGATTTTATCCTAGCCCCAGGGCAATCAAAATGATGAATGAATATATATGAACTTTTGTGATGTTATTGATTTAACAATTTCATTGAATTTTTAAATTTAATTGTATGACTAAATAGAATATCAATCTTTAATTATTGTTGATGGATTAAGTACTCTATTTACCTCAGCGAGGTTTCATTGATCAAATGTTGATATAAAAATATCAAACTTTGCATATATTATGCTTATAGTATGTGATTTAAGTATTATTGAGAGTTTTTATTTATTAAGAAAAATTATATATATTTAGAGATGATTTAGCATTATCCTGAAAAGAAAAAAATCAATGAAACCCAAATTTAGGACCATGCTAATGTACAAATATGTGAAAAACTGATAAATAAATATTTACTTATAGGACAAAGTACAAAATAAAAAAATAGTATTTTCTGATTCTGAAGATAATGCTACAGAAACTATTAATGGTTACAAGCCAGATCAAACACAAACACAAAAAAAAGATTTATTTGATGAGAATGACAGTGAAGATGAAGTGAATTTCGAAATTAAAGAACACTTTGAGGGCAAGAAAGGACAGAAGGTATATTGAGTGATTTTTCTATTTTTTTGTATTTACTAAATATATACATATTTCTTATTGGTATAGTAATATGTATAAACAGGTTTTAGATTTACAATCAAGATATAAAGCTGATAAACGTTTTATATTAGATGAAAGATTTGTTGAAGACAAAGAATCTGAAAGTGAAGGAGAGGAGAAAAAGAGGTGTGATCTTGACAATGAAGAAGTTGAATTAGAACAAACAGATGAAAAAATTAAACAGCTGAATATATTAGAAGATGTGCTTGGTGTAACCATAAAGACTAAATCTATTGAACAAGACAATAAAAAGTCAAAGTATGTATATATATGTATATATCCTAGTGATGATTTTGTGGTAGAAATTTGATCTTATTTGTTAATTTTTTTAAATTTAAATATAAAGAAAATAGAACACACTATAAAAAAATATTGGTTTCACTGAAGGTTGTTAGTGTTAATAGAATATTAAAAAAAAACTAAAATCAGCTGAGAAATAGAAGAGTAACGGAGAATGTATTATGAGCATGGATAGGATATCAAGTGTAAGATTTAAATATTTTTTTGTATTTCAGGATTAAAATGGGTATGTTTCGATATGATCCATCACAACCAGAACATGCAAAATTCATAGTTTCCATGGAAGATAATAAACAAGATTTACCGAAGAAAAATAAAAAAAAGCGAAAGGATAAAAAAGAAGAAAATATTCAAGAAATACAGCCAGTAGTAGAGACAGTAGAAGTTTCTAAAGAACAATTTTACAAAGTTAGTGAAACACTTAAAGAAACAATAGCTCAACCCACAACATTTAGTCTAAGAAGTCTTTTCACTAAGAATAATGACTTAGATACAGGTAATTAAACACATTTCAATAAATACAATGTAATTTTAAAGTTTCAAAAAATTATGAAGCATATTATTTTACAGGATCACAAGACCAGGATGCAAACTATATACCTATTACACCAAGCCAAAAGCCGAAAGTAAAACATCCTTTAGATCCAGGGGAGAAGAATCCCTTTGTGTATGACTCATCTGATTCAGAGAATGAAGATATTCAAAATGACAGTAAAATAGATTCAGTCCCGCAGATCACTGAGAATAAAGCTGTATGGAAAGAAAATTTGTTCTTTTCTCAATCTGACCATAGATTAAAGGGTGGGTATTTATTGCGTAATCACAGTGGTTAATTAAACAGAACATGATATTTACTGTATCTGATTAACATAATGTTCTCCTTCTCTCTCTGCTATCCTCGAATAAATAAGTAGGTTAACTATTCTAATGTACTTCCGGACAGGCAGTCGAACAAGTGAGCAAAGGAATTATTTTATATATGTGTTCCTTTACTCATTTGAAATATCTTGATTATCAAGGAAAACACTGTGCAGGTACCTGAAAGCTTGAGAAATATTTTTGTAGTTCCACCATATTTATCAGTTGCGAGGCATCCATTTATGTCAATTTCCTTTGGTTTTGGGAAATTAACTAAATCATATAAACTGCATACTTAGTATTTTATGACAGAAACAAGAGTGCATTACCTTTTATACAACATTACTATTAACTATTAATAACAGAAAAGATCTAACACGATGCCTTACATTTCTCAAAAGCAAGATAAAGTGCACTATACCCCTGTGTATTTATAAATGGTTCATCACTTCAAGAGGTGAAGCTTCGGTAGCTTCGAAAATTTTTACGTCACATTACTCTCACGTAATTTTTCTCACACATGTATCTAACATGTCCAAATTTTATGTTACAAACATAAGGCTTTTATTTTGTTAAATATATTGCTTTCAAATATTCTATTATTTTGAATTCCACACGTATACTATTTTCACAGGTGTTAATGTTGATTTCTAATTACGTTATCATTCTTATTAATTTGCACTTGATTTGAAAACTTTGATTGAATTTTGCATGTTAAGGATTTTATTTCTGTTTTAGAAATTTGTAATGATATGATTTAGTATTGTACACCAACACAATAAAATGTTTTTGTTATTACCATTTCCTTCTCTAATATTTATACATATAAGTATATAAATGAGTCTGTGCTGGTGGAAAGGATAAATGCCAGAAAATACATGGATTTCAGAGTAACAACCCAAGCTTTTATCTAGGATTTTTAGTGAGCAAAATTTTAATTATATTGACTTTTGCATATAACTATGATAGCTGATTAGCTGTATAGGAAAAATTAAATATAACTAATATATCAGTATTACAGACTTCTGTATATTAATAACTAACTGATACCCGTGACTTTGTCTGCATTGTTTATTATTTTATATATAGAGGAAAAAGCATAAGTACCACACCACTTGCAAATACACATCTTTGATTATGTTGTTCTTATAAAAGTTGTAATTTTTTAAAACTTTATATAAACCAGCCAGCGACCATGCCCACGTTAATGTAAATTTGAGCTATCCTTCAGGAACAGAACATTTTATCCTATATGTCCTTTTATGTACGCCAGACAATGTGCATGCAAAATTTCGTGATGATTGATATAGTACTTAAGGCATGAGAGCGTAACAAACAAATTTACCTTCACATTTATAATATTAATTATGATGGTAATATTGTGAAGAAGTATCATGTTTTTTTTTAAAAAGGACCATATCTCAGAGAACTTTTGATTATAATCTATCTAGTAGTTTTTGTATGATGAGGCACACACAATGGCAGACCTAAGATAAATCATTTATATGATAAAAGATAAATAATTTATATGTATAAAAATAATAACACTAGTAATAAAACTGTTTGTATGAATTTTTTTAATACAATGTCAATATATTCTAAACATTATAATTTAAATATCTGGAAGTTGTATAATTATGTAAGTTTTATTTCAGATGGGTTAGAATTCTTTAACAAAACTACTGAATCAGATACAAAGAAAGAAAGAAGAGAACTGAAATCATTAATGAAGAAGAGAATTTACAACAAAGAAAGAAAGAATCAAATGTTCCAAAAGAAAATTGGTGGTAGAAAGAAGATAATGAAGAAAAGTTTTAGGAAAAAATAAACTGTTTTACCAATTTGTAAAATAAAATGCCATGTATTAAAACTTGATCAATATAATTATTTGCTGTTACTATTTATTTGATCATATAAATTATCTCTTCTTCCATGTAGGCTTCTTCCTGGCTCCAGGTTGTCCAGGCTTCTTTCTCTCCCTTCTTCTATGATCACGAGTAAGTAAACCAGCTACTTGCATCTTCTCTAACATTTCTTTATCAATAAAACTACGTAACCCCCAAGCAATGCCCCATCTTATAGCACCTGACTGGCCTGAAGGACCACCACCTACTATGTTACATTCAATGTCAACACTGTCTTGCATACCAGTGAATATCAGTGGAAACATTACTTGTTCTCTAGACTGGACATCTTCAAAATAAGTTAAGTCTTTACCATTTATTGTTATTTTCCCTGATCCAGGAGAACGAATAGTAACGTCTCCTCTAGCTTTTTTTCTTAAACATTCATATGTTGTGATAAAGGCTCTACCTTCATCATCATAACTGGGCTTAGGAATCTCCAAAGCAAACTTCTGTGAAGCCAGAGGTTTTCGATAGTTTTCAATAAACTCTTTACTTCTGTAGGAGTATGGCAAAGAAACAAGTCTCTCCATGACAACTTTGAAGTTGTCATATTCCAAATCAGAAATATTTTCAACTAGAGTTTGCTCCAGCTGTTCCTTTGTCAACCAAATGCTCGCCTCTAACTCTAGCCTTCCATTTGGATCAGGAGTAGCTTTTTTCCTCATAACTCTCTCTTCAAAGTTATATAATTGCTGTATATTTTCAGCAGCATCATACAATAGCTTAAAGAAATTAGGTTTACCAGTGTAAAATAGAAAATGATGTGGCCTGCCAGCTTCATCGAATTCAGCAGCTTTGCGTGCTGGAAATACTTCCTCTGGAGGCTTCATGAGAGGACGGGCAGCAGGATCGTAAATTCCACTTGGAAATAAATACTCTATAGCACGGTCAACATCTTTTTGTGTAAAAGTCTCTGGATCTTCTCCCATCATATTAGCCAAATGCCGCTTACCAAGACTATATTCAGTATGTTGTCGTTTCATAAATTCATCATGCTCCTTTGCTCTTTCTAAATAAGCTTTCATTGCTTTGCTAATTTTTTTCTTTTTATTTAACGTTTCCCAATCGGTGAAATTATCGAGTACATTATTTGTAGTAGTACTTTTTATTCTACATTGACTTGCAAAATATACTATCGGATTCCTATAATATAAGCAAAATTTTGCTGTTGGTAAAATCTGTTTTATACAATTCAGAGTCATTTTGCAGAATTTACTTTTTATACACGTGCATTATAATAATATTCAGCGGATATTACAGCCACTGACTATTACTCGTAAAGATACAGCTGTCACCACAGAACACAACTACTAAGAAGATACTACGTATCCACAGAATAATATTACTCCTAGCGGAGGCTGTCATACTCACAGTACCAGCGTTACCAAAGATAATTATCAAATTCCTCAAATCTCTGGATCATATACCCCAAATTCAGGTAGAACAAATAAATGATTCCCTACAAACAGCCACATAATTCGGTATTTCATTTTAAAAAAAAAACAGGTTTTAAGTAAAACTCAATATTATTTGTATTGACGCGACTACCGGTTATCCCGTGGGTTATTCGAATCAAAATATATTGGATGACATATAAATTGCATCAAAAACGTTAAAGTTTCTGATTTACATATGCAAAATTATTAATGTAACTATTTAGTATGACTATATATAACTGAAATGAAAGATTTTTGATTTTCGATGTATGTGATGTTTAAAAATTAGGTATTCAAGGAACATCTCCATCAAGATTGTACTGAGTTCACTACCCAATATCCAGCCTATCAAAACATTTTGAAATCATTATTATATCAGAAAAAGAAATGCTTGTGGCTTAGTATTTAATCTATATTTATTAAGTTGTTAATTTTTTGTTGAAAAGAAGATTCAACATTTTATTATTGTACTTAAGCATAGTAAAAATAACGGGTACGAGATATTAAAAAAAAACTGTTTTATAATACATGTATACAGTTTTCAAAACAATAGTACGTCTTAAACATATTTGTTGCTTCATTTAAAATAACATATTTTTCAATTCAGTACATACTATAAACGTTGTATCCAAAGTTATGTTCTATAGATTTTTAATTTAATAATAAAACATACATGTATCGAGGGTTCAATGCTATTTTGTCGACTCTGATAGATTATTAAGTTTCTGCAAGTAAAGCAGTAAGTATATGTGAAATCGTCGAGTATAGTCTGCGCCAAGCTCTTAAACCGCTCTGAATATAGATGAAACAAATTTACAAGACACAAATTTAGATATAAATACGTATTATATTATATGCATAACATCGAGAAAACATAAGGATAAAGAAATGCCAATTTTAGATTTTATAAATATATTTTAATTTTGTTTTATTTTCAATTCTTGACTATATTCTGTGCAAGCCTAAACTTACAAGTATATTCAGAGCGGCAAAAAAGGTTGATGAGGACTGTAAACGTTTGTTGACGGACATATGGGATAACGTACGTCGATGTTGTACATTGATACTAATAATAATAATAATAAATAAAACTTTATTTGAACAAATTACAGTATGATACAGAAGGTTTATCTTTCGACATACAGTACAGTACACATCTATGTATCCTAGCGTCTGAACTAGGCCGAGCCTGCATCTCAGACACTTTTTTCTCCCCGTGACGTATTACAGTATATCCTAAATAGTTCAGTATCTCGGTTTAGATCGATAATACATAGTATCCTCTTAGTAGTTTCTGTGTTGATATATCGATTGCAAACATTGATGTTTTTGAACATTTATATATATCGAACACCCCTATTTTGTTGGCATCATGCGTTAGTATTAGTGGTGGTTAGGATATTGATTTGCAATTATTATATCGTATTAAAAACAAAATGTTAAAAACATTGATTTTATAAAAATAAATAGTTCAAGTAAGTGTCATCTATCCGAGAGCAGTAAAACTAATCGCTGGCAGCTTTGTTAACTCCGCTATGAGTAAAATTATTCTATGCAATTCTATGCTTGTTAGTCTATGGTCTGTGGGTTTTGTTGGTGTCCGTTACAAATACAAATAATTGTATCACACAGAATTGTATAAAACAACATTTATTGCTATTTTAAATATAAAACAGCAGTAATGAGTAATATGCAGTATTTTAACGTGTAATTATCAACAATTGCTATTTAGAAGTGTGAACTCACTGTTTTGAAAATCAAAAAAACAATGGATAGTGATAGTGATGAAAATATTTCAAATGCTTTTACATATAACTTCAAAAATATGGTTGGTAATGTATTTTTTATATTGAATTATTTCGCTTGTATACTCAGTTGTAATCCGTAGAATTCATATGACTTTTATAAATGTCGCATAAGCATATAATTCCACTTCACTAAATTATAATTTGTAGAGATGGTGTCCTTAGGGAAAAGTATGTTGAAATGGTTTGGACGCATCATCACTCGAGACTGAAAGGGACCCTGCAGGGCCACAGGCCTCTTCCCGAAGGAAGATCTAGATAATGATTACGCCAATCCAGGACGTATTGGCCTTTTCAAACTCCGAGAAATCCACAGTTCAATATTTTCCCACACACTAGTACTACGAGATCGTTTCTCAGGTTCAAGTTTCCTCACGATGGTTTCCTTTACAGTCGGCCTATAGTGTTACCAATTTAAATTATTAAGTGTTAGTTAATTTCGCAAAATTCGTTGGTAAATGCCTACTTTGAACCTGCGGATGTCGAACATAAAAGATTTGTAATAGTTGAGTTTCAAAGGAAAAACTAACTTTATTTCTAATTATGTTATAAATGAACTCTTATTTCAATTTCTTATTCTATTTAGGATGTATCTGTGAAAGGTCCAAACTTAAGTACCTTCACAAATAACAATATGATGGGAGCAATGCAAATGACTCGTGACTTTATGCAAGACAAAAGATCTGTTTATGACCAAAGAAGCATCATTAGCAGAAGGGAATTATCATCCAGGTCTATCCGTAGTGGCAGCAATTTCCAGCCGAGAAATTACATGTTTTCTCATGATTTACATGGTGTGGGTTCGGAGTCAGTGTGTAGTATCCAAAGTAGAAATCCAATGGGTAAGAGCAATCAATCATAAATATTATGTTATGTGATGAGCATATAGATTTTCTTATTGTCATTATTATATTTCATGTTTCTGCATATGTTACTAGTTTGTTTATTTATCATTGATTTAAAATTAGGGATAACAGAATTTGATTCTTTTTTTAATGGTCATATTTATACCTTCATTATCATGACTTCATCACTCTGAAGGTGCAATGAAGTTTTCATGTGTAGGTGTAGTAAAAAATACAATGTTTATTAATAGCATTTATCTGTTTTATAAATATTTTGTTTAGTGTGCAGCTACTTACAGCAATTTTAAAGTGAACTAGAATTTTGGTGACATCTATACATAGTTAAAACAATATTGCACCAATTTTGTCAGTTCAGTGTAGATTTGATGAAGAATAGTTGTGCGATTTTTCAGTTTTTTGAAGATTGATCAGTTGTTTGTTTGTTTTTTTTAGTACAATATTGATTTGACCAACAATACTTGTATGATTTTTCATTTTTCTCAATATTAGGTCAGTTGTTTGTTTGTTTTTTTTTTTTACTATATTATTTATGCTACACATAATAAAAAATTGTTATTTTTTGCAAAGTAAATCTAAAAAAAAGATTGAAATGAAAATTTTATTTTAGTCTAATACATTTACTGTTACATACTGCAAAGTATATATGGTGCTCAATCTAACCTTCTCTTTGTTTTATGATATTAATTTAGCTGTAAGTTTTACTAATGATTGTAATATAAATAAATAAATATAGGATTATATGAGTGTATACATTTTCAGGTTTAACAAACTTTGTTACTGCTATTGACATAGCCTTGTCACTTCAATATAATCAATTCAATGAAAATGATATGAAAATTATTAACAAAGCATACAAAGAATTTATAAAAAGGTTTCAAACTCCATATTCAGATTCAGGGGATCAAGGTGACGATTTATCATTAAGTATTGATGATAATGATGGTGACAATTCCTTGAGAAGTTCTGTGTTTAATGAAAACATGCCAAGTTATAGATCAAATAAAGCATTTTCAACCAGCTCCAGAATGTCTAGACAAAAGAGTGTGTACAAACGATATCCGGCCAATTTTAGAAAATGTCCTTCTAGAAATACATGTGTGCCGAATTTTAAAGATAACTTACCCAATCATTCACAATAGGAGAAAATGTTAAAACATTACAGAAAAATCGTTTTCAAAATAGATACCTTTTGCCATCTCAAAGATTTAATAAATCAATTGCTGCTCATCCTATAACAGAAAATATTTCTAAAGTACAGCCTACAGTTCAATGTGATGGAAACATAGGGCAGAAAAATGATGATAGCAATGCTATACCAAGCATTTCATCTGAAATCGACCATGAAAGAATATTATCAGAAGCTACTATTAACAAAAATGTTAAGAAAAAAGAACAGTCTTCCAAAAGGAAACTCGAAGAAGATCATTGTACTACAATACCAAGCAAGAAAAGAACAAAACTTTCTCCAATTAAAAAGATTCCCAACGATAACCTAAAGTCAAATCAACATACTAAAGCTGTTAACAAGGATGAAACAAGTGGATTCTGTTTTATAAAACCTTCATTTCCCATAAGAAAGTTATCGAATAAATCTAAAATTCAAGAAACTTTTAATGATAATTCTGCTCAAACTTTAGTAGTTTCATCTTCTCAGTTAAACATATCACCAGGTGTAGAAGATGAATCGATGAACAAAGACACATGTGAACCGACTATAAATTCAACTAGTGATTTATCAAATAGACCAAGTTTTATTAAAAGAAAACTATTTACACAAACACTCGACGTGACAGAAAATAAAAATACCAGCTGTGTTGATACTGTACACAGTCCAATAGTCGTATCCAATTCATTACAAAAAGAAAAGAATAAACCAAGAAAGCTAGGCTCAAATCTGGCATGTTTAGATAGAGATGTTACCGAGGAAACTAGTTTAATACCTTTGATTCAAAAAATTGTACCATTAAGCCAAATTAATTCGACAACCGATAGTAATAAAGCTGTTGGTAGTAATAAAGAAGATGTCAGAAAGGAATGGGATGTTGCGTCAGTTATTTCTGAATGTCATGCTGCAGGTGGAAGCGATACATTACACTGATGAGGATATTTTTGAACTGAATGCTACAAACTGCACAAAGGATAACAATTTAAAAACCAATGATAGAAACAAAAAAAGTGCTAAGAATTGTCAACTTGTATTAAAAAAACAAGATCTTGCTAACTCTTCCAGTAATTCTACACTTACTACTAAATTTCTCCTTGCAAAAGAATCAGCTGCAAATAAACAAAAAGACTCTGAAAGTAAAGGTAATAAGAATTGTTTTAACTATGTAACCAAAACATGTATCTTAATTTTTAACACTTCTAGTAATACTTGTAACACTAAATATTTCCTTGCAAAAATCAGCTGCAAATAAACAAAAAACTCCTAAATTAAAGGTAATAAGAAATGATCTAATTGTGCAACTAAAACATGCCTGTAAATTTTTATAATATTGAAAATCATCTTTAAAAATGCTTTTTAATACTTAGTTTAAAGGTTTAAAAGGGAATGTGTTTGGTAACTTTTTGGTAAATTATGTCCTAGAATAATTTGAAATTTTGCTGATAAGAAATGATTAACTAGCTAACTTTTGTATGTAGCTATGCTTAATTTAATGTAGTGATTGAGTGGTTAAGATGTGATAGCATAACAAATTCAAATTTATACTATTACTTGATGATGTAGTCTAAGACCATCACACTAAACCTAGAGGAGATTGGCTCTCAAGTCCAACTGCCGGAACTCACTAACAGGTGCCCGGTGACAGATTTTCAACTTGAGGGTGGTAGCTAGCCAGGCGGACTTAGAGAAAGCCCTACCACCATGCTATGGTTTCATTACGGTGTTTTCCTTCACCGGAAGCTCCGACTCAGTTGCTAGTATTGGAACCTACGTCGTTCGACGTTATAACCGAACACACTACCAACTAAGTCATCATCGCTTCATTTTGCACATAGCTTAATATTTTATGACTGTGTTAATCTAAAACTTAATTCCTAATACACAAACATAATGCAATTAACATTTTCAATAATTAGTGTCCCATTGAAACCTTGCTTATTATGTTAAACAATTTTTATTGCAGGTAATCAAGTGAAATCCAAGATTTTTAGAGATACGTTTTGGGAATCTGATTTCGAAAGTGATTTTGAATGCCAAAATATGCAAAAGAAGTTTCCAGAATATCCAAGAAAAGATAAAGTATCATCAGGTAAAATGTTATTTTGAACTATGTTTTACTCATGTTAATGTACTTTTGATTTGTCCAGTAATTTTTTAAGTACCAGTACATTTTTTTTTTAGGGAGAGGTACCATGTACCCTTTTCTGTATCCTTGACAATGTGTACTATGTAAACTTGTATGATTATTGTTTGGTTAGTCATTATAGCGTAACACTTCGGCATTTTATAATATTAGATAGGATTATACAATAACTAGCTTGTGTACGCGGCTTCGCTCACTTTGATAAACATGTGGCGTATCCCTTTATGTCTATGTTTGTACTCGTGATAAAGTGCATGCAAAAATCTATAATAATCGTTTCAGTCGTTAAAGCTTGAAGACTTAAGAAACAAACAGGTTCTGTAGGTGGTAGAGCTACGCTGAAGCTATTACTGGTTTCAGCATGAATGGGTCGGCTCGCCCGGGATAGTACCACCCTCTCACAGAAAACCGACGTGAAGTAATTGTGTTTGCACTGTTGCGTTTCGTTCGGTCAGTGAGAGCACTGGAGGCCCACATATATTAAAAGGCCGGCAACGCACTTGCGACTCTCTTGGTGTTGCTGGTGTCTATGGACGGTGGTTATCACTTACCATCAGGTGACCCACCTGTTCGTTTGCCCCCTATAATATAAAAAAAAAAAAAAAAAAACAAACTTGCATAAAATCAATAAAATTAAAATAATCTCAACAAAAAAAATTTTCATTATTCTTATACGCGTTATTTTTATCTTAGTTCGAGTAAAGGTTATTTGTTTCCAATTTATAATTCGGTGATTTTATGCCCGTAGCATTTTTGATATAAAATCCTTATGCCTTGAAAATATTTCAGAGAATTTAAAAGAGAAGGAAGAGTTAATAAGGACAGAGCAACTCACAAAAACGACAGATGCTAATAATCGCACTCCGAATAATTCAGACATGTCAGTTAAATCGAATATCAAGAGGTTGAATGAGATAAACTCAAGAATAAGATCACATAGAGCACCTAAGAAAATAAAATGCTGTACAGAATCAGAACTATCAAGTAATAAAGGCGCTGATATAAGTGTAAAGTTGAATTCTCAACACAAAGACAACAATGTTGCTAAGAATATCATTAACAACAGACAAACGGAGAATATAGAAGATAGTGGCAATAAAGGTATTGTTATAAAACAATCATGTCAGGCTCGTATTGATGTACAAATTGGTAAAAAAAGAAAACAAACAAACGGCAATACAGGTAAGTTGACGAAAACAACACCTGCTAAGACAAAATCAAAGAAGGACTCGAAATCGAATGAAAGTGATACGTTGCATTCTATGAAACTATCGCCATCGAATAATAAAAGTAAAGCAAGGAAAGGGCAGATAAAAGAAAATAAAATAACTAATAGACGTATAAACATACAGGAGAGTGAGTCAGATATATCATTCTCTTTGTTAGACATTTCTGTAAGGACTAGAAGCAGGACTAAAGCTATTGTTGGTTTAATGAATAATTCAATGTCTTACTAAGTGAAGGAAGAATGTCACGTTCGGGCACAAGTGAGTTTGTGATTCCAATGTAGATACATAGTGATTAAACAGTTGCATGATGTTGTTTCCTGCCTGGTTAGCTGCCACCTCAAAAAATAATTTTCATAAGGGTTAATTAAATGTGTCATTACATTTCAAAATCAGATGTCCATTTTTTATAAGTTTCTCTTTTTTCATACACCGCGGTCGAAGTTATACCGTTCGTTCATATGATCTTTAAATTATACAGGGATAACAATTTTTTAAATATCTTAATGGAATTAAAAAATACTCATGAACTATTACAATTGGACTTCACTGATTTTGGAAATGTAACAGCACAATGACCATGTGGTCTAAGATTGTTAACATTAAACCTGGAGACTGGTTCTCAAATGCAGCTGCCAGAACACACACATAGGTTCTTGGCGATATATTTTTAAGTTGAGGGTAGTCTCTGGCCAGGCGGACTTACAAAATGTTATTCACCATGTTATTTGCAAAGTTTCGAGGTTATGTTGTAAGTGTTAGAGGTTCATGTGTTACGGTAGCTGTATTCGAGGGACAGATTAAGTTTAGTGTTATCTCAGATTATGTATTTATTTGACATTACATGAAGTTGTGGACCAACGTCAAACATATGGGAATAGAACTGACATATATTTAGCATGCATGACATTAATATACATTATGACCATTGTAATACAAAAAGCTCTTGTTGGGATATTTAGTAAAGGAGAAAATAGTACAAAAGTATCAACCAAAGAAAATATCAAAAGTATGACTAAATTGAAAGCGGAAAGAGATGAATTTTGATGGTGCGTATAATAATGGATCAATTTATACCTAGATTTATTAGCAGTAATAATAAAAATGAGTTGTTATTCTAAACAAATAAAAAAATGTAGTGTCTGTAAACAATAAGTCTTAAATAATTCTCATGAATAATTAAATTAAACAAAATTTTCAAATGAGAAGCGAAATATTTCTGTAAATTCAATAAAGCTTTGTAATATTTTTCAGTTTTAAGGTATTTTTCTAATTTACATTTTTCCCATTTATCGTATTAGTTAGTCTTTCTTCGCTTTTTCTGTTTTTATAGTTTCGTCTTTGTCATTTCTATCCTGTTTTTATATGATTGTCTATAACTTTTTGATAGAGCCCCAGGTGTTTACCAAGTTGTTAGTGTTTAAACGATACGAAATAAGTGGTCAAATTGTATTAGGTGGTATCGAATAAACTTGTTTGCAAAACTTATAGTTAATAAAATGGAGATTTAACCCTTAGTAGCCTGATTTACGAAAGTGATTTATTTTTAATATTACTGTGTTTGCTTAAGGATGAAAGATGATTCTAGATGAAGGGAAATATAGCGGAGTTGCAACAGTCAAATACGTACAGCCAATCTATAAAAAAAAACTAATAGTAATGTGAACATTCGGTTTAAAAGATTGGTATCAAAATTGAAACTCTAGGTTATTAAGGGTTAAACCTGTTTCTTGAATTAACGAGTGTTTAACGATCTTTAATCTTAGTTCATTGTGATTTTATAAGCTAGGAAAATCACATTTCATTTTTCAATTCAGTTTTTGAGCTCATGCGTTAAATACAAAGTTACGATTAATACCTAGACGAATTTCCAGTTATAAAAAAATTTTTAAAACTCATTTATCAGCAAGAATATTTGCTACAATATTTACTAAAGGTTTTTCGACTGGTTCTTAATTTGATGGTAATATTTGGTTTAGTTTTCGAGAATGGAAACAAATTTTGTTCTTCGATAAGAGAATCTGTACCATACATTTACGCATAAATGCATATCGTATTATATTTTAGTAATTTATCTTCTTTTGAGCTAATTTGAATCTTGTCTTATTTTGAAATATGTGCTGTTCATCAATTATTATGTTATTTAAGTTATAATAAGAGAAACATAGTTTTATTTTTTACTACATTATTCATAAGAACAAACATCTTAATTAGGTAAGAAGAAATTTCACAATAATATATACATAAGTACTTAGTTTAGAACCGTTTTTTTATCATATGAAGGATTGAATTAATTCTATATTACATTTAAAAGATTATTGATTTAGCTTTTTGAACATATGTTAGAAACTTATCAATTGTAAAGGAAACATCTCAGTAAACCATTGATATACATAAAAACCCAAACTGCACGCTCAACGTCTCAAAACCGTCCGCATAAAATGTCATTTCAAATAGTCTCGCGTCTCGATGAGCACGTGAAAAATGCTGAAGTGTTCTCTGAGAAATTGTAAAAATATTACGTCTGAAATGTTAAAAAACGATGGGATATCATATTTTCGGTTCGGTTGTAGGTGGTAGAGCTACGCTAAAGCTATTACTGGTTTCAGCATGAATGGGTCGGCTCGCCCGGGGTAGTACCACCCTCTCACAGAAAGCCGACGTGAAGTAACAGTGCTTGCACTGTTGCGTTTCGTTCGGTTAGTGAGAGCGCCGGAGGCCCACATATTTAAAAGGCCGGCAACGCACTTGCGACTCCCCTGGTGTTGCTAGTGTCTATGGACGGTGGTGATCACTTATCATCAGGTGACCCACCTGTTCGTTTGCCTCCTATAATATAAAAATAAGTAAAGTATTTATTTATTTGTTATTATTATTTTTATGATTAAATATAGGAGTCAATATGTGATTTTGATATAATTTGTCTCATAAAAATAAATATAAAATACTACAAATTACCCTGTTCTTATGCAATGGAGTCGATTTTATTTGTTTTTTTTTTAAAGTAATAAGTTTATATACTCTTGAACTTTTTTTATTTAGTTTTTGATAACTATTTATACGTTATATACTATAATCCAATTCTAAATCGAATTCCAAAAGGGGAAGAGGTCGTCAATTTGACGATGTTTTCTGTTCGTAAATATTATACATATATATATCTCGATTAGTTATGGGACAACTTATGTCACAAACAATTTTTTTTTCAAGATTGTATTTACAATTAAAAAAAAACATATAACTAAGTTAAAAATTCCGTTTTGACCGGATTCTCATGAGCATTGACGAACCTGCTCAACTTTAGAGCGCTGTAACAGCGTTTTAAAGGCATGAAATTAAAAAAATATTTAGATTTTTTTTTTTCGAACGACCATCTACAAGATTGGTCCGAGGTAATTTTTTTGTAAAATGTATAAAAAAGTTATACAGCAAAAAAGAAAATTTTTATAGATTTTTTTTTCACATTTTTTGCTTATAACTTCTTTAATTTCAAATTAAAGGACAAAAAGTTATATAAGCATATTTGTAGGCAAAGCGATGTGCTACAAATTATGTTGTAATGAATTTTCTTGTAGTATGCATAGCTTCCGAGATATCGCGAAAAAGGTGTTTGCACCTCTTTTTCCAAGATGGCGACAATCCCGCAAACTTGAGGTTAAGCTTCTATTGACCCCCACACACATATCCCAAAAATAAAATTGCGTCCTCTAAAAATGTAAACTCAAGTAACATTTCAATGGACTATGTGTGTTACGGACAGTTTTGAGCATTACTTTTATTCGAGACTGTGGATCTTGGGTTTTTAACAAGTGAATTTATCTGACGCAGAATATTCTGTTACAATCTATTTGACGCATATGATAAATGTATTATGTCAATTTAAATTCAAGTGTAACTGAAGTTGTATATAAAAGAAGTTTATTTGTTTACTAGGATTGTATATAAATTGATGTGTTTACTAGGATTTTACTAACTGAAATTTGTAGTGATACTGAATTTTTGGTAAGAATTTGCGTAATGGAATGTTTAACTACGATGAAAAGCATTTGCTATTTTTAAATATGCTAAAGAATTGAAAACTTTCGACAAAATAAATATTACTCTGTTTCATTGTGACGATTCCTTAACTCTGGCATAATAATAAAAATTAAAACTGTGATTCCGTATATTTAAACATAGAGTGGTTTTTTTGTACATTAAATTAAAATTTGTCAAAAAAAGTTAAAATGTATTGCGCTTGTATTCGAGCATTACCAATGTATTTTTTTTATTATTGTATAAATGATATCGAAGTTATTAACAGAAATGGTTTCAATAAATTCCACATATCAATAAAGTTACAAAATTGTTATGTATTTGCGATCTTTTATTTGTACAGCTGGTATGTTTTCTTTATATATATTGAAGTCGCACATGGGAAAACTTAACCGATGATTTCTAGTTCGATTAGAGAACAAGAACTACAAAGTATTTGTTTATTAAAGATTTTTGTTTTAAGTAAGGGTACGTAACCATACAATTTGATCCATATTTGAAAATTATTTACACCCCTCCCACTCCTTACTGATCATCAACAGTATATAGGAAGATCCCCTCTCCCTCTAGTTGTCACGTATTCATTCATAAATCCGGGTTTAGTTTTATTTAATTCATTTGTCCTAGATTCTTGTAAAGTGTAATGAATGCATTCTACAGTCGATCGTACAACGACATTATTGTATAGGCACAAACTCTCCCCTGTTTGCTTGGCAACTGCACTGCACTACAAAGTACAAACTGTTATATTTCATTCAGCTGATGTATATGTGCGTCAGTGTTGCCACCTGCGAATTTTAAAAGCGCTAAATGCTGCATGTTATGTTTGAATATAGCTCAAAAACACGCGAGTATTGATACTGACTACGTCTCGAAATCTAAGCTTCGCCTCCCTTCTTCCTATGAACAAGCATGGTATTTTGAAGACCTCCCTCATTAATGGGTCACGTAGTATGGGTATGTTTCCTAAGTATTTATGGCTTATTTATATTATCAATACTAAACTATATGTACAAAGCGTTCAAATTAAACCTATGGCATGCCGCGCTTGACCCCTTGTAAGTGGTCTAGACATGTGACCAATCTACGAATAGTACATCGGTAAATTTTATTGGATTTTTGGCTCATATGTGTAGCAATATTGAAGCTATAGTAGCTCAGTGGTTAGTTTATTCAAACAACGCGTTGATCGACGTAGATTTGAATACTCGCGAATGAGATAGAGCTTTCGGTTAGGAAAACACGATCAAACCGTAGTATGATGGTAGGGGTTTTTCTAAGCATGCTTGGCTAGCTACAACACTCGGGTTGAAAATCTGTCGCCAATCATTATAATCGTCTATGGGTATGTTACGGTAGCTGTATTTAAGAGCTAGTTAGGTAAGTTCAAGTCACGCTAAGTGTTTAACGTCAGGTGAGATTGCGGTCAAATGATAATACCTATTAAGTAAAAAAATGGCATGAAACTAAATTATAGCTAGATACTGTTAAAGAAAAATTTTCAATAACAGTCAACACTTTATTAAATGCCTCGACCCTTATGACATCCAGTTGGTACCGGTTATATATATATGCCCAAAAAAACACAAACCAAAATTACTTTTGTCAATTTAGAAGAAGTCGTCGAGAAGAATCGCCAAGAAATTCGACCGAGTTTATCTTTTTAACATACATATTATTAAAAAATAAGTTAACGTTACAATCATTATTAGTGCATGAACAGAGAGAGATGTTAGTTCCAGATATTACAATTGTTCACATATTAATCCACTCTATAATAATCTTTTGACACCAAAACCCGTTTGACATGGAACTCAATTTACAGTCCGTGAAATCAGTAATCGTAATATGCTTTGGGATTTTATTGTATAAAGTAGCTGTTGCCCGCAACTCCGCATGCTTTTTTTTTAATTGTAAATTACTTCTTATAAGATTAGCTATCTGTCAGTGAAAGTCCCATGAAAAGAGGTCCAATCGTTATGGATATTGTACTACAGACGAAGCCACGGATGACAGTTAGTCTAAAATAAAGTAGCCTATATCATCCGCTGTAATTTTAACTATCGGTTAATTTAAAAGTCGGTCCAGCCGTTTCGGAGATGACCCGGAAGAAACAGACTAAAATTTTAAAAATTGTGTTTTTGTTATCAATATCGTGTATATGTTCATATCCAATCAGTAAAAAGTCGTTATTATGATATTACATACAGACACTTCATTTTTATTATATCTATAGACTAACACTATGACCTAAAAAAAAAATCTTACTGGTTTTACTAAGTCTCAAATATGGGATAGCAGGTTGGCACAATATTCTAGTGTTTAAATCATGCCGGACTTTTACGAAATCCAGCTTTTTCAAAATTACTGCGGGCGTACATTAAATTACCAAGAATGTATTAAGAGGGCAGAGTTAAGATACCGAATTTCTGAAACTTGGTCTTTAATAATTCGCGAGGTCCCATACTGTACTATCGCTCGAACGAACTGCCCGTTATTGTAATAAATATGGTGTTTACCTCAGTTGCTGTTCCCCGCAATAGACTAACGTAGCAGTGGCAATATTAGTCACTGTGTCATAGTTCGATATAAAGAGCGTACGATTCGATTTAAATACATGCTTTTTGTTATAAAGAACTGAATAAAACTATATTATAAAGTTATTATTTTATTCGATAAGACATTCACAATCTGAAATCCAGAGGCAATTAATATTTGCTGTTAAGGCAATTTATGAAGGCTAAAGTAAATAAATTATCTATAAGCCAGTAAAACCATACCGTTAATTTTACATCAAACACAGACCGTGGAGCGCGATATCTTTTGTGAATGTGACAGTTGTCATTTGTGTGTAATGTCAAATTAACGTTATGTATTTACCGGGTTTTTGTCTTAAATTAGCGAATAACATTATTTACCGCCAACAAGTCGTTAATTGTCCCGCGACGTTCGATTTTTATTCAATAAAATTATCTCGCATATTACAACACGTACGGTCAGTATTCCACATCCTAATTAATAATGTGGATATAAACGTGAACCTACATCCTGACTAACCTAAAAAATGTCAATATATAACCCTATTATACGGAACTGATAACAGATATCGTATTATTTGGAAAATTATAAAACATTCAGATCTAACCATAATTCGTTTTTTTTTTCTTCTTTCACTAACCAAAATTCAAACCTCATTTGCGATATCTTCAACAGCGAGTTAAACAACAGTAAATCTCTTGCAATAAATTCAACAAACTATTAAATGCACGTTGTTTTAGGCGTTATTAGTGGCCCAAATATATATATATATATACGAAATGCGTGTGACACGATCACACCCTTGCGTTAGAGACATTGCACAATGCACGACTTCTTTCAACATCCTTCATACAATTTATTACAATTGAATCATTTCTTCAAGTACACGGAAATAGAAGTATAGTCTGGAAACGACGCTCCCATATGTATAAAGGAATGTACTTAGATATGACACAGCCATGTATAATAATAATTGCATATTACAGATGATTTAATTAATAACCAATTATTCAAGAAATAAACCTCGGAACCAAGTTGTATTTTTCCTCATACAATGTATATTTGACGATAACCTAGAAGACATTTCACTATATTAAAAGTTAAGATAGATCAGTAACATTGTATAACTACACTATCATATAGGAACCAGGCGTTACTTCAATGAACTATCAAATAAATAAATATTTTTTTTAAATAAGCCTCAAAATGAAGAATGTCATGTTTGTTCATATTTGTCCATAAACTGAGTAATGATGATGAATAGAAGATATGTTAATAATGATAAATGATTATTTATATCGACGGAACAATAATCGGGGCCACTTTTTACATATATGTGTATATATAATTATTAATCTTATAGCAT
This sequence comes from Antheraea assamensis, assembly GCA_035772565.1. Lineage (NCBI taxonomy): Eukaryota > Metazoa > Arthropoda > Insecta > Lepidoptera > Saturniidae > Antheraea > Antheraea assamensis. The sequence continues at coordinate 934,457 of JAQQSE010000069.1, forward strand.
TACGACTCATTGGCTGTGAAATACTAAGCACTCGATTCTGTCGATGTTTATAAAGCGAGAAAAGTTTTCGATTCGATATAATGTTATATTACATGGAACACTATTATACGCATTGATGTTAAATGTACGATTCCTCAATATTCGTCCTCTTCTGGTGGATGGGGATTGTCACCATCGATTTCTTCTGGGGGTGCGAATCCGTCCTGAAACAAATAATAATGAATGTTTATTGATATAAAGTTCTTCAACGCGGCTCAAGGTAAGAATTGACTGGTACAAATTGTCACATAAGGCGTTACTGCTCCCTCTATACAACTTTCCCACTCTCTGTGTCTTCCTATTGTATAGGAGTCTGTGTTGTATAGCTTGCAATACTGACGCGTTGATATTTCATTAAAAGTTTTAATTGTTATTTATTTAGCATTTTTTATATCATTGAGGTAATTTATAATAAATTAATATTTTTACTAAAATATTAAACTGAAACCGTTGTACCACCCTGCCGCGACAATAAATGTTCCACGTCAAAAGCAATCAATAAAATAATTAATTATTTTCCACTAATTATTTACTACAAACAGCCATAATCGATTTGTAATCATATCTTGCTTGACTGTGATCATATTCGATTAAATCATGGAGGATTGCAACACTGTCGATAGGTAATTGAAATGAGAAATCATTTTCACCGGCATATCTATTAATTGTAGCATGTTTATACCAAAATGAGACGTTTTGTGATATAACTTAGTCGTTGACAGTTATAGTAATAATATAATTCCAATTATCGTTATGGAATCCGGCATACGAGTGAGTGTTCTGTCCAATCGTGTCCGCCATTTAAATTATTTAGTTTCGAACATATCTTACTTACCGCAGAAACTATTCTTTCCTAATTCTTCCTAATATAATAATTGCAAATGTGAGTTTTCACATTTTCAATAGTATAGAAAGGAACATAGAATAGGATTTTTCATGCAAAAAAAATTTAGTATTTCCAAAGGATACATGAAATCTACAATAAGACGAGTAAAGTCGTGAGCAAAACCTAGTAATTTATATTCGAGAGAACTCACAGTCAATTTAAATACATCACTAAAATCCGAACAGGATAAATAACTAACTAAAGTGATAACTTGTGCATACAAAAATTCGATAACGATTGTTTATACCAAATTAAATACACATTCCTATTATACTTCCCGTTGAGAGATTTTCACACAGTATTTATTATGTAATTTAATTTAAACTATGTCGAAATATTATTCGTTTTTTAGAACTACAATATCTACAGTCCTCGTGAATCTTTTGGCCTCTCTGAACATACTTAGCTGTAAGTTTAGGCTTACGCATTATATCGTCAAAAGTTTAATACGAAACAAAGATAAAATCGAGAAGAACCGGCAAGAAGCACACGATCTGGTTTATCTTTTCATCAAACATATTATAAGTCATATTTTTAAGACCTAGGTATAAACATAGATAAATTACATTCGGTGTTGGTGGGTGCGCAGCGACGGCGTCATTTCCAGTAAACATATGACTATCATGAAATTACACATCAATCATATGTCATATTTATATAAACGTGTGATAAATAGTCTAGTGGACGAAATTCGAATAACCTTCAATATTAAGAAAGAAAACGAACATATTTATTTTATAATTATAACAATAGAAAACTCGTCAATAGCTACTAAACAAAATAAAAATTAATCTAATCCGTTGAAAAACACAGCAGAATATTGTACTGAACCCTGTTTTATCTTTGCCTATTTATAGTATATAGATGTGATATATATTTAATTTGTGTGTGACGTCAAATTAATGTTTTCTAAAAAAAAAACACTAAACATGAAAATACACTTAAGTTACTAGAAGTGTTATTAAAATACAAGTAAAAAAAAGTCCTAGCACGAAAACCATTATCACCATTTAAATTGAAACATGATACGAAACGCTATAGAAACTAATGATAAATGAAATCACCGGTAAGAATACATTAAAACTCGATCCCATCGAAACGCAATAATAACATTTAATAAAAACATAAAAAAAAACGAAATGCTCGACGCAGCAAAGTTAATTTCACACTTGAATGATATTATTTACTGTGACAAACACTTTATAGTGTAAAGATTTTTTTATGTATCACACAATACACTCGTAGAGAATCTATCATAAAGGAATGTCGATCTTAAGGGAATTCGATTGTTGACATGACGAAATAGAATGTGTGGAATCTCAAACTAGTCCAGTGAAACTGTAGAGGCCTTGCTGGGTCAACAGTGCAGTTAGTACAAAAAAAAAAAAGGAACCTCAAACTTGAAAAGCTCTAGAACTTCAGACAAACCCTTGCTTCCCACCATAGCGTATCAATCTCTGATACTTCCATCAAATTAAAATCAAAGCCTATAAGAAGTAGCAATAATCAGTATTTCAGCACATACTTTCCTTCTATAGTTAGAGAAAACATACATGTCCTGTGGGTATATATATATATTTGTAATATATATCTTGAATATATTGTTATCTAATTCTACTACTTTTACAACTCAATGAGTGTAATCAAAATATTAATTGTTATAAATCAGTTTGAAGAAGAAATAAGTAAGGTACTGACTTTTAAAATATTGCTGTCAAGATTCACTCGTAGATACCTCTTGAGAAGTAATTTTTATTTATTTCACATCTGTAATTCAAAAATCTAAACTTTTGCATGTCTAACATTAGATATATATACCCACAAAAACTATTCATAATCAAGCCAAAACATTTCGTATGTATCTATAGCACAAATATTATAATGTCTCCCTTGAAGTTCGATATGAGGAAGTTGTAATGTATATAAAAATGTTTTCAGTATATGGTCATGCATTTAAGTAGCTGTAAAATGTATGTAGATAAACAATATATACCTCAGTTGCATATAATATATCCAAAATCTTCTGAACAATTGGAGCATTCTGTTGTTCTTCCATTTCCTGACAAATCACTTCTATGTCCCGCAACTTTCCGAAATAGAAATCCCTCTCTTTCTCAAGGCCATCAACAGTTGCTTTAAGTTCGTTTACCTGTAAATTAATATATTTGTAAAGAGTAACATTAAAGAAGGAAAATATTACAGTTATCAGAAACATATGAGTCAACATATGTTTTAAAATAAATGATTGTTTATTACAAGAATTTGCCTGGTACTGATAAATTTAATGAGGTATCATTGTATATAATTCGTTGCAAAAATATTTATTGTGTACTTACTTGATGGGTGAGTTCATCCATAGCCTTCGAATCACCTTTTCCAGTTTGATTTACTCTTGCCAAATTCACTGGTGGTGACCTGACTGTGGTGGCTGCTTTAACAACTGCAGAAGGGAATGAAATTATTTTTAATCATTTATATACATAATCAATATAGTGACTTCAATAATATTGTGCTGTTAGTTAAGTTTTCAATAATTTTATATATATATGTGTATATACACACTACAAACCAAGTAAACATATAAGACAAACACATACAATAATAAGCTAATAAGTGAAAATAATAAAGAAATGAAATAAGATATTAAAAACAGGCTGTGTAAATATATTTTGCAGATGCAAGAGTATAGAATGTAACCCTATTAATGGACACACTGTATAATATACATATAAACACACTGTATAATATACATATAATTTGTTTCAGATCATAGTAATAAGATACTAAAATATACATAATAACATTTTTCTTTTATGTGGTGCAATGGTTCCTTCTACATAAAATACTATATTTTGTTACAACTTACTAATGTTAGGTCTTTCTTTTATTATGAGAAATAATGTTAAAGCATAATAGGTTAATTCAAAAAACAAAAAAAATAGTACTACTGATTTGGGGTCTAGCTGCAACTTTGGCGACAGGCGCCGTTGGTTTCCTAGCAGCGACTGAGGTAGTGGCCCTTGGGGCACTCGAGCCCCCGTGCCCCATGGGCAGACCCTCACGTTGCGCCACTGCATCGTATTCCGTGCCTCCATAGTTGGCATCAAAGAATTTCTTGAACCATTGCAAAAATTCAAAATTATCTTGAAACCGACCCTTCACCAATTTGTCAATGGGTACTATCTACAAAAGAAAAAAGGGGATAGGTAAAATAAAAAGAAACAGCAAATCTACACAGGGTGTGCTCTAATTGTATAGGGGCTCTTGTTTATATAAACACCACACTAAGAAATAAATAGATTTGGCATTGAAGTGTAGCCTCTATGCTTAGAATGATGTTATAATGCTATTATTTCTGAATGTGGTTTGTATGTATCAAGGTACACGTCAAATGCATACTGCCGGATGGTTGGATGGGTCCTGGACGGCGAATGCGCGGTTGTGGCTGACTTAAGGCACCTCCACATAGAGGAACACCAGTCTCGCATGCTCCAGACCCAATTGTGATACCACCACGGGCATCGAAAGCATCATATTCACGCCCATCATAATTTGCATCAAAAAATTTTTTAAACCATTGTAAAAATTCAAAATTATCTTGAAATCTGCCTTTTATCAGCTTGTCCACTGGTATTACCTATAAAATTACACCCTAATGAATGTTGGAAAGCTTTGTTCAGTGGGAAATTTATTTCTAAACTTTGTAATCATTTTTGTAATTTTTACTAGTCTCATCTTATCAGAAGCTTTTAGTATGAAAATATCAGGGCAATTCTCTTATGTACGGACTTGTAAATCAAATAAATTATTTATAATATTGATTTAACAAAGTCGGTTAGTTTACTTTTTTACCATGAAAAACTTTACTTAAAATTATTTATAAAACTTTAAATGGTATACTAGTTTATGATGTCGTGCCTAAATTTAGATATAGAATTTTACAATTTTAGCTTGTTTATTATAATTCTTTATAAAATGTTATATTAATTGCTTACTAGCGTGTTTTTTAAACCTAATAAATTTGCAACCATCCATTGTTGAATATATTAAATAAGGTGATAAACAGTCATTTAATAAAATGATTATGATATCATACCTTATCAACACCCATTTTCTTAAAACCGGCTTGTAGAATTTTAAAGTTTTGTATGTATTCATGTTCTAAGTTAGTTTTGAATTTGATCCTCTTCATTGGTACACTGCCAGGGAATAGCATATCCATAAACTGACAATATGCGGCCCCCGTGCATAGTTCTTCAATTTTCCCAAAGTTCGAATGTAAGCAATCGTTCACCCACGCAAGCATATCGTGTCGAGACAAATTCTCGGACGTTACGTTGGTCGAATACACATTCACTGCCATCTTGACAAACTATCTTCGGTCTAAAAAATAATAGAAACGGCACCATTTATTACAGTGGAATGTTCAGATACCGGCTAATAACAGCGCGGTATTCATAAGAAAAAGAAAGCTGTTCTAAAAATAGGTCGTGGTATACCGTAGATTCGAGAAGCCACGTCTAATATGCAATGATTCTTAAAACCGCACGTTTCTAGTAATCATATTATTAATAACAAAGTAAAATTTGTTTAAGAAATTACGGTAAACGTTCTTGGTAGGTAACTAGCGGATGTGTTGGGTACGACAGGGATGAGACGACTCATCAAAAATCTGTTGAACCGCATGACGAATATAACGCACCATGCTTAGGTACTCAATGCTACGTAAGACACTTACCTCTTATAAACAACTTTTGAAAGATAACTTTTTACAAATCTAAATACACTTAACGGTGAGCAAAATAATCAAAAACTTGAAGAAATTCTGTCTAAAACGCTCGCCTAGTCTCTCCAAGCAGTGTTGCCAGATAGAATTTGAAAGAAAATTACCTAAATTACAAATAAAATTATTAAATTTCTGAAATAAATATTTATATGCATATTATGATTAAATTTATACATATATTGTAATAGAAAAACGTCTTCTTTTATTTAATGTTAAAGATCTGAGTCTAAGAACATGGCTAGTACTGTTTGATCAATTTTATTTGTATTTCTAGTTTGTATGACAAATTCCTTTGAAATGTAATAATTAAAAACAAAATAAATAATTGAACTTTATAATAAACTTTGTCAGAATTAAAATATTACATGCGATCCAATAAGTTCACAAATGTTAAAAAAATGTTCTGAAGGAACAAATGATGCTATAACAAGAACCTATAATAATAAGAAACTTCTTATAATATATACGATGTTTTTTAGAGACTCAACGAAGCGCGGTTTATAAAGTAATTTGACACTAATTGAAACGTAGATGTAAAACATGTTTATTAACTTTTGTTAGTATTATAAATTATAACTAGCTAAAAAGTATCTTTGTAGGAACTCACGAAGATGCCTTATTTGTAAAGTCAGAAAATTTAATGCCTAATTTAATTGAAAATCACCATGATATCAATTGGGTATAAAAATATTTCGTTACAAATTTAATAGATGACGTATTGTATAGTTTTATCGTCAAAACATATATTTACATTGTTTAAAATACATATGTACAATATATTTAAAATCAGATTATAGTTTTATTGTGTTATTCGTAATTTTTATAAAACAATAATAAATATATAAAATATAGCGTTTGACGAGTTTTTTTTTAAAAGAGTAAGAGGATGTACATAATAATTACTACTGGATGAGCTAACCGTGACAAATTAACATTTTTTTATCCAATTAGGCTTTCACCATAAGTACTCCCGAGATTAATTTTAATTGTTAATTAAAAATGTTATCACGTCAAAATTGGTTTCTTGCATATAGTTATTATATCACTTGCGTTTGCTGACATAGCATAGCGCATTTTTATTTTTTCAGTTCTTTAGTTATACAATAAATAAAGTTATTACATGTAACGTATTTAAGAGTTTGATTGCTTAGTGTATTATTATATATTGAAAAGTGTATCTCGTAAACAAATAAATGGAATACCTACACATTTAAAATTATCATTCATACGGTTTTTCAATTTAGTTCTACATAATTCTGCTACACACTGCAGCGCAAAAATTACGATATACATATAGTACCCATTATAATTCGAATGTTGAGAAGTGGTTCTTAAAACTATTTTATAGAACCATAATTTACTTAGTATCTATTGTCCTGTAAACAGAAACTAATACTCAAATATGAATTCATGTAGTGTCACCCAGTTAACCGGGTAATTATATTACAATGCTTTGGTAACACTGTATAAATATTCTGTGACGAAATATTACATTTTCTTTATACTCTGTTGTGGTACTCTGTGGTGACCACTAATGATAAAACAAGGTGATAAAATAAGAGTAGGACTATTGACCAGTTGCATATATTATTGGATGGTCAGTTATAAATGTATTTTGAAACAGTAGAGTTATCGATGTTTTGTTGGGTAAATATTTGAGATTCAATAACATCGAGTGGCATTGTATAGCTGATTACATAAATATAATTTTCATTATTATAATCAATTGATAAATATAATTTTTATTGCTAATATTTTTATATTGATTTTTAATATAAAATCGTAAATATGACTGAAAGTGATGAACATCCAACAGAAAGTAACCCTAATATTAATGATATTAGTGAATTACCGATAAAACGGTTTCATATTTCTATGGAAATACCTATGCTCGTGACAATGTTGACCATGTCACTCACAGGTAAACAAATGATTCCCACTTTAAAATAATATTTACTTATTATGATACTAATAACACAAATAACATCTGGTTTTATACAGGGGTCTAACATCAAATCCATTTTTTTACCGAAAGTTTTTCATCCGGTCCACAACATAGAACAATATTGATGAACTTTGTTTTTGTGTGTTTGCCTATTTAGTTGTATTTTTTTTCTTCCATTTCGATAATATTTATGTGTTTGAGAAATATTACCTGTTTCATTTCTTCCACTTTAAAAAAATATCTGTAATTAAAAAAGTACAACAGCGAAGCTTAAAACATGAAAATAACATTTAATTGTTTTATTTTGTTGGAATGGAAAGTGGCGTGAAAAAGCAACATTGTGGAGTTTTCTCTTTGATGAAGAACATACCAACAATGCTTAATCTAATAAAATGCATTAATCATTTTTTTTATTAGTAATATATTTGGTTGTAATACTAATTTGGTGGTGGAGAATATAGTGACTAAACTTGTATCCTACAGAATCGTTAAAATAGCAAACTTTTTTTTAATAAACAACTTCAACGGCTTTTCCCTGGGAAAATATCATAATATATGTGGGGCTTAAATATTTGAAGGGTGACCACCTTTCCTTGTATTTTCTCTGTAATTAGTAGTAATGGTTTGTATAAGATTTTATTTCTACGACACTCTACTCCATTTATTTTCCACGTAAGTCAGTTTTTTGCAATAAACTCGTAGCGGCAGCGTTTTCAGAGCAGTACAATTTGCATACCTTCAAGAAACGAGCCTACTCTTTTGTAAGGGCTGGCAACGCATCTATGATTCCCCTCGTGTTGCAGGTGTCCATGGGCGGCGGTGCTCACTTACCATTGGGTGACCCGCATGTACGTTTGCCTCAAGTGGCATAAAAAAAACTGACAGGTGTTAACCCAATTCGTATGATATCCGAGGCGGTTTACTTCCTCCCGCCTCTTTTAGCTACGCCATTGTGGAGTAGTATCAGGCATTTGACCTTAACCCCTTGGCTAATTTTTTAAGTCCTAGATATCAAAACGGCGGATTATGTTTTTAATAAATAAAAATATTTCACTACAACGTACATCGTAAATTTCTTGGTTTGTTTGAGAAAAAAGTTCGTACAGATGATAAAATCATTTAAAAATACATTTTTCCTAAAGATTATAATTTTACAATACATAATTTGTTATTTTTCAAAGTTTTGTAATAAATTAGGTATTTTATTATGCTTATGCTGCCAACAGTCTGTTGACTTGTGCTTCATGATGTCTACATTCGTTTGTATGGAACTTAAACCTTTATGGTTTTGGACAGTCCAGAGGTTAAGTGGTTGTTAGAGCCCACAGCTTTGTACAATCAATATCAAATGGACAAGCAGTCCTGATGACAGTTTTAATAGGTTGCTAGGATCGTTTTTTGTGTGTGTATTGTATTCATATAATAACTAGGTTTTGCCGGGGGTTGCGCTCGCGATTATGTTGATTTGAGTTGATTCCTCGGGAACATTTTTTTGCTCTTTGTCCTCTTTTGTACTCCTGACATTGTATGTGTGTAAATTCCCATGATGATGGGTGAAGCGGTTAAGGTGTGAAAGCGTAATAAACATACTCCCTTTGGCATTTATAATTTATTTAGGATTATAATAGGATAACTGTACTCGCGGTTCCGTACGTGTTTATAATTATTTGTTGTAATTACTACTTCCATTCTAAACTACTATTATAATCTAATCGAATAGATTTGTTTTTTTTTTGTTTGTAATAGAATAGATAAACTGCAAAAATACTTAACCTATTAAAAAAATGCTTTCGCCTCTGAAAAGCTAGATTGTCAGATTGTCAGCAAGTATCATTAGCGGTATTTTATTCTCAAAATGTACATTAAAGTGATTGAAGCCATAAAAACAAACCAAATAAACTTTATTTCGGATTTGTAATGTTGGTATGGAGTATAGATGGAGAGCATAAAACATTTTATATATACATATATATATATATATACGTATACGTATAATATATTCAGATTCAGTAATAAAATATTATTTGTCAGTTCTTAATTTGATTTATATCATAATTACTACATGTATTACTGCAAATTAATCAATGATAAAATATCATGTCCCGAGTTCTTATTTTTTTTTTTTGTACCCGTGCAAATTCAAATTTGTTACAATAACGAACCTCAACAGTGTTCATATCTTGTTTTTTTATTATTTGATCTTTGCGTAAAACTGATCAAAAAATTATAAATTGAAAAAGGATACTCCGAGAATTCGATTAGCACTATATGCATATACCGCAGATAATTATGACCAGGCCAGATATATTGTGAAAAATCGGAAGTAGGTTTTATTCATATGGACAAAATTTTTATAATACTAACTCAATGCAGTGGTTTCACTTGTGTACATTTTTAAAATTACTGTCAGGGCAGTTGTATTATTTCAAAAGTCAATACAAAGCATGGCTCTTGCATTGGGAGCCGCATGCTCTCTCGCTGAAATAAGCATTTATAGTTCGGTTCTTCTTGATGATGCTTGGCTCATGTTTGCCAGCCAACCCAAACCTTCATTAGAAAATGTACTATAAAATACAAACAATAGCAGCATGAAACACTTTATAATATATTAAACAAATGAACATAAATTGGACTATTAAAATAAATTATTAGTTACGAATTCAATACTCTTCAACTAAAATAGAGTGATCTCTCTTTAATGCTCAGTTTTGTGTATAATACAATAATACTTCAATAGCATCCGGATTAAACGGAGAATAAATAAAGAAAAAGAAATAAAATGATTGATAATAAAAAACACATCGGACTGCAAAAACCCTCAAACATTTTTTAGTTTAATTAATTAATTATTCATTCCGGTATACGTTTGTAAAAATCTTTATTATTTTTTTTGTTTCTCTGTGATTTGATGCACCGACCTCAACCTGTATAATCTGGACAAACAAGATGAATCGAACAACACGTGATATTAGAGCCTAAAAAATATAACCTCTTTTTGGGTATTCGGGTAATAACAGAGTATATGATGGAACAGAAATAGTAACAAATGTTGCAAATTAAGTATATTAGACACAAAACGTGGCAATAAAATATGTAAGCAAAGTGTGCCTCATGAACACATATATGTATGGATAGGTAACTAGCTTGGGTTAGTTTAGCTCTTTCCGTATATGTTGGAATTTAAAGCAACAGCTCGAGCCGAGGCTGCCCATAGGTCCCTGTGCTAGTCGCTCATCGGCTGAGTCCCTTAAGCGCTCGGCTTAATGTGTTCGGTAAAACTGTGGGCTAACAGCATAGGTCAGTTAGAAAAAAATCACCCCATTGGATCGAGAACATGACATACAAGATTGGCATATTATTTAATAATTATGTTTTTTTTAAGGGGCAGCTGTAAGTAACTTACTACTTTACCGAACATGCGTTCACTCGTTAGACTATCCGGTATCTGAATGCAAGATGTTCTTATCGCTTGATAGAAATAATGATACGCAACATTTGGAAAAAGAAGTTCAGAAATACGCAACATTCGTATCGACAGTCAAAAGTATTATCGAGTCTTTAGCACCGGCCGTGTTGTCACTTTACCTTGGAGTGTGGTCGGATACTTATGGAAGGAAACCGCTGGTGGTGTGGCCACTGTTTGGTAAGTTATGTTGTATATATTTTTCGAATTATTTGTTACATCTATAGGGTCTTGAGATCCGATGTTCATTTATTTGGTAGCTACAAATTTGTGATTTGAATTTAATTATATTTTGATCTAAAATTTAACTGATTTTTACGTGACTTTTCTGAGAATTTGAGTACATTACAGAGTAAAATCTAGACCACATAGTTACGCTCTTCTATTGGGGTTAAGCTATAATGAAAAAAATTATCAGAGGCAATTTGAGAGCAGCAAAAGAAAAATAAAACCGAAAGTCAAGACAAAAAGCGATAATTCTATTTAACAGCAAAGCCGTTTTCACTGGAATGAAGTCGTGAACACTAACTAAGTTTGAATACTCGTATAAGTAATCCTTACAAATATTATAAATGCGAAAGTGAGTTGGCTTTTACTCTTTCACGCCTTACGAAACGTACCCATACTACGTGACCTATGTTTGACAAATTTTTAACCCCATCCATCCCCCTATAGGTGACCATTCGTATTATATAAGAAGACCCGCCCCCTCTTCTAGTTTTCACGTAGTGATTTATAAATACAGCTTTTGACTTATTTAATTTATTTGTATTTTTTATATTGACGGCATTGACAAGGAATCCCTGTAACATTTAATGAATGCATTGTACAGTCGATCGTACAATGACATTTTTATATCGGCACAAAATATCGTCGATTTTTTTTTATAAACCTGACGTTAAGTGATCACCGCCGTCCATAGATACTAGCAATACCAGGGGAGTCGCAAGTGCGTTGCCGGCCTTTTAAATATGTGGGCCTCCGGCGCTCTCACTAACCGAACGAAACGCAACAGTGCAAGCACTGTTATTTCACGTCGGTTTTCTGTGAGAGGGTGGTACTACCCCGGGCGACCCGACCCATTCATGCTGAAACCAGTAATAGCTTGAGCGTAGCTCTACCACCTAAATAATTTATTTGGCGACTACGTTGCACTAAAAACTGTTAGTTTTTAATCAGCTAACGTCCCGGTATACGTGCCTCAGTGTTGCCACCTTTGAGTTTTAAAAGCGCTAAAGGCTGCGTGCGCATCATATTTGAAAATAGTTCGAAAAAGCACGACATTTACTTTAGAGGATATTTAGACGTTCAGTGTCACGTGTACCGATGGTACATGTTAAACTGGATCGTCAGACCACGGGTCAACAAGTGGCACGGAACGTGTTAACTACGTGACGAACACCAAAGCCCCACCCCCTCCTCCCTCCGACAAAGCGTGGTACCTTGAAAACTTCCCTCCTTGAACGGGTTACGTAGTATGAGTACGTTCACTTAACTCGTCGACTGATTATAATAAAGTTTTACATAAACGTTGTCATGAGTACAGTAAAGCACATAGGGTAGTTTTCGTCCTGAATAAAACTGTACTCGAGAGGCAGATCAAATCTACATAAAGGCGCTCGAAGCAGTGAGGAAGAACTAGAAATGTGATAAATGCGAATGTGCTTATTTATTTTTTACTTTTTTTTTCGAACTGTCTACACTGTTGATCTGGCAAGGCGCTCTACAGTTTCACCGGACTACTTTATTTCTTACGCCTTCACGGCCTAAGCACTTAACTGATTATCATAAAATTTTGCATACACATTAGCAGAGGTTTAGAAAATGATATAGGGTATTTTTCATACAGAAAAAGTATTGTTTCCGAAGGATAGAAAAATATCTTTTACTTTTATTAACGCGGGCGAAACCGCGAGTAGAAGCTACTAAAGTAAGAGAAATAACGGGAGGTAATTTTTTTAATAACTTGTGTTTATTTTCTTAATAATAATAATTAGGTACATTCGGTATTATATAGGTATTGGTGTCTTTGCGGTTATTCCTCTTATATAACCTTGAAGGTATAGATTATAATATACACATATATCATACTTTTAGTTACCTGCTCCTGACAGGGGACATTGATGCCGTCCGGACCGCATTTTTATTACCATAATACAAACGCAGAGTTATTTGGTAGGGGATATATAATGCTTTACTAAGTAATATTCTTCTGTTTTCCTGCTTCGTTTTTTTTTCATTGTAGTACGACAAAGTGGCAACATTACACCTGATGGTAGGTCGGCTGATATCTATAGGTAACAATCAGAAAATAAAACCGTAAAAAAAAACGATATTTATTAAGATTGATTGATACACATTACTTAGAAAAAATTTTCATCACTAAAACTTCAAAACTAGGAACTTGGAGCTTCAAATTGGTTTTGTTTTCACTCCGCTATGACTATTTAAAAAAAGTTACAGTTGTTCGAAATATCGAAAAAAAATAATTGTTATCCCTTTCTTTTTCGACTTGTTGACTAGATCAAAAGCGCCCATGTAGGCGTGTACTGTTACTGTGGTAAATTACCCGATGTTTAATTAAATGTAATTAAACTTTTATTATTATATTGATTTTTTAACGTTTGACCACAATCTCATTTGATGTTAAAACCTAGACGGGGACTGGGTTTCAAGTGCAGCTACCGGATACCTATAGGTGTTTGGCGACAAATTTTCAACTTGAGGTTGGTAGTTATCCATGTGGGCTTAGAAAAAGCCCTACCACCACCAGGCTATAATTTTGTCATACTCCGGCCCATCGCCAGAATTCGAATTTACGCAGTATCCGAACACGCTTACCAATGAGCTATCATCGCTTCTTTATTTTTTTTATATCCTTTCAGACTTATCTTCTTTGTTTCCTATCTCCTGGATGCGCTGAATGGTGTATTAATCGAGAATGCAATTCGTGTCTATGTTTCATTATAAAAAGTATGTTATAGTTTAGTTGGTTGTTACTTGTAGTATGTAGTTAGGGGTGTTTATGATTTCATTTACGATGATTTCATTGTTCTTCCACTTTATGTTATGCTGCTAATCGTGAATCTCATCGATAAAGATACTTTATACGTTTAATAAAAAATGTACCCAGTAGGAAATTCGAAGGTCAATAGTCTACCTTTTAGTTTTGTTTTCATAAAACTCGTATACCGCAGACTCTGGGCCCGCACGATTTTTTGTATTGAGATTTCTGCCAATAAAAAAGTGTTTTCAAAATAATGGCTATGCTGTTAAAAGATTATTACATAAACTAAATCCCATTTTATTTACTTGTAATATTTTCTTACTATATGTAATAGTTACACTAAAATGCAAAAGTTACGTATACGAGTACATTATAATATATTGTAACTGAGATGTATTAACTTATCGAGGTTGTGAGGATTATGTTGGTAATCATATTTTTTTTTTTTTTTTAATATTGTATGTCATAATGACGTCATTGGTGTTGTAAACACTACTCTCAATCAGTCGTAATACTTCCACAATATGCTGTCGTAGATTTGCAGTTTTCTGACCTTAGTTGCTGGGTCACTGCAAATTTTAATACCTCCTTCTGAGATTCATATACCACGTTTATTTTAACCATCAAGCAGGTTTCGGATTTGTGCTTGTGAGACACACAAGCTGGTACACGTGTGTGTCTTACTAATCCTTGTAAGTTGTTGTTGCTTCCAAGGCAACATCCCAAGCCGAGGTTTGGCTACTATCACACCCTTAAGCTTGTTACCAATCGGCTGAGTGCCTTAAGCGCTCGCCTCAGTAGTCCGGTAAAGCTGTGAAGGTCCGGCAAACTAATAGCGTAGTCAGTTTGATAAAAAAAGTGCGATGGCACCAAGGCGTCGCTAGGGCGGTGACAAATTTCTATACGCAAGCTCATTACAATACCGCGGATTAAGTACCGCGCAAGAGCGAGATAGGAAACGTAGATAACCTAAGAATTTTGTTTACTTTAATAATTTTAAGATATTGCAATTAAATGAACTGATCTCTTATATAATGTATTCAACAAAAAGAAATATTCCTCGTCTTGCGTAAATCGATTTTATTTATTAAAATTATTTTTATATTGCACTATTCGTGAGAGATAACATAGATAGATGTATAAAAAACCGAATGGATGTAACTAATCAATCAATTTAAAAAGTCACATAGTAAACATAACTAGTCCTTTCGCTAGTATCTTTACACGCGTAAATGGTTTGTAGATTCTTAATTTTAATATAATGTAAATGTTTTTATATCCAACTGTACAATGTACCTAGTTTACGTTAGCAAGGCTTTTCTAACTATAGGCAGTTAGAATTTAATGAAAGAGCCATCTGTGTACCACACTGCTGGATGTACTGTTCGTACCAAATTGACTAGGGTGCTGTCGGAACTGACTATAAAAAAGTACACTGTATAACTTTATATGTATATATAAATATTATTTTATACAAAAAACAATTTAACCAATAACATGCGTTTTAAAATAGAAACAACGTAAATACTAAATTTTCTAGATTTGTACATTCTTTCAAAATTGAATCTTTCAAAATGAAATTCCAGTAGAAACTTAGTTTTTTTTTCATAAGAGTCTATTATGCGGATACATA
Source organism: Antheraea assamensis (assembly GCA_035772565.1). NCBI lineage: Eukaryota > Metazoa > Arthropoda > Insecta > Lepidoptera > Saturniidae > Antheraea > Antheraea assamensis. Next base: position 950,216 of record JAQQSE010000069.1, read on the forward strand.
CTCGTATATGACTAATAGTCCTTTCTTTCAAAGAAAACGTCCAATTATAGATTTATTAATAGCTCCCTTTATCCCGAGTACGATAATTTTCTATTAAGTAACTTTAGTTTAGGAGTATTTACATTTTGTCAATAAATTATTAATTTTAACTTTTAATTATTCGCTTTCATATTTATTTGATATCCCTATTATTTATTAATCACTTATTGTATAAATGTAAGTAATTTAAAGTTTATATTAGAAGTTGTGATTTCTAAATATGCCTTTATTTAGAATAAATTATTTATTTATAAATACAAAATTATTTTGTAACACACGTAAAAAAATCACCGAATAGACCATCAATTCATCTTTGCCTTTGAATAATATACGATTTTTTAGGAAAAATCATGAACGATATTTTTTATTGATTGTTCAATGACCCATAATGATACGTTTCAGTCATTTCAAGAAGCTGATTCGTTAAGGAGTCATAAAATTTTAAAATTCAACAAATTAAAACTCATAATATTTTTTTTTTATTATTTATTTCCCATTTTTCTGTTTTTAGGTATAGCAATTAGTGGAATGTTAGTAGTCGTTTACAGCATGCTACCAAGTTTAGGACCATGGTGGTACATATTGGTAATAATGCCGTATTCGTTGACTGGAGGTATGACAATTCTATTTACCGGTGCTTTTTGTTATGTGAGTGACGTCACTACTACTGAAAGTAGATCTTTGAGGTAATTTATTCAATGAATGAAATATTTGTAGGCCATAGTAATTATTATATTCGAACTATATTGTTTTTAGAATGACTATTTTGGAGGCTTCAGTTTCGGCAGGTAGTGTTGTGGGTGGTATAGCAAGCGCATACGTACTTAGAGCTGTTGGGATTACATATCTACTACTCATAGCAGCAGCCTTGAACGTATTCGCCTATTCGTTTACAAATATATGTTTAAAGGAATCTTTACCTGGATCTGTTCAAGTAAGTATTAAAACTATTATATCGCACGGTCAAGTATTTTCTAAAACCGTTGTGTACAGGAAGAGAAAGATTATTCCTTATATATTTCGTAATTCAGTTGTTTTTACTTAAAGGATAATATATGTCAATAAAAAAACTCTTTTTAAATGAACTCATTTATAAATACAAGAGTTTTTCAAGAAAAAATCATAAAAAAAGATATGATGGTTGATAAAGTATTTCAAATTTTTTTAAAGGTTATTAGATTTTACTTTGTTGTCTACGTGATTTCTTTAATTAATTATCATATGATAAATAAATATATATATAACTAGCTTACCCGGCGAACTTCGTACCGCCTAACATCGAATTACAGTCGATTCTTTATTTTTATTTTTTTTAATACTTATTCTGCTATTCGGGACGCTATATAATGTCAAATGTCATCGTATAAATAAATATTGACAAAAATTTACATTAATAATTATAAGATACTAACGTCACTCAATTGTTTTGCCTTCTCGGAACCTCTCCACTAACTTTATGGTATGGTATTATAGTTCAAATTGACTTTTAAGTATTATTAGAATCGTTTGTATGGGAGTATAGAAAAGTGTTGTTTTTATACTTTTTCAGGCAATTTTTAATATAAGAACCATAAGAACGATCCTCGTACTTCAAGGAATATTCTAAAAAAAGAATTAGCGAAATCGGTTCAGCTGCTCTCGAGATTTACGCTTAGCAACACGTTCAGCGATTCATTTTTATATTATAGATAATAATATATCATAAGCAAATTTGACTAAAAATACATTAGAAATAATTTGCATCTACGGAGCTGATGTTTACATTTTTAATATAATTTATAATCTAGTTTCAAGTTTTTCGTAGTATATTATAAAGTAAATTTACTAAATTGAATAAAGTATTTTTTGATTTTAGATTTTGAAAATCTTTGAAGGTATAGGAAAATCTTTAAAGGTATAGGATATATTTTCGTTTTTTCGAATTGACTATGCTATTAGCCCGATGGGCTCTCATAGCTTCACGAAACTACAATTAGATTCGGGATAAAAGGCAACAGTCCAAGCCGTGGCGCACCGTGCGCCCTTAAGCTGGTTGTCAATATAAAATCGGGTGAGTGTCTTAAGCGCTCCCCTTAGTAATCCGTTGACATTGTAGAGGCCTGTCAAGCGAACGGTGTAGTCAGTTCGAAAAAACAAATATAATTACATCGGCGACTGGCGATGGATTAATTGTTCTCGGTGGTCGCCGGTGTTTATGGACTATACTGTGCTTAATATCAGACATAGTGCAGTCACATTGCCGTGCTACAAAAAATAAATACTTTTGAAATATGTATTTGTAATTTATATACGTTTGTTGTTATTTTTCATTCTAGGCTTAGTTTATCACGATATTAAATTTACATTATAATTTTCAGGGTGGACTAAGAACGCTGCTAAACTTTGAACTAGTTAAAGAGATGGTTGGCCAGTGTTTTAAACGACGTCCAAACCATGGCCGTGCGCAAATTCTTCTACTGACATTTGCAAATAGTATGACAATATTCATACTTTATGGCTTAATGAGCTTAGAATATTTATACGTGAGACAGAAGTTGCATTGGGTGTTGAAAGATTATACCGTATTTTCTGCTATTAGTACAACGATATCTTTTGTTGGGGGGCTTGTTGGCGTTGTATTCTTTCAAAAATTGTTGAGAATCAGCGATTTAGCTTTTACACATATCGCATTTGTTTCTTGTATAGCCGAGTATGTGATTAAAGCTTTAGCAGTGAGCACATGGCACATGTATTTAGGTAAGTACTAACATTGTATAAAAGTAAATAGATTAAAAATAATAACCAGATTAAAAATTTATAATTCGTTAATGCTATTTTTGTACTATGTATAAAACGTTATTAAAAAAAAAGTAAGACTATAATGGCAATGTAATCATTTATTAATGTATTCAAAAGACGAATTAATTGGATGAATATATTTGTTGATATCTCTATTTCTACGGAAATAATAAAACGCACCACAAATAAATTATTTGCATAATAGCATTCTTAATATTATTCAGTATTAAGAATCATTTATAATACATATACATTTTTAGTATTAGTAAAATATACATGATTATATATGGATATAATGAAAAGATATCTATTTTTCTTTCAAAATTATTAAATTAAAGCCGGTACATTGCCGGTTTTGAATTTGTAGAGTGGTGGCTCTGTTATTAGCGTGTTCGGATACATCGTCGGGAAACATCGTGGTGGTAGAGCTTTTTCTAAGACTCCTAGGCTAGTTACCATCCTCATGCTGAAAAATCTATTACTAAGCACATATATGTGCGTTCAAGTATCTGTAGTTGGGAGTCAGTACTCCGAAGTTTGTTGTATTTACCGTCTTAGACCACATCGTCATTTAACATCAAGTGTGATTGTGGTCAAACGCTAAAACATATTATAAAGTGTAATTTAACCTTTTAGGTGCCGGAATATCCGCATTCAAAGGCCTTTCATCGCCTCTTTTGAGGTCTTTTTTGACAAAAATTCTTCCATTAGAAGATATAGCAAAAGTGTTTGCACTAATGTCTGTTATCGAAGGTGTGGCTCCTTTAATAGCACCGCCTCTGTACAATTCACTTTACGAATTTACTATATCAATATTCCCGGGTGCAATATACTTATTGAGTTGTGGTATATATGGAATTTGCATATTGTTTGTGGGGTAAGTTTCATTTATTTTTATAGTTAACCTTACTAATATTATATAGGCGAGTGTGAGTTTGTTTGTGTGTTTATTTGTTTTTTGTGTAGAATGTATTATACACTCTACATATCCATGGTTTCTTTCCCTTGAAGATGTTTTTGTTTTGGGAACCATGTGTTTTATTTGTTTTGTTTTTAAATGTAATTTTGTTATTAGTACTTAATCCATATATCCATTTGAATTTAATTTACCTGTGTAACTCATTATTTGTGGTAAGGACTAACCTCAAAATTAGTATCCATAAAGTTACAGAATCACGTTTGCACACCTTTTAGTCATTTTTATAATGACTCGAAATTAGCGTTCTGAAGTTTTTTCATGTGTGTAAAAACCGCGGGCTCAGATATCATGACGCGTCTAGTCACACAGCCTTATATTGATCGTATAGATTGATAAGAAGTGTGAGAAGTTCTTTTATGCGTTTATAGGAATTAATTTTGAGGTTAGTTTTTAAGGTGACATTAAACAAAAAAACATCACGTCACGTCAAAGTAAATTAATAGTATTGATAATTGTAATGCGAAATAATTGCGTATTTCTTATATCTTTTAATCATTTAATTAACTTGATTAAAAAGATAGATAAAACTTATAAAGTAGTCTGTGTATTAAAATTTTTCTCAACATCGTCATGTTTGTTGCAGAATCGTGCAATACTACAGATGGGGAAACTTACAACCACTTATTAACGAACCAGATGAAAATGTATAACATTATTTGGAACATATGTAGGTATTTTTGAAGCCGGAATAATGTTGTGATATTTTAGAGAAAGTAGATAATTAAAGTAATTGTATATTGTGCCTTTTTAGTAATTAATAATTATGACCATTTGACGTACGTATAGATAACCGTATTACGGCTATCTATGTAGTTTTATTGTATTTGTGTAACAAAACAATAGAATTGTGTTTGTGTACGTACTAAAAATCTCGTTTTTAAGATATTAACAATGAGTATGGTATGTTATGATAATGCTTATCAATAAAAACTAGTCGTTATTAGGTGATAGGTATCTTTTTAGATATATGGTTGGTTTTAGAAAATGTTAGTTAAATATATTTTTTATAAATGTTTGAACAAGGGTTTTTGAAAAAAAAAATTGTTTTATCTATTTTATAAGTTTATAATAAACTAGCTTTTGCTTGCGATTTCACACGCGTAAATGTTGACCTTTTTTTTTTTACATGGGGTAATCCGTATCGGATACCCACCCCGTCGGACAGCGGGGGGTGGGTTATGTCCGATTCCCACGGACTAAAAACAACCCCATGGTGCCTCACACACCTATTTGGCCGGGGAGCAGGAACTGCCAAAGGCATTACTTCTGCTCCCCGGTAGATGTCGGCTCCTCAACAGGGGCCCCGTCTGCGGTCTGAGGGGTTAAGATGGTAGACCCTTCAGGAGGGGGCGGGTGTTAAAATGTTGACCTGTCCCTCGGGAACAGTACCTACTCATTCTGTATGAAATGTATCTCATGTCCATTTTATGATGATCAGTTGAGTAGCTAAGACATGAAAGCGTAGTAAAGAAGCAATAAAACTCATATTCGTATTTATGATATTAGTAAGACTTATATTCATAATCTGTGCAAAAATTAAAAGAAATCTTTTTTAATTTATGATAAACAGTTTCAAATTAATATAATTCTAGATTGAATCACGTAACCACGAACCCGCCATTATCAGTCATCTTGGGCCATCTTGTTTGTCACATTAAAATATATAATGTCAACGTTTCCTGAATCTATATTGAGAAAAATATCCGAAATGTAGCGCAAAAACTGTATCTTTGATAATTCATTCTATTTAGTACTGTATGACAACGGATTTATACAAGTCAACTCCGATAAGTGGTTGTGAATATATTTATGGTAACAGATTTTAAAAAGATATATCCGTTTTAATAAACTTTTAATATTTTCGTTATTTGTCAATATATTAGTGACAATAACATAATCGATTTAATAATTTAATTCGTCGGATTTAATATTTTAAATGTTTTTCAATTTTATCGATTGTACGTTCCTTGTAAACTCTAATGAATTCTTTATTAACATTTATTGTCGTTTGACATGAACTCGCCGGATTCAATGATAGCAGATGAAGTTAATTAGGATAAACAATATAAATCTATAACGATAAACTGTAACTCGGTGTGTTGGCGACGTGATTAGCGCGTTCACAACATGTGTCACACACGTTAGCTTGATAATATGTTAATGTACGATAGCATAGTAGTATCAAATATACAATAATAATAAATTATAATTATAATAAAATTTTGTAAAGTACTTGGCGAACGTACGTACATACTACGTGACCCATGTTTGACAATTTTTTACCCCTCTCCTTGCACTTGGTTACCATCCGCAGTATATGAGAAGACTCTCCCTCCCTCTGTAGTTTTCATGTAGTCATTTCATAAATATGGTTTTTGTCTTATATAACTCATTGCCTTCTTCGTATTGCCTGCATTAACGAGGAATCCTTGTAAAATTTAATGAACGCATTGTGAAGTCAATCGCACAACTACATTATTGTATCGGTACAAACTCGTCGATTTGCCAGCTGACGCTCCGGTATATGTGCGTCAGTGTTGCCATCTGTGAGTTTTACAAGCACTAAACATTGCGCGCCATATTTGAATATAGCTCGGAAAAGTGCGAGATTTCCTTTAGAGGATATTGACTACGTGACGAGAACCTAACCCCACCCACTCCTCCCTCTGTCAACAAGTATGGTACATAGATGACCTCGCTTTTCCCCTAACGGGTCACGGAGTATGGGTACGTTCTCATAATTATATGTATATGTATTTTAACTAGATGTGATCACTATTACAACAGCTATTATTCTAATGCTTTCCTCTTGTGCACATAGTGATAATTGATTAAGAAAGACTTCATTATTTAGCTGGAATTTATTCGCTGTCCGTTATTAAGAATTTCGGTTTATAGGTCTAAATTTTGGGCATTTTTTTAAGTAAGATGAAAAAATATAACATTTTTACTATACATTTTTTATATAATATTTATTGACATTATGAGAACACAAAAAAGAAATTAAATATAAATAATGAAAAATGTGTAAAGTTAGTGACTGGTGAAATGGGTGCTACAAGTAAAATGGATTTTTTTATTAGTAAAAATGTGACTATGGTTCAACCCTTGGTAAAGAAAAAATAAAACAAAAATCAAGAAAAAGCGCCGATACGCAACTTTTTTTTTACGATACTGATTTAATACTATAAAAACAATTTCTCTAAATCAAAGCGTCAAACTGTAGAGGAATCTAAAAGAAGATTTCCACTAAATTTCAAGTAGAACTTGAGATATCATGTCGACCATCATGAAAAAAGTCGTTGTGAGAAAAACGCGCTTAAAGTTTTAAAGATAGAAAGTTAAATACAGTTTTGGCACCTTAACTCACATTATAATATTTATTACTCACATTGGATTAATCGGCGATCCCTGATCTCTATACATTGGGCCTTGTTCTATTTCATAATTAATATTTTGTGAAGTTCTTCTATAAGTCTTATATTAGTCCGTCTATTGTTTGATTTATTTCGCTCTACGTACGTTATACGTTATGTAAAATATGATGATATCTTTAATATACGCTTATTCAAGTTTTAATAAACTACGATTTTTATACGCATTACGCGTTCAATTATGTCTGAAATGGGGTATGTGGTATGGTGCGTTTGCTTAGGAGAGGAGAATTAAACTAATGAAATTGTTTACAAAGAAATGTTGTGAACAAAGTATATTTTTGATTTCAATCTTTTAATGTTTTTCCCATTTCACTATATATACATATTTATAAAATAACATAATAAACAAGGCAGATGAAGTCGCGGGTGTCATATAGTATAGAGTAAAAATCTTCCTAAAGAGAAGCCACACAGATGTGCCAATATTCATGGTCATTGGTTAAATGGTGTCAGATATATCATTATCAAATATTTATTACACAAAATAATAGTAATAATTAATATCAAACGCGTATGGAGCTGCGGGCTTAATTAGTATAAATATGGCCCAATAATATGAGCTAATTGCAATAAAAGTACCTATTGAAAGTCATTGTTGTGGTTATCAAATTAAATGAAACAGTACAACCGGTCATATCTGACTCATCGCCGCACAGCCGCGCCCACTGAAGTTACAAATATGAAATTTGGGAAATATTATTTTGAATACTTAAGCTAAGGTTTTTTAAACTGTCATTTAATGGAGGGGAATAGAGCGTTAAATTTGCCTATGGAAAAACGTTACCTCTCAAATAAGCCATTAAGGAAGGTCCATAATATTTTTTAATAAGGAATTGGTGTTTTGGACCTTCAGTTATAATGAAATGACGGTGTTTTATATAAATATACTGGCTGATTCTCGCCCGCTTCGTTGGGCATTAAAAAATAACAAGGGGTCGGTCAATCGAATTAAAGAAAATTGTAGCCTAGAACTATCTACGAAAAAATTCCGCAACGAATGACAGTTGTATACCGACGCGTTTTGTAATTTTAATGTGATTTTGTCTTAAAGAAACTACATTTTCATTATACATTTTTTTTTTCGAACTGACTACACTGTTGACTACAATTATATATATAGAATAAGATAGTATATACACAAATAGTATTATATCGTTTTTGAAAAATGAAAGGTTTCAACGATATACACTTATGTACTCGTTGTCTCCCACAAGTTTAGACATAACATTTTGTTTACATTCCCTATAAGAAATGAGTAAACATGAAGTACATCATTACCAAGTAATCAAAGAGATTTGTGTAATGTGTAAAAAAATGTGCTTATAAGAATGTCTATACATATTTGTATAATTTATAACATTGACTGCAAACATATATTATTTGTACGCAACCGAATGTATTCATAAGAAATACTTACAATTACAACATTTTGTACAAACGTTTTTTATACATGGAATAAATAATAAATTAAAACTAAACTATCTTTTGTTTTCTTTGTTTCCTACCGTAAACTATTATACATGATCCTTTGCTTCACTCGCGTTAATATAAGTTTGACCTATCATTCGGGCACAGTACCTACTTTTTATATATGAAAGGTATGCTATGCCATTTCCTGTATCACTGACAACTGTGTACAAAATTTCATGACGATCGGTGGAATATTTAAGACGTGAAACCGTAACAAAAAAAAAAACAAATTAATTCACATTTATAATTTAAATTCGTTAGGATTTAGAAGCTTGTTTCTTTTGTGATACTCAGAGTTTTAAACTATATGGGGTATATATATATATATTTGTTACGATAAACGTTCGTGATTATTGCATAAATATTAACATTTTACACGTGTTTTTAATGATTAGAATCGTTAATTATTAATATATATTTCAACTTGCACTTGTAGCTATCGTTAAAAATGGTGTCCGAAAGGTTTTGTTTTTTTTTTCTCTAATTAACCTACGCTGTTAGTACCATAGTGCTTTGACAGCTTCATCCAACTGCAAGTGCCCGAATGCATAACGCAGATAAGATTTTATATTTTTTTTTTCAATCTAGTACACCACACTACTAAGTACACTGTTGGCCAGACAGGCCTTTACAGTTTTACTAGACAACCTAAGGGAGCGCTTAGGGCACTCACCAGAGAGGTTATAAGGATTATGTTCCCGTTTTTAAGACGCTTTGCATCGAGTCCGTTTCGAGGTCAACCGGTGTATATCAAGTGGCGCTCGCTGCACTGTAGTATATTATTCACCACTACTGTTGAAAAGTTACTTATATTACGGACGATCTTGTTTTGCGTGTATGTACCTCTCTATATTCAGTGATATCATATTCAAGGCTAAAAAACGTGAAGGAAGTAATGATATATAGGAGGCAATGATGTTGGCTAGAAAGTCTGCAAATATTATTTATTTTACATAAAAAAAGTCAACACAAATATAATAACACAAAATCAAGTAACTAAAAAATTGTATTACATTTTATTATCTGGTTTCCTTATGAAAATAAGTAATTGATTATTATATACAATAGCATTTACATGTCGTATAATCTGTTTACATGTGATAATATAATTCGGCCAAATTAAGAAACTGTCTTGTTTACGCCAAACTTCTCATTCGTTATTCAAACCTATTCCGGATATTCGCAATATCATAATAAGTTAGAAATAACCAATCACGGTGTAGTGTGTTCAGGGACAAATATTGAACCAAAATTAATTTTACCGTTAGCACATAGGTCGATAAAGATAAAACGGTTTGATTACATCTTAAGGTTGTTAGTCTTTGTTCAATAAACTATTATAAAAGTCTTATCTGTACATAATATTTTATCAATGTGAAAAATAATATCGTATAACAAATTGCAATTTATGTTCTTTGTGACGTATATCTAGAAATGTCAAAAGTTGCCTTCTATCACGAAAGTTAGGTATATAGTGTATAATATACTATATTACTACTATTTATTGTATCTGGTAACACTGTGCCGGAAATAGGCGGCATTTATTGGTGGGAGTTATGTTTTTATTTTGCCTTCATGCCATTCAACGATACTGACGAACTAATTTGATTGTGATTTTGTATTTATTGTGTAATAACTAGTCATTCAAACATTAATTAAGTATTTTAATCAGTGTCAGAGATAAGATTACATATTTAAAACAGTTTAAAAAATATTGTTTCAAGTGGTACTTATTATATTATGTTCCTTATTTGGATTAAAACCATTTAATTAGGTTATAATTAACCATTACAAAAGAATTTAAATACTTTCATTTCAAAAATGACGCGCAATGAGGAGCACTCTATAGAAAATAATTCAAATTTAAATACAATCAGTGAAATACGGTCTAAGCGATTTAATGTGACTTTGGAAATATCCTTGTTTGTTATTGTGCTGAGTTCATCGCTTACAGGTAATTTTTTATACCCATTTTAATACACCTGTTCGCCGTGACGCGATTTATTTAGGTATAAATATTAAAGATCAATTCTGAAGCACTTCGTAAGCGACCAAATTTAATTTGTACGTACGGGATTTTTTATTATTGCGTTCATAATTGCATTATGACATTATTTATATTAGAACGCAAACGTTTTTTTTTTCTTAACTAAGGGTTTAGTCTCTGTAATGAAGTGAGAAAATGTGTTGTATTTATTGTGATGTACAAGAACTCTTCGGGGGTCTAACGCAAAACAAAGTAATGAAGAAATATTTTTTTTATGTTCGCTTTATATAAGTTTTTTGAGGCTGATCTCTTATTATGAAAATTATAATACTCTATATTGTACATTAATCTCTATAAATGGGCAACAATTTTATTGCCTTTTTCTCCTTTGTTTGTCAACGGATTTTCTTTTTTTGTTAAATAGCTATTAATAATCTCTACATAGTGTTTCAATAAAAAAAAAATTGTTTTATTTATATCTATTCAAAATACCACTCCGTACGTCGTCATTATTTGTACGATGCTAGTCAATACAGTTATTAGCGTTTTGAAGGAAGAAATGAAAATAATAGTAAATAAACATTTTAAGAATAAACTGTGTATCCCTTATTACGGTCGAACTTCGACTACGGGACTAGCTAGTATAGATATATAAACGCAACTATTATGATAATTTTGAATTTATTAAAGTAAAAGTATTTTAGTATACTTGGCTTATTATTTGGTTTACCCATTCATACATGTATTTTTTTCATTTTATTTTATTGTATCGACGACAGTCAATAACTAAATATGTTACGAAATAATATTTAATTCAAATTATTTTTGGTAACTTGATCAATTAGCGCCAAAATTACCAATAAAATCTGTGTAATTATGGACTAGACATCAGATCGATAGATATACTTCTACATTGATATAATATTGACTGAAGAGTGAGATGAGCATGAACTTCTGAGATGTTTCAATTCGGCCTTCAGGATCACTCATGCTAGTTAGGGGGCGTCAATAAATTACGCGAGGTGTTTTTTTTAATTTTCTGCCCCTCCCTCCCCCCCCTGGTGAGATGTCGTGAGATTTTATTCAACCCCCTCACATGAGACTTTTCAAAATGTGAGTTTTTTTACGTAAACGCGTTGGATTGTTATTGTAAAAAGAAAACAACAGATAAAAATTGCGTGATATTTGCCGAGACCCCCCCTCTCTCCAACGTAAGATTAGATGAGATTTGATTCGACCCCCTCCCCCCCTTAAACACCTCACGTAATTTATGGCCCCCTTAGGTTTTTTTTCTAACTGACCTACGCCGTTGGCCCGACAGGGTGTTTACAGCTTTATCGAACTATACGTGTCAATTAATACCGTTACCCTCTTTGTTATGTATAGAGCTCAGTAGTCCGGTGAATCTGTAAAGGCCTTATTGGCTATCAGCGTAGGTCAGTTCAAAAAAAAAAGTGAATTTGCAGAGTCCCCAGGGTCAACCGGGTATGATGACAGTTCGAAAAAAAAACTGTATTTTTTTCATAAGAGTACATTGCCTGTTCCTGTATATTCTATTTTCACTATTGGAGCACAACGTATCTTTAACTATTTTTTTTAGTTTCTACCTAATAGACATAGACATAATACATAATAATACACAGACGGCATTCTACCGGGTCTTACTTGGTGCAGTGTTTGACAAAAGATCGCATGCCAAATGCAAAAATGGCGTATCATAGTAGTTCGAGTTTTTTTGCCAAAAGGCCTCATCATTTTTTTTTTTTTGCTTCTGCAATCTTCTTATAGGCCTGTATATGTAATACCAAGACACCATCAACACAATACCACAATCGTATACACAACACACGTATGACATGAGATTTGTGCTAGGATTTGTTATCTTTTATTTAAACATATCGTTGCTCTGTGTAGTTATCGAGCTATACGCGTTAGGTAAAATTACTATGAAATATTTTGCTATTTTAATGGTTGGTTGGTTTACACTAATCACAGCAAAATCAAAATGGGGAAACAATGTATTTTCAAAAACTTTGTTATTCTCTTGAAGTATCTTTTTTAATAATATAAATCCGAATGTGTTTGTTTATTTGCTACGCTTTCGCGCCGTAACTATGCAACCGATAATAATAAAATTTTAGACACCTGCTGTCAGCTGTAAATAAAAAGACATAGGTTCATTTCATCTAGAAAATAATTGTGTAGTTTTATGAAACCACGATGCATGTGAAACTCTTTTCCCAATCATAACATTTAAAAACTGAGTACAATTTTTATTTATATCATTGATTTTTTTTAATTGAGTCATGGGCGCCGCCATATTGGCTTGGCTGCTCTGCCGAGGGCCTTTCTCTTTACCGCTACTCCGCAGCCGGCTGCAATTCGACATGCGATAGATGGACGAGCTGTTATGCAGCATGCGTAGATGGACGAAAAAATTTGAGATAATGTAAAACAAGTGTCACTTTAAAAAGCACTGGTCTCGAGGGATAGGTCAAGCCCACATTAACGCGATCGAGAGCGAAGCCGCGAGCAAATGATAGTAGAGTATAATTGACTGAAATAAGGTACAAAATATTTAATACGTAACTCATCTTTTGTTGTAAATTATCCGTTAATTATCCTTTATTCATTGCTTTTTGATAGAACAATAAAGTACATTTTGCGTGCTGTGAGTATTATAATACTGAGTACTGACCTTGACCGCTTGATGGAAAGGACACAGGCCTTTGTCTCGATTGTTTAACAATTGTATTTGACTCATTTAATAATATTACTAATAATTATTTATTCTATAATCAAACTGTTTCTTCTTTCATATATATATTATATTTCATTATTAGTATAGAATCAAAAACTATCTCACAAATTGACTCGACTGTATTATCCCATGTCATGTTTAATGTTATAAGTTTCAACATAACTGCTAGCAACAGTTTTTCTTAAATTGACTACGCTATTGGCCTGAAGGGCCTTCACTGCTTCACCAGACTGCATACCTATATAGTTCAATCAATTAAAATGTACCTGTGATAGTTACATACACGAAATTATCTTCGTAGTTACTCTACATTTGTTATTAGGATAAAGATTTAACTAAAACATTGTTTTAAATCATGCAAATAGAATATATTTTTATTATATATAATACATGCTCCGTATTCCATTGTATTATTTTCCATTCATTTCACTTATGTACAATAACCGAAATATATTATATAAAATGTCACCAAAATTACAAAATATAAGTCAAATAACAAACCTGTACCATACCTGACAGACTGACATCCCGCCAAAACTCCAATATTTAAAGTTTTTCAGTTTTATGCAAAAATATTCCTTATTTCAAACTAACTTTCCGTGTGCGACATTGTACGATTTTATGACTTTATCAAGTTAACCGATTTTGATGAAATACACGGTATGTGTCGCCCCAAGTTAGGCTCAATTTTATCTGTGAAAACCCAATTAAAATTCGCCTAGTAGTTTCAGAGGTTAGCCTGTTCAAACAGTCAAACATACATACAAGCAAAATTCTTAAAAATTATGTTATGCTCCTTTCGTCTGTCGCCATAGGGAGTAACAAAGCTGCGGTACAGTCCTAAGCTGTTTATAATTCTATGTCTGTACCGCATTCAATTTTTAGCAAATATTATCAATGTTCAGACACGACAGCTCTACAGTTTTATTTTAGTACTAGCTGTTGTTATATTCGACTTCTTTCTTCTTATCTTATCTATATTTTACGCACAGAGGAAAAACGTGAGCACCACACTCGCACACTGATTGCCGCCTACTTCTCAGTGACAAAAACACAAACATTGCTTCGCTGATCGCGTAGTGCTTATAAAAATCGTAGTGTCTTAAAACTTTTATCACTTTATATATAACAACTATTTATATACACTGAAGAAACAATTAAGATTTATAAATACCTGGCAAGCCCTTTTTTGTACGGAATTCCGTGTCTATAACAATATATAAAGTTCAAAAAAGTAATTAGATATATAATAATATACTACAAAACTTTCTTAATGTATTCATTCGAGACGGAGTTTGTTAAACTTGTAAAATGTCAAATATAAATATAATAAACAAATTAACCAATTTTAGAAAAAAAAAACTCAATTAATATGGAAATTTTCTGATGGTGGCAATCGAATAATATAAATCCAGTATACGGCCAGCTGTTTCAACTATGTTATCTTTGATCAAATTTGGATTATACAGCGCATTCGTGTCGTCAGGCGGTCACGCTTTGCATACATACCTACACATAGCCAGACTGATAGAATTTTACGTGTACTTCTTTGCTGAAAAAACCATATAGTAAATTCTGTTCTTCAGTAAAGCTCTGGAACTTTCCTTAATAAATGAGCTATGAATCGCAACAATATGTTTTCAATTAGCATGAAAACTCCTGAGATATGTGCGTCCAAACATATACATTGTCAAACTTTATGATATTTTTTAGTGATAAGCATATCTGTATTAATACATGATAGAGGTCCGCGGCGATTCATTACGCGGTATTGACGTACATCTAGATATATGTATCTCTATCTTGTTTTTGCAAATGCAAAAATAATGAAACGGAAATATGTAATTGAGTTGTCCTACATATTATATATTATATAAAACGAGAGTTTGTATCTGAGATTGGTAACCACCAATACTGTAAGGAATAGAATAAATGCAGGGTGGATGAAATGGCGAAAGGTGAATGGGGTTACTTGTGACCCACGAACGTCCTTAAAACTCGAGGAAAAAGTTTTTAAAAGTATTGTAAAACCTGTTTTGCTCTATCAATTTGAGTGGTTGGCGTCGAAAGAGACGAATGAAATATGATTACATGCAACCGAAATGCGAATGAAGAGATAAATGTGTAGTGTAACCAAGAAAGTTTGTAGTGGGAGGACAGAGTTTTGCTACTGACTTCGGCAACTGAGTTGGATCTTGGACGCCTCGTGTACAATTTATGTTGTCCATTACTCCTTATGAACCGGAACAAAGCAATACCGTACATATAATCTAAAAGAAAAATAAACAAAATATGTTGTTTTTTTTAGATGCTGCAATTAGCAACATATTACTGTACAGAACATGTGTACATTCTTTAAATCATTCAACTTCTGAATGCCACGTATTTATTTCACTCGACAAGAACAATGATACACAACATTTGGAGAAAGAAGTACAGAAATATGCAACCTTTGTGTCGACAGTAAAGAGTATTATTGAGTCTTTGACTCCCGCTGTATTATCCTTGTTCATTGGCGTGTGGTCTGATACTCATGGAAGGAAGCCCTTGATGGTATGGCCTACATTAGGTAAGTTTAACAAAAAAAAAAAAACTTCATAATATTGCAATTTTATATTCGCATTCGTAATTGCTCTAAGTACCTACGCTCATTATTTCTATGCTAAGTTATTTTTGTAAATATCAAAGGTACGATAGTAATGCCATGTTAGTTGAGGACCAAAGTATCTAAATGAAATAAATATAGAAAAGTATGCTCATTTCAGTAATCGAATAGTTTCTAATGTTAGAAATTGTTTGTTTGTTATGCTTTCAAGTTTTCATTATTTAAACTATCATAATTAAAATTTTGCATACACGTTATCAGGAGTATAGAAAAGGACATGGGGTACATTTCATACAGAGAAAAAATACTATTCCCAAAGGATAGGGTAACGCGAATGAAGTTAAAAGCTAGCTTTTTAATAATGGCATACAAAGCAGTTCTTTAATGTGTGTATAAATATAAATAGGTAAATTTTCTTAAATAGCTATGGAATAGCGCATATGTTATAGTAGAAGTTCCTTTATTCTAATTTCGCTAATAATGTTCCAGTCGTTATAGCGGTGAATTCTTTATTCGAACACCTTATTTTTTTTATATCCGAAATCAATTAACATATCCGATTCTGAGCTTTCGCTTAGGATTTCTCCTCAAGAAAAAAACTCCATTGAAGTACGAGATTCAGATCTCGTAGAGTTGCAGTAGTAATAAATACTCTGAGGTAGCAGATTCAATTCTCTAACATAACTAACATTTTTGAATGAGCACATAATTATATCTATGTGTGTTTCTAATTGTGCTTGTATTAGTACAATAATTATATATAAACTAGCGGTCCGCTCCGGCTACGCACGGCTATAAAAAATGATTAAAATCGATCCAGTAGTTTTGATTTATTCATTACTGCTCGTGGCCCGCATGCGTTAAATTTGGAGTAACCTCAAAAAATCAGTATTTCTCCAATATTTAATTTATGTTATTATACATATAAACCTTCCTCTTCAATCACTCTATCTATTAAAAAAAACCGCATCAAAATCCGTTGCGTAGTTTTAAAGATTTAAGCATACATAGGGATATAGGGACAGAGAAAGCGACTTTGTTTTATACTATGTAGTGATTTATTTTATTTAAATTAATTATAATAATAATTGTTAATTTGTTTTTAAACATATATTATATATATATATATATATATATATATATATATATATATATATATATATATATAATGAGTAAGTACTAAGCGCGTGCGTGCACTTTGAACAGTATATCATTTGACAAATTATATAAGACTAAATTGCGCACATATAATTCAAACTGGGGCATTGGCATCTGTAATACAGTTTGCAGTTAGTACATATACGAACAAAACAGCTGATGTATTTTTTTAATTACTTTATTGTCTGGGTATTATATTAGGAAATCACTACATTGTAATATTAATTTATTAAATATCTGGTTTATTTCTATTACAGTTATTTTTTATTATATATGTGATAAATTTACTTATAAATTTACGAATGACTAATTATTGCCCATAACCTTGTTCTCTTGAAAAGAGTTTGATAATTTCTTGGGAACTATGGTGTTGATTTCTTATGATTCTGAATTTATTAGTTGTATTTTTTCCTTATAGTAATTTTTATTCTTTAATATTGCTTGTGCAATCTATCTATACATATATAAAAATAAATTGCTGTTCGTTTGTCTCGCTAAAATTCGAGAATCGCTGGCTAATTTTGATCTTAAATATTTGTGGAAGTTCAGGGAAGGTTTAAACGGTGAGAAACATAAATAATAAGTAAAGGAAAATACTAAAAAAACAATTTAATTTTCAAATACAAAATGTTCCTCCTAGCTATGAAACATTTGATGTCTTTAATCATTTAAAAAATAAAATATTGTCATTCGTTTGTCAAATATTGATAGGTGCGTTCAAAAATTTCACTGTCTCGTAGCTGCAGTATGAGGTCCGTTCTCTTTGGTCTGTTTTGTTGGAATGCAAAACAGTTCTGTTTCAGAAACAAAAATAATACATGAGAAAGCTTTAAATTGAGTGAGTGCATAACTGTGTTGCAATTATAATGTAAATAAAAAATTTGTGTTAAGTTTTGACCATATTTAACACAAATATATATATGTAAGTGATACGAAGTTCACCGGGTCGTCTAGTTGACAATAACAACAATGAGTTAATTCTGACGGCTTGTATTAAGCCGCTTTGTTCGTACGATACCTCGTATTTATGCTATTATGCCAGCAATCCTTATAATTAGACTTTCAAAATATCCGTAATATGGGCGTTCCTATGTTTGATAGGAAAACTTTCTTAACAATTTTATCTGTGATTTATAACAATGCTACCGGCCTTTACGTTAATTTCTTCTCACTCAGGATTTGTTATGTTTACTGCAAATAAACTATATAGTTTATTGGCTTATTGTCCTTGTAGGTACATATACAGTTATATTAATTAATTATTTATTATGTTAAATAGCTATATCCTCTTAAAACCACAGCCCATTGTTAATTTAATCAATATATTGACCACAGTAAGAGTCAAAATTATAACTGAGGCTTATTTCACATTCGTTGTCTTGCTTGAATACAAAATTGGATGACAGCTGATTAAGTCGAAATCCTAATAAATCGAACCGTATTATTTACATCTATAAACATTTTATGATTGTTTTTTATATGATAATTAGAACTGAATCCAAAAAAATTACTCTAAAATCCATCACAATGCTCTTGACTATAGATAGGTACTTAGTCTTGGAATGTCATAAACCTATCACAACCCCAATCACTTTATAATAAACTATGCCTCCCTTTAAAAATATCCTCTTTCCAACAAAGAAAGAAATTTCCAAATAGATCTATAAATGACGATGTTCTGACGTAACAAACATTTTAAAAAAATACCACCGAATTGTGAACTTCTTGTAAACGGTTAAAAATGACATATCTCATGTTAAGGTAATAAGTGTAACGAATTAAGGAATTTACAATTAATATAGAACTTTAGACAAATAATGTTAATGCTGTTTATAGACTGAAGTAATCTTTATAAAAAGTAATGCAAATTAATACTTCCAATTGTATAAGTCTGAATAATTTTAACAAAAACCAGTCACCGTGTCTCGTTTTTGTTTATATTTTCGATTACTATGCAAATATGACGCCGCGCATGTCACATATTTATGTGATTTTCAAAGGTCAAACTGGATTGTTTACCAAATGAATTTTAATGAGTTTTGTTCAAAATGAGTTAATATTTGCCGGTCATTAACTTTTTAAGATTATAATATTAGTTTCTATTAGCGATTGCATTTACTCAGATAGTCTAGTCGTATCCTCGCCAAACAAAAAATACGACAAAAACCTGGTACCTAATGTACAAGTACTGACAACTATGATCTAGTTTATTTAAAGGCCAATTGTATGTAACACAAGACTACCTCGTTTCGTTTCTTTAAAACTAGTTTTATTTATTTACATAACCTAAAGGAGGGAGGAGGGTGTGGGGCTTAAGTTTTCGTCACGTAGTCAATAATCCCCTAAAAGAAATCTCACGCTTTTTTTAGCTATGTTCAAATATGACGCGCAGCCATAGATTATGAAACGGCTTACACTTTACGCTGCTTTGTTACTCTATGCGCGCAGCGTTTAACGCTTTTAAAAGTCACAGGTGCCAATACTGACGCACTTATACTGGGACGCGCGTTAGCTGATTGAAAACTAACAGTTTGTAGTGTAGTGCAGTTGCCAACCAAATCGACGAGAGTTTATGCCGATGCAAAAATGTTGTACGATCGACTGTACAGTGCGTTATTAAGTGTTACACGGATTCATTGTCAATGCAGGTAATATAAAAAAGACAAAACGTATTTATGAGTCACTACGTGAAAACGGAGTGTGAGGGTCTTCACATATACTAATCGTAGGTCACCAAGGGGCGGGGAGAGGGGTAAAAAAATGTCAAACATGGGTCACGTAGTAGGGATACGTTCCCTAACGAGATGAGTAATGGTAGTCTTGATTAAGTATTAGTGTCTTAAACTTGTAATTTTTTTTTTCGAACTGTACTATTCTGTTGGCTTGTTAAGGCCGCTACAGTTTCACCGGACTACTAAGGGGAGCGCTTAAGGCACTCACCCGATTTGTTTAAGCGATCCGCGCAAGGACACACGGTGCGCTTCGGCTAACTATCGAGACTTAAGCTTGTAATATTACAACTTAATATACACTTAATTGACTATACTTAAAATGAATTCTTGTTTAGTTAGCTTCGATTTGTGTATATTTGGCTACGTTTTCGGAACAATACTAATTATTGCCATATTTGTTATAGACATTTAATTATGAATAAAGAATAGGTTTGTTACTCTGTGGTTATAGTGTATGAATTTCACGTACATTTATTAGTCACATTTTATATTTTTTTAGGTATTTCATTCAGTGGAATGTTATTAGTAATATACAGCATGTTACATAATTACGGTCCATGGTGGTATATATTGACAATAATACCTTATTCGGTAACTGGAGGTTTCACCGTTCTAATGACTGGTGCGTTTTGCTACCTGAGTGACGTCACTAGTACTGAAAACCGATCGATTAGGTAATTATTAGTTTAGTTTTGAATCTTGATTTTATATTTAAATACATATATGTATTTTCAGCGTTGTCTCTGGCCGATGTTGGAAGTGTCAAATGCATAGCTAGAATAGCTATATAGCAGAAACAACTTCTGGGGGCATCGTACGTGGGTGTGCTAGGTGGGATTTTTTTTTTGTTTTGCCCAACTAAATGTTGTAAGCCCCCACGCGTAGCAGAGTAATAAAATAAATGTGGAACTACAAGGTGGGCAATCTTTTGTAGTTTTTTTTTTTTTATTTCAATAATTATTTTATTATGGTACAGAACCTAGCGCATACTAATAACATTTACTCCAGGCTTCACGCTGGATTAATCCACCTAAAACTGAGTACCGATTATCCTGTTTCCCCTGCGAAACCCCCCAGGTACCTGCGTCCGGAGCCATCGCACCCAATACACCATTGAAGCCATCTCGATGGTTTTTTTTTAATAAAAAAATTATATTATCAAAAATATATTTTCAGGATGGCTGTACTGGGCGGTTTTTTCTCGGCTGGAGCTGTTGTCGGAGGTCTATTGAGTGCTCAAGTTCTTAAAGCGGTCGGAAATGTGTATTTACTACTCATAGGAGCAACTCTGAACGTATTCACTTATGCGCTCTTAAACATATTCCTTGAGGAATCATTAATTGGCGCCGTTGAAGTGAGTGAAATATTTAATTTAGTATTCGTCTTGACATATTTAAAATGCTAGGAATCGCCCGTGTGTTTGTGCGCGTTAATCATAGTATAGCCTTTAATAATGACAGAATAGCCTATAACCATCAGCCTCAGTTACATATATAAATATAAAAAATGCTACATAGAAATACTACTACGTGTATTTAGCGCAGGATGGCCGTACTTGCACGATAGAAAAATACTCATGCAACATTTTAACACTGAAACGATTATTTTAATTGGATTAGTAGTTCCAGAAATTACTAGAAACATCTAACTTCTTTACAATAATAATATAGTTATTTAGTAATAGACCGTGAAATTTATAAATAATTAAAAAATCGTTATATAGCTACTTTCTTTGGGTGATATATACCGGCCCTAGCTTTTTACGGGTTCAATGCACTTTTTTTTGTTTTTTTTTTCGAACTGACCTACACTGTTAGCCTGGCAAGGCCACTACAGCTCCACCGGACTACTAAGGGGAGCGCTTATGGCACTCACCCGATTTGTTTAGGCGATCAGCCTAAGGGCACTCGGTGCGCCTCGGCTTGAACTGTCGCCGAATTTCCCGATCTGACTAAGCTAAGCTAACTATTATTTCAAACATATATAAATTCGTGAAACATACACGTGTACCAAGCATGTATGTTTCACGAATTCATACATGTATCTTGAATCTGACTACTAAGTTAGTATAAGCTAACTCCGTTCGGAAAAGGGATTAAAAAAAAAACAAACCCAACCACTATGTGTACCTACATGTGTGTATGTGCACGTGTGTGGGATGATCGGTGTTGTGTTATAAAAACTAGTGCTTGAAAATTAATTCAGTGTCACTGTAGTCGCGCAAGCAACGTGCTCGAGGGCTTCATTCCGGAGGATTGGATCTTGGCTTGAGCCGCTGCCGAGGGGGGCCTAGACGAGTGTGCTGGAGCAAAATTCACAGTCAAGCCGCGGCGGCGTGATCTGTGGTTACGCGGACGTGGGCGCGCACACGCTCTGTTTCGAGGGACGGAAGGGTACTGGAAGTTAGCTGCCGTTATTTTGTCAGGAGGATCAGTAAAATATATCGCGGACGTCTTTTGTAACGCGGTGCATCGGGTACGGTTTTGTAATTCGCGGCGGATACCACTAACGGACTGGGATGATTCGCGGCTTTCTCAAAATAGCTACTAGTGAGTGTCCTAACGTACTCCCAGATAGACGGCATCTCCAGGTCCCTGTGGAGGTCGACTCTCCGGGTATACCAAGGGGCACCTACTGCCCTACGAAGAAAACGAATCTGTAGTTTTTGTAACTTTTCGAAGTTATAACTTGACATATGCGCGAAAACGGGACAACTATATGTCAAAATAGGACGGATACACATCTTATACAGAGTTAGCTTATGTCTGAAGGACATTTTACTTTTTGGACAAACTAATGGGTGCAAGCGACCCAAGACCATAGCGGCCTTGTTTCGAACTCTATCAGTATGCGCTTTGAAAGTGAGGCGCCTATCTAATGTAACTCCTAGGTATTTGACCTCAAGTACCCAAGGAATCTCGGTTTCGTACAGCCTGAGGGGCTTTAGATACTTAGGTTTTGCGGACGATTTACGGGGTCGAAAAATATCGCGGCGCTTTTTTCGGAATTAACCTCTATTTCAATGCACTTATGAAAGTGGCGTCATGCTATTTTAGACAAGTGTACGATCCATTTTTGGCACTTTGACATTAACAGTGTACCAAAGATCTTCGTATCTCTCGTAACTAATAGCTTTTTTCAATAGTTAAAGAGCTTAATACGAAACGAAGTTAAAATATTACTATAGTAATCTAAAATTGACATATATTTATCATTAAGTTGTCCGTGTGTTATACATATAATATAATAAGTATTTGTACCTACATATTCTGTGTTCTACGTAGCTCTATTCAGAGCGGTCAAAAAGTTTAGCGAGAATTGTACTACGGAATTCCTGACAAAATAGAAAAAACAATGTAATCTTCTTCTTCTTTTAAAATGGCAACATGCGTTGCCACAATGCACACAATTTCGCCAATGTCAAGGGAATAGAACCGTAAACGATAGAGATTGGAACCAACAATTTTTTTTCACATCTCCAGACCGGAATACCTACAAACAGAAACCACAAAAAAAAAACACATGTAAGCTACACATAAAACATATTGTTAGATATATAGACTTGCGTCTTTTTGACTTAACAAAATAATGTCATTGATCTTCAAACTTAAAAAAAAATTATTAATTATATTCGAATTTTCATTACTATTTATAAATGAGCCAGATCGTTCCTTCCGCTAGTTTATATATAGGTAAGGGAAATTAAAAATACAAGGCGTACTTTTGATTGTTAATTAAAATCATGTTGATTACAACGTCATTGATTTTTTTGTTAACGCCGTTTGAATGATACGTCAAGTAAAATATTTCCTTTTTAGTTCCCCGTCTCGCCTTGTCACATATAAAATTTGCCAAATTGTTTGGTTAGTTACGAACTTCACGATTTCCTTAAGCCCTCCCACCCAATCTGTTAGTTTCTAGTAAGCGAGCCCGTATTTTATTGACGGCCATCACTGATGTGTGAAAGTGATATGTTTAAAGAACTCGCATCTAACAAGAGAAATTCCAATAGAGGTTCAATTATAAAAAATATTTACAAGACTTTATGGACGAATATGTCGTAAATGTTTTCTTGATCTAATCGCGAGTATAGTGGAGCTAGAAGGACTTCCTTAATTAATATTCTTTAAACACTTCGCAAATGTAAATTATACGTTTGCAGAATCAATAAGCGCATTGTTATTTTTGCTTAACATTTGTATCGGTAACCTTCGTGTTATATTATTAAATTTAAACAGATATGACACATGGGTGTACATTAGATAACAGTTTGTTGAATAGATATACATATATATGTATGTACCTTTAAAATACCTACATTTGTTATCTGTCATTGAATCTGTGATAAAAGTAAGTTGCATATTTAAAACATGGCTTTTGAAGCGATGATGGCTCAGTTGGTAGTGTGCTCGGACACAGCGTCCCAGGACGTAGGTTCCCGAATCCTGGCAACTGAGTCGGAGCTTTCGGTGAAGGAAGGAAAACATTGTGATGAAACCATAGCATGGTGGTAGGGCTTTTTCTAAGTCCGCCTGGCTAACTACAGCACCGTCAAGTTGAAAATCTGTCGCCAAGCACTTGTTGGTGTGTTCCGGTAGCTGACCTTGAGAGCAGGTCTTACTCTAGGTTTAGCGTGACTATCATCTTAGACCACATCATCAATTAACATCAGATTAGATTGTGGTCAAACGCTGACCTATAAAGTATTAAAAAAATAGTCTGCTTATATTTTGACAATTTCATAAGAACCCTGAAAAAACGAAATGGCATCAGTTTTATTGGTACGAAGCTAGGTACCAACGCGGCTTGTGATAGGAGTGGATTGCATTATTTCAATGATCCCTTCTTTATTTTTCAGGGAAACATGAGTACTGTACTAAATTTTATGCATTTGAAAGAAATGGCATATGAATGTTTTAAAAAGCGACCGAACAATGGCAGAGCGCAAATAATACTTTTGGCTTTTGCAAATAGCTTAGCATTATTTATCATGGTTGGAGTATCGAACTTAGAGTACTTATATGTGAGACAAAAAGTGAATTGGATATTAAAAGATTATACTGTATATTCATCTGTGAATACGACGATTTCGTTTGTTGGAACCTTCATCGGGTTTGCGATATTGCAAAATCTTTTTAAAATTGGCGATTTAGCTTTGGCAACTATCGCATTTATATCTGCAGTATGCGATTATGCCATAAGAAGTATAGCTGTGAGGACATGGCATATGTATTTGGGTAAGTTATTTTTGTGTACAGAGTATTACCTCGCTAAGTCGACTTTCAAGAGAGACCGCGATTAAATCCGAGTTAGAGTTAGCGTGCACTGCGATGCGTTTTTAAAACCGCATGGAAAAAAAACGCAAAAGATTTAACACTGCGATAGAATTTCCGCGAGTTTTAATGAGTCGTGTCGCACGCTTTATAATAGAAGAAGCACCGCTAATGAGTACATCAAATGAAATAAAAAATATTTTATTTAATTTATGACCTGAAACGCCAGTTCTGAAAACAACCCAGTCATCGAGAAGAAACCGCAAGAATCTCGATCTGGTTTATTTTTTCATAGTATTTCTATAATAATACGTTATAGTTACATTCGCTTTTGGCGGATTCAAAGAGAGGGGTGTTACTCCCTGACATCACCATCAGTCATATATTGATCCACCTTACCTTTTGACATCAAAATCTGCATGAATTGGTGATTGAACTTATAATTCAGCAAATTGATAATGTGTTTTGGGACGTTGTTCTAAAATCTAACACTTATTATTTAAAAACTCCGTTACTGAAACATGGGAATTAGGAAATTAATCAATCAACTTGTTTATTTATTTATAAAATACACAAAAAATATAGGCAACCAGTATTGGCATTTATTAACACTACTGAAACTTGTCAAGTTTTTGCTAATAAAGTATGTAGGTATATAAAACATGTTTTTGAGAGTTCCGACCCAGCAGCCGTCGTGTACGGACGTGTCCGTTGCGCGCCAGATGTTGTTCCGCGAACTAATTAATTGTTGTTCAGGTGCGCAGTACGGTCGAGTGATTCATCGCTCGATACTATTGTGTTTTTGAACTTCGATTACTTCCGAGAAACGCACCTGTGTGAAGTGTTTTGTTTTTGTTTTGTGCGATTGTTATTGTGATCGTAATCCGCACTTTTTAGTGCGGCCCACGTGTTAAAGTTAACAGTGACAACAAGTGATTGGAGTGTTCCGATAATTTGTTTACGCGCACCCCCCTGCCCCTCAGGCAGGGAGGCTATTTTTGTATCGCACCTTGTCCGTCAAGCCAAGGAATGGCATCAATACAGGAACAGTTCGATAGGCTGCGACATCTTGTCGCTACTCGCGCCCCATCGTTATTCACGGAATTCGTCAACGATGCCCCTACCGCGTCCTCCGAGAATGTTGTATTAGTGTCCCGTGTGGCAACCGCGAATTCTTTCGCGTCATTGGCGTCATCTCTGCCTCAGGAAATCCCGGAAGACAGTGGAGTACTCAAAGCTCCCATCCCAAGCTCTAGCTCTGATTCCGACATGGAGCTCGATACCGGTGCGACTCCCGTAATCACGAACGACGGTTTCACAACCGTAAACCGAAAGCGGCAACGGCCCGTTCCCGTTATCTCGCACGCCTCGGATTCCGAATCGGGTACGGAATACCCGGTAAATAAGAAGCCGCAAGTAGAGGGTGCATCCGTCTCAGCCAGTCACAAGCCGACTGGTTCAGGTAGGTCCAGTCCCGCTCTTTCATCTCAAGCCCGAGCTACGGGTTCTGTAGCCGAGGCCAAGAAGCCCCGCACCCCGCCCCCAGTTACTATACAAGACAAGGCATCCTGGATGATGATATCCACTCGGTTAAACGAGAAGAACATCCGGTACACGTCCGCCTTGAATACGCCTGCAGGTATTCAAGTAAAAGTTTCATCCACCACCGATCACCGCAAACTTACCTCTCTTCTCCGTGAGAGGAAGCTCGCTTATTTTACTTTCGCGCTCGAAGAAGAACGCCTCCTCCGCGTCGTAGTTAGGCGTGTCCCAGTCGAGTTATCGACCGATGACGTCTCAGGCTCCCTTAAGGAGCAAGACTTCCCTGTCCGAGAGGTACATAGGATGTACCACCCCCGTACCAAAGTCCCCTACCAGATGGTCCTGGTCGTCCTCGACCGATCACAAGAGGGTAAGGCTATTTTCGGCCTCACCTCTGTCTGTGGCCTCACCGGCATCACTGTTGAGGCCCCTCGCAAGTCCCATACTCCTTCGCAGTGCCATAACTGCCAGAGTTATGGTCACTCAGCCCGCAATTGCCATCTTCGTCCCAGGTGCGTTAAGTGCCTAGGGGACCACCCTACGAAGGAGTGCGCACGCACTCCCGACACTCCCGAGCCCCCGAGCTGCGTTCTCTGCGGTAACGCAGGTCACCCCGCGAACTATCGCGGGTGTCCTCGCGCGCCACGCACACAACGTCCCCGCCAAGCGAGACAAGCCCGTAGGGCGCCTGTTGTCTCCGCACGTCCCCCGCCTCCACCTCTCATGTCCGTGGAGGCCTTCCCTGACCTGCCAGGTACCTCCCGTGTCCCGGTAGCGCCGGTTCCCACACCACGTGAGGCACCCTCTGTGCCGCGCGTGCCCCAGTCCTGGCGTACGCCCGTAGCGCCCTGGGCTTCTAAACCACAGCCTAAGGCTCTCAAGCCTCAGGCCCAGCCCCAGCCACAGGGAGCGATGCCTATTCAGGCTACCCACGCTTTCTCGTTCTCCCAGTCTGGTATTGATTGGCTGACACAGGTACTGCTCGAACACGATATTCAGGAGATCGTCGCGTTCAATAAAATAGTTAACAGCAATAGGGACATCGGCCTCCTTAATGCGGTCTCTTCATTCCCAGGCGTTGCTGCGACGATACAACGCCTTGCCCGCGTCTCAGTAAATAGTAATAAATAGATTTCGCGTCGTTAAATAGAATTAAACCACGTGGTCTTTGTCTTTCGTTCTTTAACGCGAGAAATCTTCAAACACAACGAGAGTTAGTAGCCGCCTTCCTACGTGATAGACAGATAGACATATTTTTAGTTCAAGAAACGCTTTTAAAACCGAAGATGAGCAATCCCGCGATCGCGAATTATAGTATAATTAGAAACGACCGTGTCACCCGCGGGGGCGGCACTTTGATTTATTATAAACGTTCGTTGTATTGCATGCCGGTAGAGCCGCCCGTTCTTTCCAATATGGAAGTGTCAGTGTGCAGGTTAGGCATGACCGGTCATCAGACGATTACAATAGTATCCGCGTACCTTTCACCGAATAAAAAGCTTCTCAAGTCCGACTTAGAGGCGTTGTTCGCTTTAGGGAATTCGGTCATTATAGCCGGGGACCTCAACAGCGGGAACGTTATATGGAATAGTTCGAGTACTTCTCGTAACGGGGTGATTCTCGACAAGCTAGGTAATGATCTCGCTTTTGATGTCATAGCCCCACCGGAACCCACTCACTATCAGGATCACTGTCGGCCGACAGTGTTAGATGTAGCTCTGTTAAAGAACGTCGCGCTTGAGGTACGACTCATACAAGTCGTACACGAACTCGACTCTGATCACCGTCCTGTGGTATTACAGTTAGGTTCTAGTTTCGACATCGATTTTCAGCCCGCGCGCGTAGCTGACTACACGAAGCTTAGTAAATATTTTAAAGATAATTCTTCCTCGGTTAGTTTAAATAGAATCCCGGACGTGTTGGTGTCTAAAACCGACGCGGATCAGGCTATCGATTCCCTGGTCGACTTTCTTCGGACCGCCGTTAGGGAGACCTCGAAAGAAGTACAAGCGGTGAATGATCGCCGCTTTATACTCCCCAACGACGTGAGAGCGTTGATCACGGAAAAGAACGCCGCGACTCGAGCCTACGACACTTACCCGTCCGTAGATAATCGCAATCGGTTACGTTTGTTACGTAAATTAGTTAAAAAACGTATTTCGGAAATCCGAGGCGCCAGGTGGGACAAGCTTTTGGAGGAGATCCAGCCATCCCACGTGGCGTATTGGACACTCGCGCGAAAGTTCAAATCAGATCTCAGTACACCGATGCCCCCATTAGACAGAGGTCCTGGGTTGCCTCCCGCGTTCGATAGTATAGACAAAGCGGAATGTCTCGCCGCGAATTTAGAGGAGCAATGCTCTCCGAACACTGCCAACACTGACCCTATCCATATTGGATCGATCGAATCCTCGGTAGAGCGTTCTCTCGCATCTCCTCGCGCAGATACCTTAACCCCGGTTAGTTTCGATGAAGTATCGGCCGCCATCAAGCGTCTCAAGTTTAGAAAGTCTCCAGGTCCCGATGGGATCAGGAACGAGGTACTGAAGCTCCTTCCTGACCACATTATAGCTCTCCTGGTCTGCATCTTCAATGCGGCCATGTCCCAGGGTCACTTTCCAGCCGCCTGGAAAAAGGCCGTAGTGATAGGAATTCACAAACCGGGCAAAAAAGCTACGCTTCCCATAAGTTATCGCCCAATCAGTCTCCTCGATACATTAGGCAAACTATACGAGCGGCTCCTTCTGAACCGTCTCCAGACCTCTATTTCAGAGTTAGATTTGTTACCACCTGAGCAGTTTGGATTTCGAGGTAAACACTCATGTACGAATCAAGTACACCGCCTCACGGAGTACATTTTTTCTAAATTTAACGAAGATCCGCAAAAGAAGGTCAACCCGGACAAACCTAAACCGAAACGCACGATAGCAGTCTTTTTCGATGTTGCCAAGGCCTTCGATAAGGTCTGGCATGCCGGGCTCGTTTATAAACTTTTTCAGTCTCGCATACCCGATACCTTAGTACATATAATCCGCGATTATCTCACTGATAGGACTTTCCGCTATAGAGTGGAAGGTGAGCTATCCCCGCCCCACCCGATACGCTCAGGTGTGCCCCAAGGGTCTATTCTTGCGCCCTCTCTCTTCAACCTGTTCATCAGTGACCTACCTCGGTCCCCAGGGATCGAGGTAGGTTGCTATGCTGACGATACAGTTATCTACGCTTCCGGTTGGCGGCCGGACTTTCTTAGAAATCGCATCAATCGAGCCATCGTCACACTCGGTGAATGGTATCGTCAATGGCGAATAGAGGTTAATCCCGAAAAAAGCGCCGCGATATTTTTCGACCCTGTAAATCGTCCGCAACCCAAGTATCTAAAGCCCCTCAGGCTGTACGAAACCGAGATTCCTTGGGTACGTGAGGTCAAATACCTAGGAGTTACATTAGATAGGCGCCTCACTTTCAAAGCGCATACTGATAGAGTTCGAAACAAGGCCGCTATGGTCTTGGGTCGCTTGCACCCATTAGTTTGTCCTAAAAGTAAAATGTCCTTCAGACATAAGCTTACTTTGTATAAGACGTGTATCCGTCCTATTCTGACATATAGTTGTCCCGTTTTCGCACATATGTCAAGTTATAACTTCGAAAAGTTGCAAAAACTACAGAATCGTTTTCTTCGTAGGGCAGTAGGTGCCCCTTGGTATATCCGGAGAGTCGACCTCCACAGGGACCTGGAGATGCCGTCTATCTGGGAGTACGTTAGGACACTCACTAGGAGCTATTTTGAGAAAGCCGCGAATCATCCCAGTCCGTTAGTGGTATCCGCCGCGACTTACAACACCGTACCCGATGCGCCGCGTTACAAAAGACGTCCGCGATATATTTTTACAGATCCTCCCGACAAAATAACGGCAGCTAACTTCCAGTACCCTTCCGTCCCTCGAAACAGAGCGTGTGCACGCCCACGTCCGCGTAATCACAGATCATGCCGCCGCGGCTTGACTGTGAATTTTGCTCCAGCACACTCGTCTAGGCCCCCCTCGGCAGCGGCTCAAGCCGAGGTCCGATCCTCCGGAATGGAGCCCTCGAGCACGTTGCTTGCGCGACAACAGTGACACTGAATTAATTTTCAAACACTAGTTTTTGACACACAACACCGATCACCCCACACACGTGCACATACACACATGTAGGTACACATAGTGGTTGGGTTGTTTTTTTTATTTTTATTTTGAACCCCTTTCTCGAACGGAGTTAGCTTATACTAACTTAGTAGTCAGATTCAAGATACATGTATGAGTTCCTGAAACATACATGCTTGGTACACGTGTATGTTTCACGAATTTATATATGTATGAAATAATAGTTAGCCTAAGCTTAGTTAGACTCGGGATAATCGGTAACAGTCCAAGCCGAGGCGCGCCGTGCGCCCTTGTGCTGGTTGCCTACATAGAATCGGGTGAGTGCCTTAAGCGCTCCCCTTGGTGGTCCGGTGAAGCTGTGGATGCCTTGCCAGGTTGACAGTGTAGTCAGTTCGAAAAAAAAAAAAAAAAAAAAAATGTTTTGATTACCACAGAATTACCATACAACAATTTGATAAGAACTATTTGCTAGGAATTTTAAACCAGGTTTTTAGCGGAAACGTACCAATGACATTCTTTCATTGTACTTCGAGCACTGCTGCGACAATTTGCAGATTTTTTTTTTAGTTCGTGAGGTTACAAAAAATCCGGAGAATTTAAACCCGATGCGAATTCTTATCAACAGTACGCATACTTCTATATAATTTTATAGATCACGAATTTTCCGAATAGAAATCGTACGGAAATATGTTGCAGTGTGCGCTAACACTTATAAAGCGGTAGGCATATAAAGGGGTTTCACTTAGAAAAGTTTTTGTAGGTTTAATGTTCCACTTGGAGGGATTCAAATTATTTTCTACCTAATTTTGATTTACAATAACGAAGCGATCTAAAGGAAAATCTTCTTAGAAAGATCTTAAAACCGGCATCTTACTAAATTTTTTCTAGTTATAGGAGTTATTAAATTAGAATCATAGAATTGTAGAAGCAGTAGAATAAAACATTTGATATACTTGAGTTATAGAGGTAACATTTTTTTTTCAAATTTTCAAACGAAAGTTTGTTTTGAGTTTAAAAATTTTTCGATTTATAGAGGGTTCCGAGTAAAGGTGTTGGTAATTGAAGGGAATAGACTACAGATAGTTTTTTTTACATTTGTAAAGAATTCCGATTTGTTAGGGCTCGGCGTTATTTTGTAATTTACATTATTTTTAGGTCAACATTCGTGACCCAAACTGTATCCGCTTGATATCGCTGAGGTCAGACTAAGTCGTTATTTTTTATCCGAATTCGATTCTAGGTGCAACGACAGGTTTGTTCAAACAACTCTCAGCGCCGCTAATAAGATCTTTCATGACGAAAATTGTACCATTAGAAGATACAGCGAAGGTATTTGCATTGATGGCGGCCATTGAAGGATTCTGTCCTCTATTAGCGCCTCTATTATACAATTCTGTCTACGAGTTCTCCATTACATCTTTCCCCGCAGCGATTTATGTACTCAGCTGTGGGATATTTTGCGTCTGCATCACATTTTTAGGGTAAGATATCTTAAAAATATGTATACTAGATATTTTATAGAATTTTTATCTCTTATAATGTAGTGTAAGATAGATTAACTCGGACAAAATTTAGTTTTACCATAATTCGCCACTAGGTGGCTCTAAAACACACCAACTTCTTTGATATGAAGAGTTTCTATACAATATCTATTTTCATATAATTAAATACATATTACTCGCTGTTAATGTAGCTTTCTTTAGGTAAAATATTTTGTGTGATCGGTTAAATATTAAAGTAAAACATTTTTAGATCGTCTGAATTTTTCCGTCCATCTATCGCATGTTGCATTACAGCCGGCCGCGGAAGTAAGGGTAAAGTGAAAGCCGCTCGACAGAGCAGTCAAGGCCAATATGGCGGCGCCCATGTCTCAATTCAATATGATTCAATTATTTAAATGAATATTGTGCTCATTCTTTAAAATGTTAAGATCCGAAAAAAAGTTTCACTTGCATCGTTGTTTCATAAAATCACACAATTATTTTCTTGAGTGTATCTATTACAAAAACATAAATCTTTTCTCTTTATTATACGAGTTTCAATTTTAATAGTAGTTCAGAAAAGAAATAGTAATTACAATAAACACTTGTGGAACCGTGGCCACCAAAAATGGTGATAAATAGCTCGCGTTTTTTTTGTTCTATTCACCTTCTAGAAACGCTATTTGTGGTTTGACATTTAAAATACGTATTTAATTATTCTTTATGCATATTTATAGAGGAACGTTACTGATAAAGTCTTGGTATATATTTTCATTTAAATAGGATTTTCAAACAATTTAGTAAAAATGGTTTTATTGTTTCAGAATTGTTCAATACATTCGATGGAAGATGACGCCAGTTTACCAGCGAATTAATTCTGAAGAATACATATCTAGTTAATTCTAACGACGCGGGACGTTCTGATTATTTCAGTTTTATATGTGATTACTATGTGATATTCTATATGTAAATTATTAAAACGAAACATTTATAGTATTACTTTGTTTTTGTTATAACTACCGGTAATAATTAAAATATGCTTTTATAACAAAACATTTAAATATATGCCATCAAACACTTATAAGCGAAAAACTTATAATAGGTACACGTGATAATAGAGTTTTGATAAACAAAGGACTATCGAATGAAAAGTAGTATAAGTATATACTTCACTATTGTCAACCTAATATTTTCAAGATTTTTATCAAATTTGTTGAGATTAGTTTAGCCATATAGACAAAAAATATCACTTTTTTTTATATTATAGGGGGCAAACGAACAGGTGGGTCAGGTGGGTGATGGTAAGTGATCACCGCCGTCCATAGACACTAGCAACACCAGGGGAGTTGCAAATGTGTTGCCGGCCTTTTAATATATGTGGGCCTCCGGCGCTCTCACTGACCGAACGAAACGCAACAGTGTAAGCACTGTTACTTCACGTCGGTTTTCTGTGAGCCGACACATACATACCAGTAATAGCTTCAGCGTAGCTCTACCACCCTATCACTTTCGCATCTTTATCAAAGTAAATGTATTTGAGAATTAAGTTTTAGTGTAAATTCAAATACTGCCGCCGTAAGAAAAATGTGTCACAAAATCATAAATCGGAGAAGTCTCTCGTTTGCGCCTTTACCGAACCACGTGTAACTCGTCGTCCGGTTCGTGCTTCGCTGAAGTGTTATTGCAGAAAAGAAGCTCAGAGGCGAACAAGAAATACTATTTTATGTATCTCTTTTTTTCGTTCCGAATATAATTAAAATTCAATATTGCAACAAATGACAGAAGCGCCTCTCTTAATTCGGCCATCACAGTACATTATTTTAAAAAAGTAGTTCTATGTATAACTTCCTTTTCGCGTATCGATCGTATTAAGTTTTAGTAGGCATTTATATAGTGTACATTGTTACATTAACCTATATCGTATATATAAATGAAATGATAGAGGTCTGTCGTTGTGCGTGCATCACGCAAAAACTAGTGGATAATTTTCGAACAAATTTTTTGTTTCACTTCTTAGATACTTGGTCCTTATCTAAAAGAAATATTATCACAATATCTACAGTTTCTTATTAAGGTTTTAGGTAACTACGATTTTTATAAGCACTACGCGATTCAACGATGTTTTTTATTGCTGTGTGTTTTGTGGTGCGCATGCGTAGGACAGAGGGATTCTCTGTATCTTGAATTATTTGCGCGATCATCCTGATACTTTGTGTTTGTATCCCGAAATTCAACGGAAAAAGGCGACTTAAATTGTTATTATATACATTTTTTTCATAAGTAGTCAATAAGGAACAAAAGTCTATCAACAGGAAAAAAGAAAATTGCAATAATATGTAACAACAACGAAACTATTCTGAATGCGACTGTACTGCAACTAGCACGCACACTAAAACACTAGACGGAATCGGTGTATACGGTGGGCGAGCGTCGTTCCGCCTTCGCCTCTTCCTCGTCCCTCTGATACCTATATTTATATTCTGCGCATCGACTTCGGAGCGGCCAAAAAGATTGACACGGACTGTAAGTACTAAAGAATTTGCGTATAGTGTAAAGTAAATAGGTTGTTACAGGAACTGATAAATGTTCGAATTCCGTTAATTCTCCACATTAGCAACGCATGTTAGAAATAATCGTTTCTCAACTAATATAATTCTAAATGTATCACTCGTCATTTTTAGTTCTTGGTTCTCTCAAACCCTAATTGCCTTTTGAAATAAAACGACAGTTTGCACATTATCAAATATATTTAAAGTGATATCTTACTGAACAATGAGTAGTACAAAAGTATTTATATGTTCGCCAAAGTATGACTTTATACAGTACACGGTTTGTACAAAATCTTACAAATGGCGTTATTCAATATTGCTTATGCAATTTTCATCTCTCTTAATGATCATCTATATATTCTACGTGTTTGAACTAATCATTTACTATGGCAAAACGATGATGCGAACCTATTACTACTTATAATAATCATCACAGATTATACATACCTTTATTCAATGGAGGGTAGAAATAAGGAGCGACGATTTATAAAAAGGAGTGTTGTAACTGTAAATGTCTATCAAAATGGCAGTAATTTGTCAAAAAAGTATTATCTGAAGTTAACAGTATATTACTAAATTTGTCCACATAAATAAAAAAAAATATATTTGCTCAATTTTTTAACACCCCTATTTATACAAAATCGAGACTACTTATTTTTAACCCACCATTATTAATTCTAACGCTGAATTTTGTACAGAAAATGAACTGACATAGATAGGCAAGTGGTGCTCTCTTATGTCTTTTATAGTAAATACAACAAAAAAACAATATAAACTAGGTGACAATGAGATTCCCGAATGATAATTCCGCAGGATGGTTATTAAACACTCATTAATGGTTTTTAAACTGAATAGGCTTTTACAATACAATAAAACTATGAACACGCGTAAACTATGTTAAAATTTAAACTGAGCAACTTTTAATTAAAATCACAGATTTACAACAATTCCACTTTTAGGGTGACGACTCCTATATATGCTGTTTTTTTTTACAATCAATTTCGTAGTTTAATTTAACGTCTCTACCGAATTTTTCGTTAAGGACGAATAATTAGTTATCTTAAGAGTCACAAAGCAATCTCAAACAAAATACTAACATAGAGAACAGCTTTGCAACGAAATATAAAAAAAAAAAGAAAAAACCTTAAAGAAATAACACTAACTTATGAAAAAAAAAAAGAAAACAAAAACCCAATTCAATGGTCTTAAGACTACATAATAAAGTAACATAAGTACAACACAAATATGAAGTATGCATGTATACGTTAAATCAATGGGTCTTATGGCGAATGCAATGTTATTGATCTCTCAGCACATTCGTCTTAAAATTAGAAACTAAACATAAAATACTTTTCAATATAAAGGCAGTCTTAAAATTAAGCCTGTATACAGTTTTTATCCATAGACAACCTTACACTTAGATTTTCATATAGTCCAAAGAAGAATACTTATAAAAAAATTGTTTTGTAACCCCCCCCCCACTCCGAGTAACAATTTTGGTGTTGACAGGCCGAGTATGGACTCCGTAGATTACACAACAGATGAATAGGAACAAATTCGGTTTTAACTTCTAACAATCACTTTCCCAAGGGCACATATCGCTCACAGCATAAGCACCAATAATACACATATACACACGCACTTTCTTATAATCTTTCTGCTGACCCCCTGTATGAAAATTGGTGATCACTTATCCCCACAATTATTAATTTTCAGCACACGTTCATAATTACACACGGTTTTTTTTTAATCTACATTTCTAAATCTTTGTACGTTTCAAAACCATTACGTATAAAACTACGCTCTATTATGCAGTCTTTGTAAGAAACATTAGTTCGAATATAAAAAGAATATTCAAAAATGTTCTTATAGTGAACATAATTCTATTTATCAATGAAAAATATTTGAAATATGGTACAGCTGATCACCAATTATCTGAGTCATCCTAAATTAATCACTGTTTTGACACGAGATTGTTGAGTATTTGGAAGAGTTCACTCGAATTTACCATTCTTCATCAGGCTCCTGACCGGCCACCACACTGGCTTGGGCATTATTGAAATTCTGCAATAAAACGAAAGCTGTAATAATTAGTATGTAATAACGTCTTTTTCTATGTTTTTAATATATATACATATCTGTAGAATATATAGTATCTATATAGAAAAAAAGAAAAATGTACTTTGCTTAGAAAATTACTATGTCAATAATACTGTTTACTTCCGCTCTTCTGTGCATGCGCACCACATCGCTTACCCCATATCAAGCTAAGCGTTTAGTGCTTATATAATATATATACATTACAGTTTCTTATACCTTGATATTAAATGAAACTATCGTGATATTTTTTTTACACAATAGCGTACAAAATAAAAGAAAAAAAATTTGGAAATCTATATGACAGTTTTTGAGCGATACACAAATAACGGCAGACCACTATCATTTTATTCATATACACTGTAAGGTTAAGCTTTTCTGGTATTGAACTAGAATGTTTGCATTATTCCAAGCTATGATAAAACATATATTAAATTATACAAAATGTGATATCTAGATACAGGATATTGGTAAAAAAAATGGTTTTAGTTTTTATTCCTGATATGTAATCATATCAAGATAGTTTTCTACCTCTTTGGAAAGCCTTAAAAATGGTATAATAAGTACCTCATTAATTTCAGATCCCTTGAGAGATAGCATGTCAAGAAGAAAATAAAAGTTGTAATCAAATTAGACTGCTCTTTAAAACATTGCATTTAGATATATTTATTAGTTTGTTTTAATTCCTTGATTATAATTTACTTTGCATAATACTAACCCTAACATCACTGCCTCCATATTTATTGCTCTTGTATGTGGCAGTGCCGCAGCTCTCCAGGAAGTCGGGTAAGGATTGATCAGCTTGTCGCAGAATTTTCCCCAAATCAGCTACCAATGGTAAATCCTGCAGGAAAAAGAATATTGTAAAAGACAATTGTTATTGAAACAAGAGTCCTTACGAATATTATAATTGTGAATGTGAATCATTATGCTTTCATGTTTTCACTACTCGACCAATCATTATGAAATTTTGATAGCATAGATATTCTCAAGAGTGCAGAAAAGGACATAGGGCACCTTTCATTTAGAAAAACAGTACTGTTTCCTAGGAATAGGTTAAATTTACATTAACATAGGCAGCAGCGAGCTGAAACTACTAAGACATATATATATATATATAGAACTTACCTTATCCGCATCATAGAAAGAAACTGCCTTTCCTCTATTACCGACACGACCAGTCCTTCCAATTCGATGTACATATTCATCAATGCTCTTTGGCAGGTCGTAATTAACAACAATATCTACGTTCTTTATATCTGTACAAAAATAAAAATATATATAACATTTCATCTAAAGCTTCTAATTGTTTTACAAAGCAATGACTTTATTTGTTCAATATTTCTATATCTATGATAATTATCATATAAATCTTATTATCTCATATGCACTCAAGTGGTGGTTCATACTTAGAACCTAGATGTTCATATATAGTTGGTTATAGCTCACTCTTCACCTGACCAATTTAGTAAACTCTAACCAAATGTAATTGGGTATAGTGAGAGTAAT
Source organism: Antheraea assamensis (assembly GCA_035772565.1). Classification (NCBI taxonomy): domain Eukaryota; kingdom Metazoa; phylum Arthropoda; class Insecta; order Lepidoptera; family Saturniidae; genus Antheraea; species Antheraea assamensis. The sequence goes on from JAQQSE010000069.1 coordinate 988,755, forward strand.
ACAATACATTTTAAGAGTTAAAGAGCTATATTTTTCCAAATTTGTATGATTCTACTAGCTGTGTGACTGTTCCTAGTAAACATATGGAATTAATTCAATTATCAACCTCACACACGAATCGTATCTATATATAAAGAATTTCTTATTAGCAAAATTCCATGAATCATTCTCTTAGCAATCATTTGTTAAATAAATACATTTCACTCAGTGTAATAGCTTGGTTGGAAAAGTGTAAAGTTCATAAGCAGCACCTCCGGCATATCATATTGGAGCTGCTGATGTATAAGAGAGTGATTCTCGTAAAATTGTCACTTGATTTAACATTTTATAGGTTTTAACGTATGACCACGATAGCACCTGATATTAAATGATGATGTGGTCTAAGATGGTAAGCAAACTAAGCCTTGAGGGTGGTGGGCTGTCAAGTAAAACTGACACTTGTCAGAACGCACTTATAGGTCTTGGAGACACATTTTGTACTTGTGGGTGGTAGCTACGTGAGAGAGTTTAGGAAAAGGTCTATCACCACATTATATTTCATCTCAATGTTTTTCTTCACCGAAAGTTTCGGCTCATTCGTAACGATTTGAATCTACAGTCGATCGAAGCGGTGTACGAACAGTTAACTATTAAATTTTGACACTGTGTTTTGAATTTACTATCACAAAATGAATACAAAATAGGTGTCTTATTTGCAAGCAATAAATGTGTTATGTATAACAATATATCTTTTAGTGATATTCCCAAATCTATATATTTACTCATTTAAATTGGTAACGGCTTCGGCTGACCGGTGAAGGAAAACGTCGTGAGGAAACCTGAACCTGAGAAATGCTCTTGGACTACCATCATATGGGGAAAAAATTGAGAAAAACTGTAGATTTCTCAGAGTTTGAAATCGCCAATTTGTCATGAGTTGGCAGTGGTGATTATGCCCATGTCTTCCTTCGGGAATAGGCGTATGGCCCTGCAGAGGGTCTCTTACAGGCTGATGATGAAGATACATTCATAGAATATTGTAGATATCAGTTACATAGATCTATAGTTCAGCATAAGTAACTTGGTTAGAGCTGTCAATCTATATTTATAATATATTGAGATGAGGTAGATCCCTATATCACATAATCCTTCCGAGTTATGATGTGCAGCTAAGGCAAAGGTGTCAACAATGATGGGAATAACTACCTAAACCGCGAGCGGCGACGGCTGTAGCTAACCAGTATGCAGTGTTTGCCGCTTTTGAAGTTGTAGAGAGCCTCCTCCCGCTCGCGCTGCATCCTGTCCCCGTGGATGGAAGACGTAAGCATCTGTTGCTCCGACAACATCGCAGCTATAAAGTCAGCATTGCGTTTCGTCTCCACGAATACTAAGATTCGTTTGTTATCTGTTATATAAAGTAATATTTGTTAATTTATAAATTATTCTTAGTGTAGTTGGTCGAAACAGAAGTTGTCTATCTTGTTCAGTTCTCGACTTGTTATACAGATATCTTGACACAATGCCTAAAAATGAAGTAGTTACTTCGTAATACGTCATAAACATAATACCTTGGTTCGATTAGTTGATCTTGGTAAGTGGTTTATTCTTCAAGCTAATATACATTGTTGATCCACAATTTTAATGAGAATTCATCTGAAATCGCCGCTTATTATTTCAAATATTGTTTGTTGTTATGCATTTGTGAAAGAAAAGTTCATTACTAATTTACTCGTGACCGGTAGAGAAAGTTTGACCATGAAAACACAACGTGTCACGGGTCCGTGATCTTTTAAAGAGTAATTTCTTTAAAAACTTATTTTTTTAAAAACTCAATAAATATAAAAAATAATTGCTAATATCTTAAGAATTTTAAGAACTTGTTTTAAAAAGGTTTTCTTTTGTAATAAACGCAAATTGATTTACAGATCGAATTTATGTCGTATATCTTGAGAATCTAACATACTGTACGTACGAGGACTGCTTATATATAAAATAGAATTTACAAATATTTTTTCCAAGTTCATTAGGTTCACGTAAAACCTATCAGATTAAATTTAGTCATTGTTGTGTTGGCGTTGCAGTGCAAACCTTACTGAAATACTTACCATTGTCGAAAAACAGATAGCGCGTAAATCGTTAAAAAAAAAATTACAGTATATGATATACGAGTACGTGTACGTGTACGTAGTCTATGGTGTTTTAAGAGTTTCTTTTCAAGAGTTTTTGGTAGGTCATATCTATAATATAAAAATGAATCGCTGAATGTGTTGCTAAGCGCAAATCTCAAGAGCAGCTGAACCGATTTCGCTAATTCTTTTTTTAGAATATTCCTTGAAGTACGAGAATGGATCTTACGGAGAGAAAAATTTAAAAAAAATTGCCTGCAATACTCTAAAAATAACACTTTTTTATACTCCCATACAAACGATTCGTAATAATACTTACAAGTAAATTTGAACTTTAATATCATACTATAAAGTTTAAGTGTCAGTGGAGAGGTTCCGGGAAGGCAAAACAATTGAGTGACGTTAGTATCATATAAATATTAATGTCAAAATTTATAGGATGGTCCCGAATAGCAGAATAAGTGTTAAAAAAAATTAAAAGAATCGACTGTTAGGCGTTACGAAGCTCGCCGGGTCAGCTAGTAAATAAAATAAAAGACATCCTACAATTCTTACATGGATATAGTGACAAGTAAACAGTTAATATAATATAAAACTGCAAAATCTATATTATAAATGTAGTAAAATAGTTTATGTTTGCATTAAACTTTTTATAACTTTTGGCTAACAGCTGATGGTATCTTACCATTTTCTGAGATAAGCTTCTTGAGTGTAGTTTGTTTTTCATATCTGGTGACTTCGTAAAATATTTGTTCCACATCAGTGCTGGCTCCACCGACGATGCCCACTGCCACGAACAAGTAGTTGCTCAAGAAACGACCTGCTAAATGTTGGATATCTTCTGGGAATGTCGCCGAAAACATTAGGGTTTGACGTTTGTCCTGCAAAATATCATTTTATATAAGCTTCTGTATACAATTTTTTCAATGTTAATATACCGAAAAAAAAATCCAATAATAACAAATTATTATATGAAACTAGCTGTGTTTGGAAATAAATAGGTTAGACAGTGCCCAAACTATTTTAGAAATATAATGTATATGTCGAAATCGGAGATGACCAGACACTTGCTCTTCGTCCATATATCTATACCGGCGTGAAACAATAATCAGTGCTTCAATATTTACGGTGTGTATTATTGGAGAAGCTGGTGCTTTGTGGACACCATTAGAGAGTGAAGACCATCAGATAGGTGACCCTTCATCCCGATTATAGAGGAATACTTTTGGCATACATTTTAAGATGTATCTATTTTCAGCCAATGTAAAATATACAGTCCACTGTCTAAGATAGATATTCCGGCCCGTGTGGGTGTGATGGTTACCTTACCGAGCCGATTGTCGCCTGTTTCGTTAGATATTAAAAAAAAGACAGATTATAAATTTAATCCAAAAAATTGGTATTCTAGAACCATCTACGAAAAATTTCACATCAGATAACCATATTCCTCTACCTATACGTTTAGTAGTTTTGACGTGTTGAGTGTCAAAGAAACTATATATATATATATACATATTTTTTTTTACTTAAGGTTAGTGTGTCATCTCATGTTAAGTGGGCATGCGGTTTAATACTGTGAGTATAGAATAACTGGTTTTGAGATGAACCTGCCAGAAGATCCCCATAAGTGATTTACCATGTACTTTTAATCTACGTGTATAGGGGCCAGAATTAGAAAATACATTGTCCTTGTTTAAATGAAATGGAGTTATAGATTTTAAATTAAATTTTAGTACTTACAATAGGCACCATAGTGACATGATCCATCATTTTTTCCACACTGGGTATGAAGCCCATATCCAACATACGATCGGCTTCATCGAGTACCACAAAACGGATACTCTCAAAGGATACACGATTGCGTTCAACAAAATCGTGCAGTCGCCCCGGAGTCGCCACTAAAATGTGGCATCCTCTCTATTATTAAAATAAAAACACAAATGAAAATATTAATAACTAAACAGAAAATTATGTCAAGGATTCTCTTACATTTTTTTTTTAGAAAAAGAACCAATTTGTTTCCCTACTAGTAAATTCCCGTTATAAACCATAGACATGATGATCCTGAGATTTTGTTTTCGAAAGTATTTATGTAATGTTAAAATTATGATTACGCCATTTAATTATTACACTTAAATTATAAAAAAAAAACATTAAAAAATACAGGACAACTTACAGAAATATTATCGCCTTGATGACGGACAGCAGTGCCTCCATAGGCGACAGCAATTTTCAATACAGAACCGTATGAGAACTTTCTAGCTTCATTGAATATCTGTAGCGTTAATTCACGCGTCGGTGCCACTATTACAACCTGAAATATATAAGTTACAATTAATAATTGTACACATATGTTAATTTATGTTTTGTCTTTAAATGCTTTTTACCGTACCTACACATATTATAAATTTGTAATGTTGAGACACTGTGGAAATAATGGTAATATCAGGGCCGGAAGTAAAATATTTTTATAATATTCTTATAAACTTATTGTAAGTGGAATTTTAAAGTAAATAAGAAATTTTAAAAGTGATTCAAAGCCGATCGAAGTGTTCATTATCCTAACTCCCATTAATAGTTTCTAAATGGAACACAATTTAATTGTATAAATTAATGAACATAGGTAAATAATTGTATGTAAATTGTACCATAAATGTTACATGTATCCTCCATTACCTGAGGTTCAGCACATCCCTGTGGCCCCACTTTCAGCTCACGTAGATCTTGCAGTAACACATTTATAATCGGTAGCAGGAAAGCTGCCTGTCAATCGAAAATAATAAAAAACTATAATATCAGTGTCATGAAAAGAGGCACGTCAAACAAAAACACAAGTCGAAAAGTCTTATAATTAATTGGCGGCTATCCTTTTTCGATTATATGTAATTTGAAAATAGAATTACACTATAAGTAAACAAAACAGGAAAATTAAAAAAAACAAACACAAAAAACTACCTAGTCTTGGATTGTCATAAATCTAGAAATATCTCAACCACTATGCTTTTCCTACTCAATTTTGACGAGTTTCTTGGTGTACCTTTGAAATCCAAAGCCAATGCTGATAAAATTGAAATGAGACAACACTTGAAAATATCCTCTTTCCAAGAAAAAAAATACTTTCCAAATTGGTTTATAATAATTTACGAGTACTGAGATTACAAAAATACAAAAAAAATACAGCTGAATTTAGAACCTGCCGCCTCCTTTTTAAAGTTGGTTAAAACACTATTAAATCTATCTTTTTTCCTGATTCCTCATATATATATACAAAAAAGTATTGCACAATAAACCCCTTTTGTGATTTACATGTAATGTATTTTTTTAAATATTATTTGTGAATAAAAATGTTATCTATGTGTACATATAAATTAATATGTGTTTAAATATAACTTCGAAACCGATTTTTTTCAAGCTGACATTGTTATTTGCCCATTATCTAAATGATATTTATATCTGTTTGTTTAATATGGCTAAACCGAATTTCACGGAACTATCAGTGTCAGGTAAAGAATTTTACAGATATTAATTTAGGCTAGTACATTATACAGCGACTTGAAGATAAAAAGTAATGTCCAGTGAAATATGATATTTACTCAGCAAATGTGAGAAGTCACAGACATAAATACTAATCAATATTATAATATCTTTTGTAGAATTAACTATAGGCGTTTATTTTGTCTATTTGAAAATCGGCGACAGTTCAAGCCGAGGCGCACCGTGTGCCCTTGCGCTGATCGTTTAAACAAATCGGGTAAATGCCATAAGCATTCCCCTTAGTAATCCGGTGAATCTGTAGAGGCCAAAACAGTCAACGGGGTATATCAGTTCGAAAAAAAAAAACTATTTGAAAAATTTTCCCTGTAGTTTTTCTTTCATGAGAAACAAGAAAAAGGTATAAAAGGAACTATAAAGCAACTCACTGTTTTGCCCGAACCAGTTTGTGCGCATCCCATGAGGTCCCTGCCATCCATTATAATAGGAATTGCGTGTTTCTGGATAGGCGTTGGTTTCTTGTAGCCAGACTTCAATATATTATCCAAAACGAATTTTCTTAAGTTAGCAGTCTCAAAACTCTCTATAGGTCGTGGAGGATTTTCACCACTTACCTAAAATAATGTAAAAGCTGTCAAATGTCGAAAACAGCACCATTTAAACCATACTGATCTACAAATTACAACTATATGAATACCTATTGCATAAATAAGATACAGGAATTATAATGATTTACATCAAGGCTGTCCAAACCACGGCCCGCGGCATGAATTATTGCGGCCCGCAGAATCTTTTTTATCTTCTTTGTTTAAATACATTGAATGAGTAAATTATTTTTCTTGTGACGAAATTCAAATGTTTTGGATATGTATTCGATTATGCCGCACACAACACTATTCACTCGAGAACTCGGGGAATTCCCCGAACGTATAATAGGTACACCCGACACCGCGCGTTGTTCATTTATTGGGCTTTAAAAGACAAATTAATGAAAAAGTAGATAATAAAATAATGATACTTATTATACTTGTATTTTATTTTTATAAATATTTTGCGGCCCACCAATGTATTGAGTCATTTTTGTTGGCCCTGGGTCCCATGTAGTTTGGACAGCCCTGATTTACATTACAATCAAATCGTCAAGTCAAAAGAAACGAGTAATTAAATTCGCATGTGATATTTTGTTGATTATAAAGACCCATACACATACTAAGGCGGTTTAAATCAAAGACCGTAGAGAGACGCGGTATTTTTGTAAGGTCGAAAGATGTGCGGCGGCGGGTTTTATCAAAGAACATTAGGCGGCTTAGACATAATAAACTTACGTTTCATTATAAATACTTTAATGCTTAATTGATTGTTACCTATTGTAGGGACTTATTAGGCATATATATATATATATTGCTATTTTGCATAAAATAATAAAATCTTCAGCTGCGAATACAGAAAGGTATGTGTATGTGTAGGTGGTAGAGCTACGCTGAAGCTATTACTGGTTTCAGAATGAATGGGTCGGCTTGCCCGACTACCCTCTCACAGAAAGACGACGTGAAGTAACAGTGCTTGCACTGTTGCGTTTCGTTCGGTTAGTAAGAGCGCCGGAGGCCCAGATATTTAAAAGGCCGGCAACGCACTTGCGACTCCCCTGGTGTTGCTAGTGTCTACGGACGGCGGTGATCACTTACCATAAGGTGACCCACCTGTTCGTTTGCCCCCTATGATATAAAAAAAAGAAAGTAGCGATAGTTTTTTTTATTCGAGAATAAAGTGATTTGAATGTATACCGTTTATGCTTAAAATTGTGTTAACATTTTTTATTAATGTTTACTTTTTTTTGCATTAAATGATATCGTTTTGACAATGTTGCAGGTTAGTTGGAGGAAAATACCTTGTAGCATAATGTCTATCAATGTATTAATTAAAAAGTGAAACATAGTATCTATCTATTGTTTTTATTGGTGGGCATAAATGTATTAAAAAAAATGGTAAAGGGTCTATGCAACCCAAAAAATATCCTAGAAACATCATAGTTTATAGTCCTATGCGGATACATGAACTCACTAGTTTTGGCGTGACTGAGGCTGAAAACAACAGTGTCTTCATTATATATAAATAGCTAGAAGAGAATAAGACAATATTTACTTTAACAGCAATGTGGTCGAATTTATCAAAGTTAATTCCACTACTGATTGCACTGCTGAAGATCTCGTTTTCATCATCAGTCGGAGCTGGTGGGACGTAAGTGACAGGCTCTTTCTTTATTTCACCATCATCTCCTACTTCCGGCATGCCGTAATCACCACGACCGCCCCCGCCCCCGCCTCGGCCGCCGCGACCGCGACCCCCGCGGCCCCTTTCTCCGCCGCGCTCAGAACGATCGCCATCTTCGTAATGGTCACCACCTTCAGAGTTCATATACAATTAACCCCTGAACTATCCAAAACCATAAAGTTTTAAGTTCTATACAAACCAACCAATGTAGACCTCAAGAGGTACAGGTCAACAGGCTATTGGCAGTATAAAATTTAAAAATACTTGATATATAACAACTACTTTGAGAAAGAGATAATGTATTGTAAAATTAAATTTTTTATGTAAAATGTATTTTTAAATTATTTTTTCATTTGCACGAAGTTTTTTTACTAAACCATGGAAATAACAAGTTACGATGTTGTGAAATAAAAAAAAAGTAAAAACGTAACACGCCATTTTGCGATCTGGGTCCTAAAAAATCAGCCGAGGTGTAAATAAAAAAATCTAACTGATACCCACAACTTCGTCTGAGACGATTATTATCTTAACAATATATTTTATGTATAAAAGTGAAACACAACCACACCGTTTGCGCCACTCCACGACAATGAAATATACATCGCTGAATGCGTAGTACTTATAAATATCATAGTTCTTAATAATTTAATATTGAATGATGATATCGTGAAATTATTTTTTTAAGGGACCAAAAAAAAAATTTGATAGAACCCAATCTGTAGTTTTTGCATGATGCATACACAATGGCAAATTTCTATAGTTTTACACACGAGCTTTAGCAACAGAATTATATATACTTTCAATATGCGCATAGAGGCATTATTTAAAATTATTAAATCCCATCAAATCCACTCATACGAATAGTAAATGAAATATATAACTTCATATTAGCATAGAATGATGTGGTCCTAATTGATGGAAATTCATTTTTCAAATACGACATTATCACTACATATTATAAAACAAAGTCGTCCGTCACGTCTGTCTGTTGTCTGTATGTTAGCGGTAAACTCAAAAACTACTGAAGGGATTGTAATGCGGTCTTCACCAATAAATAGAGTAATTCATTAGTAAGGTTTAAGTATATAACTTGTCAAGGGTTTGTGTAAATTGGTTGAAATAAAACGATAATTGTTGAAAAAATCGGAAAATGTCAAGCCGCCTGAGAGCTTTCGTAGAAAACGCTGCGACGAAGTCGCGGGAATCAGCTAGTTATTACTATAATAATTTATGTAAAGCGCTAATAAAAAAAATCAAGATAATGGTACATGTTTCGAATTAGTACTAAAAATTGTACAATATGTATCAACGAGTACCAATGTCCCTATTAAATAAAGGTTATTACAGAATAAACAAGGATTTATAATTATTTCATTATTATAATATTACCATTGGAGTTATAGTCTCCGCGATAGTCCCGCATTCCACCGCGTCCGCCCCTTCCGCCGCGACCGCGGCCTCCGCCTCTGCCACCACGTCCGCGTCTTTCACCAAATCCATTGGTATCTTTATCTACATCTGAAATTCCTTATTATTGAAAAATTCCATTTTATTGTTTTTGTTATCTGGATTGCAACTGTATACAGTAGAACTTTTTTTAGTCGAACCTCCGTAAATTAAGGACTGCCAAAACTCGAAAAACATGTTCTATTACATTCCCTCATCCCCCAATACCACCAACAACACTCGAAACAGCAACTCTATAACTAGCAATAATCAGTAGGTTCCTACAAGCATTTCGGTACATATTTTCCATCTATAGCTCAGAGAAATAAAAGAAAATTAAATATAAGAAAAAAAAATTATCTGCTTTAAGGGTTTTTACTTTAGTAAAAATAACTTTTAGTTTTTAAGAGGTTTTGGCTTCTCCCTTGAAGTTCGACTTGCAAAAGTTGTGCTGCTATTTTTCTCTATACTCTGTGTAGTTTTTGTGATGTATGTATACCTCAATCATATTCGAGTGAAAAGAGATTCTTTTTCGAGACTTTTTGGGAAATGTGTTCAAATGGATATAGAAGCAATGGACTTTCATGCTCTGGTACACCCAAAAATAAAAAATAAAATCTGGCAGTGTAAATTTTTTTGCAACTTATTCGAAACGCGGTCGTCGATACATAGATCCTTCACCGAATGCGTGACATTGTTATCTTTCATAATAATTACATATAACCATCCAAAATACCAGCTTTCAAATTTGTAGTACTTAAACCAGGGTTTTTTTTATGTACAAATAAAACTAAATCCAATTTTATACAGTAGTTTAACAAAAATAAAACAGACTTCCAAAAAATATGTATCAGAATGTTCTTGACCGGAGTTAGGTACCATTCTAGTGTAGGATTGTCATAAACCTATTCACTCCTTATATATTACATATATTTCGCATTTCTCTTGTTTATCTTCGAAATCCAAGGTCCAACACTATTGAAAATATAATTTTTCCAATAGAAAACAATTTTCCAAATAGGTTTATAAATTAAAAACTTTTTTTTTAATAACATTGTAGTGATTTTTCGGTACCATCGAAGTCATGGGTATACCAAACTTTCAAATGACTTAATTTTCCATTTAACCATTGTCTTAGATGTTCACTAAATAATTTACCAACTATATTTGAAATTCTTGGTCTGAGAGTTTAACATGACCTCATCAAAGTAAGAAAAGTACGCGTTTTTCACAAAGATAGATGTAACTTTCATTCGCTATATATTATAGCTAAATGTATTCAGATTAGGGGGGCGTACATTAATTACGTGAATAAAGGGAGAGAGGTCCAGCCGAATCTCAAGTGGGAAAGAGAGGGGTAGTTTCGGAAAATATCACGTAATTTTTTTCGGCAAAGAAACAGTGTAATAATGTGGGAAAATCAGATCATTGTAAAATAAACACGCTTGTAGACTAAAATATAACGAAATCTAACACAATTATATAAAATCCACGAATAGACGCGGCGTTCCGAACTGTTTGAAAACCGTTTTTTTTTTTTCCCTCTATTTTGTGATATGTTTTAATACCCCTCAAATAACCCTTAATAGGATATTGACATTCCAATGTATGTCTTAAAAAGTATCACATCATAGTTTTAAAATTACTCACAACATAAAAAAAATATAGATACGTACGTAGTTTTTATAACCATGATGAATTCTGAATATTTTTTTACATGAGATGAGATTGTGGTCAAACATTGACTTATAAAGTATGAAAAAAAATCAAAGCCCAAAAAATGTATAAGAGATAGATCGTTTAGATATTTATCGCTACATTAGCACCCTGCAGCAATGCCAAGCGGGGGACGAATAATTTTTTTACCACCTTGTATAGGAAGTAATTTTTGGAACTACCGACCCGACTAAAAAAAAATATTTCACAGATTTGATCAGAGCCTACGAGATTAATGAAGACTTAAAAAAGAAATTAAATATGTATACCATAATGTTTTATACGATATTATAATTACATTTGTTGTACACCACACAAATATAAAAATACAGTATGTGCATTCATATAAAAATAGAACTTGGCAAAAATAAACACACATGTTGCACCAAATTGTCTGATCAATAGAGTTATTTATTTACAAGTTCCTTCGCCATATCGACCTAAATTTGGAACACATTGAAAATAAAGCAGGACTGTTTGAAATTTTACTAAACAGCTGAAATTTACTGTAACGACAAAAAAAAAACAAGATTTTACATTACCTTCATCACTGAACGATGGGAAGCCTCTACCTCTGGATAAACTGTGACCTTCATCTACTGCATCATGATTGTTATTTATGACCTGAGGCACAACCTGTAGACAGAATACTTATCTGGCTATATCTTGTTTAAAACTTAAACCCATTCAAGACTTTTCAATAAAATTTTATTTTTCAAGTTCACAGTCATCTATATAAATTTTGAAGAGGATGGAAGATAAATTTGAATGTGGATCTTTTATATATACTATTTTCTTTGAAATAGTAATGGTTTCGATGTAGTGCAATTAGACTGGTAGACTCTCACTGGTACAAGAAGCGATCTTAGTCTTCAAGAGTAGCACTCATAGTGAGCCTAGGTGGGATAACAATGTTATATTTAGGGGTGGTTATAAATTACCCCAGAATTGCAATAATCTCATTTTAGAAGGGTTGCATATCCAAGAAGATATCATTATATATTCCCTTATACAAACTACTAAACAACTATGTGAAAGAATTATATAGGTGTGATGGGAGGACAGTTTATAAGTTTTGTGTAGGTTACTTATGAAGTAACTAAATAGCCATCCTCTTCAACTTCTTTGGCCTTTATTTACAATTATATGATTCAGTAGAAAAATAAAGGAAAAACAAAAAAGTATACAAATCAATATGGTTCATAAACTTATAAGGTCTTATTGTGCATTATGTTAATCTATATTTGTAAATTAATTATTAAGAAAAACATATGTTTATTTATTTTTATCATTTTAGGGATATGTATCATTTTAGACATATTAGTCCTATCGTAGCCTATATCTACTTCCAACTAAAAATCACAATTCAAATATAAATAACAAAGTGAATACATAGGGAACTTAAACAAACTACACATAATTGTGGAAAAGTTTGAAGTCACTACTACCAGAGTGCTGTGATATACACCCACGTTTTGTGTATTAATATATTAAACTTCTTAACAAACAACATTTTCTGATTATGATTTCTGTGACATTCCCTCAAGAAATTATAGTAGATAACATCAATCTTATCGCACTTTAAAAATTAGGAAATACCTTAAGTCTGCAAATATTACACAATAATTATGAAGCCTGACATAGTAAATACCTCTACAGAAGCTTATTGTATTTAAAACCATAGATATTATTACATTAAACAAAATTGTTATATAGAATATAATTAAACACTCCTCTGCCATATTTGTTTATAGTAAGTCAAGCTGGCACAAGTTTCAGACATTAAATAATTACAATTGTTTTAAGATAGTCTAAAATTATTGAAATAAAAAAAGAACATTAATATGCATGTCTCAAATAACAAAATTTTGCAAAACAAACACTTACAATTTCAGGCGAATCATCCCAGTCATCATCCATTTTCTGAAACACAATGAAATGTTTATAATCCGAGGTATAATAATATCTACCTAATTCAAATGTTACACACTTGTATCGAAACTTGTATTAATTTATAAAAGAATATACTACCCACTGAAATGGGTTATTTTCTTCACTTTCTTTTCTAATCTCAAACTCTTAGATACCAACAAATAATCAATAGTAGTCATCACTATAATCATTATAGAACACAACTCGAAATAAGTAAACACACTCGAGATTTATTTTTTTTAGAAAAATTTAGTTTACTGGGTACACATAAATATCCATATATAATTACATAGTAGTTTCATCCTTGTAATACTACTTTCATTTTTCATTCTCTTTACATGATATCCAACAAAAATAAAAACATTAACAAACTAGATTCATTCAAGGCAATTTCATAATATCAATGAATTATTCATTTTTTATGTTTACCTACATGATTTTTAGTTGCTGCATCCCAACTAATATTATACATGGCAAAGTGAGTTTGTTTACCTGTTATGTATTCACATGTTAACTACTCAACCAATCTTCATGAAATTTTGCATACACATTGTCAAGGGTACAGACAAGGACATAGTACAAAAGCACTATTTCCTAGGGATTAGTCAAATATATAGTATCGCAAGCAAAAACTAATTTAAAATAAAGTGTAGGGATGAAAATGTAATATCATTGAATTATTACATATCATTTTACAAATTAAAGATTTAAAAATTACATCTTTATAAAATGCAAGCAACTACTCACTCCTACATAATGTTAATTAAAACTTAGGGACAATCTAGCACACTCTTGTAGCCAAAATATTGTTAGAATTATTCCAGTTGTTCCAGACATAACCCCCTATATACAAACTAACCTCTTCATAAGATAAATTGCTGAATATATAATATCTACATTGGAATTAAATTTATTGAGTTAATAACTATATGACAAGTCAAAACTTATTGTAACTTGCATTTATGCTTGTAATCATGATTTTAGAACCTTTTATGCGTTATCTATATTGATACTTCTCAATACTAAGTTGTTTTGTCGATACAAACTTAATACTTTTGAGCTGTAGATATAAATTAATATAAATACACTAATTTTGGACAGCTCAAAATGTATAGTTCTTGTTAATAATTTAATTCTTTTAAAAAAACTCATACTTAGAAAATTATTTACACATGTTTGTTATCACTTATCATATCATTACTTTATATTTGTCCTTATTATTTGTTTAAGGTTGTTTTTTCTAAATCAGTTACTTGTCATAAAAAAAAAATCTTAAAACATATCTCAAAACACAAGCAGCTTTATCTAACAACAGATTGTTATAAATTAAATAATACATATTAAGGAATACAAAAATATATTGATAACGTTATAAAATTAAGACTACACAGTAGAAAAGGAACAATGGTGATTGCAGCAAACTTATTTGTGGTAGTGGGTAGTTTACACAAATACTTCCACATTTTTTCAAAGAGTGTTTTTGAGTTTTCTAAATACTTTTCTCATTTCAAGTGTACATGTTCATTACACGCATGTAATAAGTATATATTTTTGTCAATATCTAAGTCAATTTTATTAATAATTTCAAATATATTGCAACTTTTTGCACTTTAAATTGACATTCGTTATTTTTTTAAAGTATGCACTAATATAGATGGTCTTTTTGTATCTACATACATTCGAAAGGGTTTTTATATCAAACGAACGACAAAATAAATAGCAAAGAAAACAATATAGTGATAAAAAAGTAATAAAAGTAGACATCTACCTCACACCGGCTTTTCGCAACGGTGGCATTTTATACGCGCGGTAAACATACGTATAAGACATTAATCATTTACAAAACATGGTTAAACATATGCAACTTACCTAATTATAAATTCAACGTCTATTTTTTGTAATGAGAAGCAACAAATGATCGCAGAGTCGAACAAAGTAATGAGAGCCAGAACGATAGACAATAATGGCGCTGGCGGATGTAGCTTGTGTTGTCAGCAAACAATTGACAAATTGTTTCAATTAAGTAGAAAATAAAAAATGTCTTCAGTGTTTAAAGTTACCTATCCTAAAACAGTATACGCTCCACTGGTTATATAACAAATGATAAAATGAGTCGTGTACTAGGTAAGTTAAATGTATTAAGATTATCTGTAACATATCTATGTTCAAATTAAATTTGCACATGTTCTTCTTTTTTAATCTTCAGCAACCCAGTCTTCTTCAAGGACTATTGCTACCATTTTCACGAATTTATGCGAGTTGACCTGCGTCATAATTTATAAAACTCCATTTAGCCTATGATCATGGAAAAACCTGTCAAAAATAATATATCCTACAATAATACAAAAGAAAATTTGTTGAGTTGGAATTGAATGCTATTTTCGTCACTGTTGGTTTTTATGTATCTGAAATTTATTATAATTCAAAAATAGCTTTATGTGAAAACTAATTCATTTGCAGTTTTTTTAAACAACATGGAGCTTTAAAAGTAATTTCGCGTGTGGTTTTGTACATGTAATGCAGTAAAAACGTGTAATCATACATATTTAACATGCAGTAGGAATCTTCATCACCGCTCATATCCACACTGAATAGAATTGATACCAAAAACTTGTTCATCCATTTGCATGTTTTATTTATATAATGCTTACCCTGTTTTCTTTGTTCCGTGATGCTCATCTCTTTAGTCATACTCACTGGACCTACTTACATACTTTCTTTGATAAAACTATTTTCAATCTTGCTCAATGTATTTGCACATTTTCTTACATATTGTAGTTATCTTTGTATATCACAAATACATCTTAACATTTGCATATACGCATATTTTTCATCCATCTCTTTCGTTAATTAGTACAGTGGGAGATTAGTGATGCAATATTTGTTACTTCCATGAAATTAGACCATTTTATTCCGTGATTTTATCCTATCAATTACAGAAAAGTTGTTAAGTTGTATAAAATAGTACGAGCTATAAAAATGTTTAATACGCATAATACGTTTATTTTGAGTATTGCATATCTATGTATGGAATTAAAAATCGAATTAGATATGTACATGTAATTTAATCTATGAAAATATTGAGTATAAAAGTTGTTTTAACTTATAGTAAAAAATGTAATGTTACATTTGAGATTAATAATTTCTTTATATAGGTAGATTTACACTAAAGATAAGATAAGATCATATACACATTTTCAGATAAGAAAGAATTTCAAATTAATCTCTACTTATTAAAATTAGACTTACTTCGCGCATTTATTTTTTCGAAAATGTAAATGAAACATTAAATATTTTAAGTCACTATAGTATATACAAAAGTAGTACTATACCTTGCTATAATGCAGAGTAACGTAACAAATTTATTAAGATGACAATAGTAATTGATAGCAACACAAACGATAGCACACTAAGCACTAAACGGGATGTCTACAGTAAACTTTGTTGGTGACGAGAATATAGACAGGTACATAATAATGGAGTGAAAATCATAACAATCATAACATAAAATCATAACAAAGTGTCTATGGCTATTTATGACTTAAAACTTCGACTTGGGTTTGATTTGAAACGGCCAAATCTAACAAGCATATATACTGCACAGGCTTTGGGCGATTCTTTCCGCCTTCGATTTTGTTGAAGATGAGGTACAATCAGGCTCGAATTGCAAATACTGGATTTTTTTACCGATACCATGAGTATTTTACAGGATCTTTTGGTATCCATGTTATTATTCATATAAAAATACTTCTTACTCACAAGTTAATGTAATATACATTTCATTTTGGATCCCGTCTCATATTGGTGTAATTGGCAATGAACAAGCAGATTATTTTTCTGAATTCATTAATAAAGCTTTTGTTACAGTACTATACAAGAACATTAACATTCCTATGTCTGACTGTTTGGTTTTTGTGACGAAAGTAATAAATGATTAATGGATAAGTCATTGGGAAGAAATTCTACGTCGGAAAGGACTATGAAGATTTTATACAACAATATGTCGCTGAATGAATAAAGTAACATCACCATCCTACACGCATTCTAATTCTGGTTTATCACAAACTTCGGCACACCTATTTTTTTAATGTTCATGCTTTGATATGCATAGACTAATTTTTATTAATGCCTTATTAGGCACTTATCATAAAATAACTGAGAGAATCGGACGCTCTCTGCAAGAAATTTTGATTATTATTGTTATCGTTCCATTAGCAGTAAGCCCACAAGTGGTCGTGGTGAGACTGAATAAAAAGCGGGCTGGTCTTGTCACTGAACATAGCCAATCCTTAGAACTCCTATCTCTATGGAGCTCAAGCAACTTGGTTGAGTTTAATGCCAAGAGAAACAGGTGTGCGTGTTCTCATGCAAAAAATCCCCCTTTTCTCCTCTCTTCACTTTTCAGAATGACTCGCTTGGAAAGAGTGACAGCCTAAGTATCCTAGGGATCGATATCCGCTGTGACCTTAACCTCAGGGACTATATTGGGAGTGTTATCTCCGCAACATCTAAGAAACTGGGCATCCTGAACAGAGTGCTACGGTTTTTCACGCCCGGCCCTTCTTTATAAGGCACAAGTTAAGTCGTGTATGGGACACTATTCGCATCTCTGGGATTGTTCCGCCCAATACCTCCTCGATGCCCTAGACAGGTTGCAGCTGCGGGCTTTCCGCATTGCGAATGATACAGACAACACTAACAACCTTGAACCGCTACAGTTATGAAGAGACATCGCCTTCATTGAGCGTGTTGCATCGGCTGTATCATGGCGAGTTTTCTGAAGAATTATTCAAGCTCATTCCATTATCTCATTTCCACTATAGAACCACACGGGTGGGTACGCGTCTCCACAGATTCACAGTAGCAACCATCTCGGCAAGAACGAAGAAAGTTCGAAAATTCTTATCTTTGTCGTACTGTCAAGATGTGGAATCGCCTCCCGACTAGTGTGTTCCCTTCCTCTTATGATATTGGGTCTTTCAAACGAGGCGTGATGAGGCACTTTTGCAGGTTGGCATGATGGCGACGACTGCCGTTGGTATGTGACACCAACAGTCGCCGCTGTTTTTGGACTGTACCGTACTTACCATCAGGTATTGTACAGCCATTTTTCCGAACTTACATAAAAAAAGGTGTGTGTGCGATTCACACACGATAGAAGTGAAAATTCAGTAAATCGACAAAAGAATGAGATGAATATATATTTTGATTAATTTAAAAAGATATTTCTTTGTATTTTATTTAACATATGTTACGTAATTTATTGCTCAAGTTCCACATTTTCAGTTTTAACAAACAAGATATAAAAATACTCACAAACACTGTTAAATATTAACACACCACGCTGACTTCTTACTAAAAAGCTGTAATACGCAGCCGCATACAGTGTACAGTAGTACACGTACTTTTCACATATACTAACACACGTTAAATGTTCAAATACAAGAAAGTATTAAACAGTGTGCAATATACATACACACCGACATTTGCTCTCGTGCTCTGACTCATTATTTCCCTTCAAAAATAGTATGTATATTTCTGTCTCATTCTTTGCCGGCTTCATCCTACACATTTTTGTATTTGTGTCTCTTACCTGTCGTTTTTCCGTTGCATCCGGTTTTTTTAACTGATTACACTGTTGATTTGGCAAGGCTCAATTCCACTAGGCTACTAAGGAGAGCGCTTAAGGTATTTACCCAATTTAATATAGGCAACCAGCACCTGCTTGGACTGTCGACGAATATCCTTTTTTTTTTTTTTTTTTTTTTTTTTTTATGTGGGAAGAAATCCTCCATTGGACACCCACAGCCCTGGGGAGCTGTGGGGTGTCAGACTCTTACTGACTAAAAAAACCCACAAGATACCGTCTGCCGCGCTATGGAGTGGCACGGGATCGAACAAGCAAGCACCATGCCACCCCGGCGACAAGGCCCAGCGCGAACGCCCTGACCGCGACGACAGCCCGGTCAAGCTGCCTACCCATCTACCGAACCAATGTGCAATGGAAAGTCAGGTCCCCAGCCCCTTCCCTCCTTGGTCCGGTTTGGCAGTCAAGGGGTCACCCCCTCCAACCACCACCACCTGTAACTTTTTTACGTGGTTTTCTACCACGGTGACTTTTTAACGAGGTTTTCTCCCTCTCCCTCCGCCCGAAGGCCACCCCTCTGTCACTTTTTAATGTGGTTTCCTCCCACAGGAACTTTTTAATGAGGTTTTTCTCCCTCTTCCTCCGCCCGAAGGCCTCCCCTCTGTCACTTTTTAACGTGGTTTCCTCCCACGGTAACTTTTTCTTGAGGTTTTCTCCCTCTCCCTCCGCCCAAAGGCCGTCCCTCTGTCACTTTTTAACGTGGTTTCCTCCCACGGTAACTTTTTCTTGAGGATTTCTCCCTCTCCCTCCGCCCAAAGGCCGTCCCTCTGTCACTTTTTAACGTGGTTTCCTCCCACGGTAACTTTTTCTTGAGGTTTTCTCCCTCTCCCTCCGCCCAAAGGCCGTCCCTCTGTCACTTTTTAACGTGGTTTCCTCCCACGGTAACTTTTTAACGAGGTTTTCTACCTCCCTCCACCCGAAGGCCTCCCGTCTGTTTTTTAACGAGGTTGTCTCCTCAACACCCGTAACTTTTTAACGTGGTTTTCTCCCACGGTGACTTTTTACCGAGGTTTCCTCCCTCCCACCGCCCGAAGGCACACCCGTCTGTAACTTTTTAACGTGGTTTTCTCCCACGGTGACTTTTTACCGAGGTTTCCTCCCTCCCGCCGCCCGAAGGCACTGCCCTCCGTAACTTTTTTACGTGGTTTTCTCCCACGGTAACTTTTTAAGGAGGTTTTCTCCCTCCACCCTCTGACGGGCGAACCGAAGTAGGCCCGTCCTTACCCCATCCCCTGTCCCCTCTGATAAGCAGAGGGGTACTGCGAGGGGCGCCGTCTGCCGGGGTATACGCCCCGACCCGGTTCTGGAACCGAGCCCCAGGAGTGTTTATCGGCTCTCTAGCCTAGATCCGTAGTGTTCTGCTAGACAGGGTCACCTCGTGTAGGATGTGGCTCTTCACCACGCACTGACGGTCTTGGGAGGCAGGCTAAGGCTCCACGAGGGAACTGTATTCGCCTGTGGGTCCACCCCCTGCGGTTCCGAGGTACAAGTATCTCATCCCCAGTCGACGAATATCCTGAATCAAACCTAGCTAAGTTAAACTAAGGTACATATATGAATTCGTGAAATACACATGTATACCAAGCATGTATGTTTCACGAACTAGTACATGTATCTTGAATCTAAATTAACTCACTTCGAAAAAGGAATTAAAAATAAAGCCAACCACTGTGTGTACCTATATGCGTGTGTGTGCACGTGTGTGGAGTATTTGGTGTTATGTTGTAAAAAATAGTGCATGAAATTTTTTTCAGTGTCACTGTATTCGCGCAAGCAACGTGCTCGAGGGCTCCATTCCGGAGGATTGGACCTCCTAAGAATATAGCTTAAACTACCTTTCAAATTAATACAAGGTATGAAATGACGTTTGACTTGGCTGCATGGTATAGATATCTTATCCTTTTCCTTAGAATGGAATAAACAAAAACCAACAAATCTCTGGTGATTACTGTGACCTTTGACAGATGTCAACTCACACTGAGTGAAAATAAAGACTTCTGTAAGCTAGTATAGAGGCTAGCACCAAAAATATTTTTTATTGTGATTTACTACATAATACGACGCACGTAGAATTTGGTTCAATGAAAGAGGGAAAAATATTAGTTTTATTTTTGTTTTCTGTGCAATACACGGTGAAGAAACAAATATAGATATGAATGAAGTTATTGTTTTTATATCAAGGTATTTATCAAAGTGGGTTTGAGTTCTTATCTCTGTTGGCGTCCTCTTAGTTTTTATGGTTCAAGTTCGCGATGGCATCAGTTGAAGAGACTGTTAAAGTGTCTGTGGTTATTGACCGTACACCTAATATAGTGCGGTGTTCTAGCACGTTCACTGCTGAAGAATTGTGTATAATTTTATGTAAGAAATATAATATACCTCCCCTTACGCGTACATTGTTTGCGTTACGAGTTAGAGGTAAAGATTACTTCCTTGAAGATAACTACAAAGTTCTCAGTAGTTCTAGGGATTACGAACTGAGGATTCGTTTTAAGGTATGTGGTATTTCTTTAAATATATGTATCTTTTTAAATTAATTATTTAAAACAGCTTTTACTTAGGAAGGTTTAATTTAATCAAAAAATATGTATGAAGGTAAATATATGTTTAAAACAATTGATTTAAAATGAAATCTTCCAAGTAAAAAATTAAATGATTTTTTTGTAAACAATTATTGAAATATTGTGTGAATTGTTGTATAAAAATATATTTTTTCGTCAAAATTATGAATTTACTGAAATATATTAGTTTTTCTGTACTTGTCAAATATGAACTATAAGAAATATTAAAAAAAAAACAATAAAGTAGTATTTAATTACTTTAAAAAATATATCGTTTGAATGTGCTGAAATAATAAATTCTGTCCTGTCTGTTCTCATCAAATCAGTAACTACCTAGTAACATTTATAGAATTTAGTGTTATACTGAAATATTTTAAGACTCTATAATTTTTATTCAAATGTAAAGCTAAATATACTTAAATTTTTCTATTATCTCAAGTAATGGAAGTACAATAGATGTGTCATTTCATATTTTACAAACTGTTTCTTTATTTCATCCTTATGAATAATGAGGATTTATTGACTAAATTTGGTTTACAGTGAGTGATAATATTGTTATTCTTTATTTATGTCTATGTTTTAATTGTACCAGTATTTTCTGTATGCATTGCTTAAAAAAATGTCTACAACTTTTTAGGTTGAAGTGGACATTGTCACTTTGTTTATATACTTTCCATGAGGGGACTGAAATAGAACATTAAAAAAATATATGTACAACTGTGGTACAGTAAATGGATAATATTATAATACAAATTAAGATGCTCTAATAAATTCTTTTATGATTTTTTTTTTAATGTCAGTTACAATTTAAAAAATATTTTATTTAGGAAATTTTGGTGTAGTGATGCTTATCATGAAATTATGGAACTACTGTGAGAGAGAGAGTATCTCCTTTACTTTCCTGGGAGCCACCTCTCGTAAATAATTAATCTATTTCTATAAACTGATAGATTATATGTATTTTATGATAATATTCATAGGTATTATTAAATATATTATGATACATCATGACAATTTATTAAGTATTTAATTATTTGGATTTAACTATGTTTCTTTATACTGATATTGATGGTTTGTGTATACCTAACAGAAACTAAGTTATATTTGAAGAGATACAAAGCTGTTTGTACAATTAGACATATAGGGACCAATGAATGTCTTACAAAATTTGTTACAAGAATAAACATTCCTATTATTAAATGCATTATGTCGTTATGAATAAGTTATTTTCATAATAACTTGGAATAAATAAATGACAACGATTTTGTAATCTTTGTGATTAAATAAGACAAATAGACGATTTTATTAACCTGATAAAATTTAATCTTTTGAAATGATCTTTTGTAAGCCTTATTGTTCTTATGTTTTTTCTAGAAACTATTAGTATCCCCCAAAATTGATTGAAAATTAAATGCAAAGTTAGCGCACCTGCAAATTTTTTAGACACCGGAATCTGTTACTTTAGGAAGAAAAATTTTCCTCTTCCTAAACGCAAATATTTTCTTATGTATTATTTCTCTTCATCATAAGAACTATTTTGAGTTTCCCACAGGATTTATTCCCGTAACTACAAAATATTTTAAAATTTTACAACTCAACTGACAAGAAGTTCAAAAGGTGATAATAATAACAATAATGTTAAGGGCCAACATTGACCAGTAATTGTTAAGTTAAATCATGACGTCATTTTAACTATTGTTAACTGGTGCAACCTATTTATCACTAAATAATTACTTTAACCGATTTTTTGACCTCAACATTGACTGGTGCAACTCAGCTCTATAAGTCAAATCAATAAAAATATGTTAATATACATGTAAGAATAAAGGTTTTAAATAATGCTGAAAATTTATTTGTACCTAAGTATTATTTACAGGTTCCGAGATTGGGACTCCTTATAACATTGGATGAAACAACATATGATTATTATTTTCAACAAGCACGAAATGATGTTAATGAGAACAAAATACCAGAGATTAAGTATCCTGAACATAAACAGGAACTTTTGGGACTTGGTATTACAGATATGTAAGTGTTTTTATTTGAAAACCTTTATTAAACAAATAATTTACAATGCTAACTCTACAGTGACAGAAAGAAATAACCAATAAATACAAATACAAAATCCTATGATATTCTGTTAATATTTTTAAGAAATAATTATTTACAAGTGTCAAGTATAATTTATATGATGTTTGTTTCAGGACTCGTGCAATAGCTGAGGAAAGATTGTTGTTAAATGATGTAGTGCGAAATTACAAGAAGTATATTCCAAAAGTTATAGTACGAAGGCATGGACCATTCCCAAAAAAGTATGCACATGATTATTTACCACAATTGTGTTCTGTAGGACATAATGTCAAGTAAGTATTTATGAGGAATATAGTTAATTTTTATGCAAGTAAATACAATTTTTAACCAGTTAGTGTTTTGCTAAAATTGCAGTAACTACATTCTACAATAGAAAAAAATTAATTCACTTAGTGACTTGTCACACTTAACTACCAAAATATTTTCTATAATAATGAATATTGACATGCTAAAAAAAATCAATTTTTGAAACATTTAATATTAACAATTAAATTTTTTTTATATAAAAAAGAAATTAAGAGCGTACCAATCCAGTGTGTACCTAACTTCTGAACATTTCTGATATGATTGATGCAGCTGTTTTGTTACTACTGCAGTGTTGAGGGTTGTGATTCTAATAACATAGTACAATTATTTGTGTGATCCACAATCATGTTGGGTAGTTTAGGTGAATTCTGTCAGTCATTCATTGTGAAATCCTTTGCAACACTGAAAACTGAGCTGTTTTAATGATATCAAATAGAAAGTGTACTTCAGTCCTGTATAGCTATAGTGAAGGTAGAGGAAGTTATCAAGTTTATGTTTTATTAATTTTCGAATATGGATTATATTTTACATAATTGATATGAAATGCCATTATGACCCATGATAGTAGCAAGTTATATTATGATCTCATTTAATTCATATGCTTTTGATCTTTGATCTTGCAAAATTTATTTATCATCAAGATTATTATTGAACAATGTTGATGTTCGGCGACAGTCCTCACGATAATAGTGTTTGCGGGTACATTATTGTGAATTCTGAATTTATAGTTAAACTAGCTTTTACTCACATTAATGTAGATATAATTAATCTCTCCGGAACAATCCTTTTCTCAATGACAAGTACCATATATAAGTTTTTGTACCCCTAAAAATGTATGTGCTAAATTTCTTAATGATCAGTTGAGTACATAGTTAAGGCATGAAACTGTAGGAGACAAAGGAACTCACATTCATGTTTATATTATTACTAATTAAATAATTAATCCTATGCTTTTTTATTTAACTGACCTACACTGTTGGCTTGGCAGTGCCTCTACAGTTTCACAGGACTACTTAATCATATGCATAATATATTTCCTCAATAATTTATGATTTTAAACAGATTACTATATAATGTAAAACAATACTTTGCTAATATGATGTAGATTTCCTTAAAAAAATGAAGGTCACTTCAATTCTAGGACATGTAAGAGAATAAATGTAATTATTATGTTTTATAGTCTTAATAGTGACAATGTTACCTAAGATGGTAAAACGCCTAGGCCTAGAGGGGGTCTGTCTCTTAAAATTAACCGTTGGTGTACATGTATGTGATATGTTTGCTGTCAAATTTTCAACTTGAGGGTGGTAAATATTCAATCAAGTGTTACAAAAATTCATGTCATTGTGTCCATATTTTAACAAACATAGTGCCTTTACTGAAAATTGAGGCGTGTCATGCCTATAATTTATTTAAAAGCTTCAATCCTAGGTTTACGATGTTTTTGACTTATTGAACCTCCCTTTTTTACTTTTCATCCTTAAACTATGCTTGCTGTTATGTACTCGTTAAAGAGGTATTTTTTATTTTATAGCTATGTCAAGAATTTATACCTACAACAGTTGTATGCGTTAGCACCTAATTATTTAGCAGAAGAATATGACAATGTTCTATGGCAGAACGGAAACAATGTGAATCCGGTGCGGTTGATGGTGGCACCTTTTCACTCGCAACAGCCTGGTATACGGTTTTACAACACTGAAAAACGAGAAGTAAATTTTAATATTTTATTCTTTTAAAATAGCAATATGCGTACGCGCAATATTTCGCGAATGTCGCGCGAATAAAACTATAAACGATAGAGATTAATTCAAACAGTGGTTCCAGTTTTTGTAATTGGCCTATCTATAAATTGACAACATTTATATATTAATGAATGTGAATGTTAACGTTACACTTTGTATAAATTTTACACTGGCGAGTTTAATGCTAGTACGGCATTTTCTTGCAGTTAACCAGGTCTTGTAGTGGAAAAAAATGTAGTGTGTGTGTCTACACTTATAACCAAAGTTCGTTCAATTCTTTTTTCATAGATTTGACTCGACCTTTTTACATGTCGGTAGTAATAAAAATCCAGGTTTTTCCAAGAAATATGAAGGGTGATTTGATATTAGATTGATTTCGTTCGGAAACTAAATATTACAGACAAATTATTAAAAAAAAAAAAAAATGTCTGATTGTATTTGTTTTGTTAATATGATTTATTCTTTCCATTATGATTGCTTTTACGTTCATTGGTTTTCCCGCGTCTAAATTTACCTATTTTTCATGTGTAGTGTTATCGATAGTGCACCGTCATAATATTATCTCCATGTTATACTACATTTGGGGGTTAATTCTTTTAAGTGAAGAATACTTTTGTGCTAGTTTCATAATCAATGCAATATACTTAGTTATTATTTTTATTATTCAGTTATATTTAAATATGGAATTTAGTAGATGGTGTTTGTATGACATCGTTTCTCAACCTTAGGGACGAGATTCTTTTTTAGTACTATACAGGTTTTAGTGTTTGCCCACAATCTCATCTGATGTTACATGATGATTTGGTTTAAGATGGTAAACACGCTAAGCCTACATGGGACCGTTTCTCAAGTGTAGCTGCCGGAACACACCGACAGGTGCATGGCGGCAAATTTTCAACTTGTGATTAGTAACTGGCCAGACAGGCTTAAAAGGAGCCGCCGTAATACCATTCTATGGTTTCCTCACGACGTTTTCCTTCAGCGAAATATTCTACTCAGTCGCACATCAATCAACTCGATGTCCGAACACGCTATCAACTGAACCATCATTGCCTCATACTAGAGATTTAGAAAGTTAAGTAAAAAAAGTATTGCTATATGATAATTTGACGTTTATCGAAGTTTTACATCAACGGTATACAAACATTGCGAGGATTCGTTATTTTACGAATACTGAACATGTTGTCTGTTGAAATATGATCTTCAAATTGTAACCCATCGTGTGCGTGGTTGCATGGTGGTAGGATTTTTTCTAAGTCCATTTAGCGCTAGCTACCACTCTGAATTTGAAAATCTATCGCTAACTATCTGTTGGTATTTTCCATCAGGTCCACTTGAAAGTCGGTCCCCTCTAGGTTTAACGTGCTTACCGTCTTCGTCCACATAGTAATTTAGCATTAGGTGAGATTGTGGTCAAATGTTAAAAGTTATAAAGTAATATTAATAAATTATTATCCCTTTTAGCAAAGTCGAGCTATTCGCATTGTTGACGATCCCGATTTAGCATACGGTCTAGAGTCATTAGAATTTCGCAGAAACATTGGGTCTCTATGTGTTCTTTACCGCATGTATAACGGAGAGTGTTCTTAAGAACTTTTTGGTATGGGGCCCTCGTTATCGTTCCAAACGCGGACTATCCGCCACTCACTGGTTACTCATCCACATACTCTAAAGCCCAGCAAAATGACGACAACCGTAAGGTTCTCTTTATTAAGCGAACGCTAGTGTTGTAGAATGGGTTACCCAGCACAGTATTCACTCAGGGTATTGACATTGGGCTCTTGATTAAAACACGCTTTTTAAGGTCGGCAACACAATAGTGATATCTTGGTGTTGCAGTTGTTCATAGGCGACGGTAACCATTTAATATTAGATGGGCCGACTGCCTTTTTACTGCCCTTTGGCATAAAAGAAAAGAAAATTTAATAAGGCTTATGACTAGCAAACATTCATTATATGTGTTTTCTATAGGCTCTCATATTAATCTTTAACTTCAACTTTTGCTGTTATTTAATCCTATTTCTTTTTTTTTATTAAAATGTCAGTAAAAGGATATTTTTACAAAATTTTCCTATTTTTTGAACACACTGCGTAATATCTAGATTATGTAACGCCATACCTTAGGTCGCAATCCCCAAGGTTGAGAAACAATGTCGTAGAAAATATACAATTTAGATTTAGGAGACATTTCAAAAAGGAATGTTGTTTTCAGTGGTTTCACGTTTGCACAATAGAAGAATTGATATATTTAACTAGAAATGGCGACAACTCTCTAGAAGTTTCGAGACGGGGTACTCCATTGTTTTTCAAATTTAAATCTGAAGAACAAATCTCTTCTTTCATTTCTGTCTGTGATGGATATTATAGGTGAGTATTTCGTTATTTTAGTACTTAAATATAACTAATATTTGGCAGTATTACACTATTTTGTGTAAAGTAATTTATATCTACTATTTGGTGATTACGTTTTTGTGCAATTACATGTGGGAAGTTTATCAAACATACACTTTCTCTAATAAATGTGTCTTCTCGTGTTATGGAAATGGGATAGTTTTAAAGTGAAACTTTTCTTATATCGCCTCAAATTTTTTCGTCTATCTATCGCTTGTCGTATTGCAGCCGGTGGAAAGCAAACGAGGGCAATATGGCGGCGCAATCGAAAAATAGTTTCACTTGCATCGTGGTTTCATAAAACCACACATGTTTATTTTTCAATAATCGCTGTATTTTTAATTTTAGTATTTTGTTTCGCAATCAGTTATCACTTATATATTATTATGTAAGCAGTCTCGAGTTATAGTCTCAAAAATGTTACATTATTAGAGTTTAAAAGTAATTGTTATTTGGAGGCATGTTGTACTCTGGGCTTTGATATGCTTTACCAATACGAAACGAATCGCATTCAATCATATTTTTATGCAAGGCAACGATTGTGTTGCTTCTTAGAGAGTTAGATATATCGATATTTGCAATCAAAACAATTTTTTTAGCTAAATTCCTATTTTTAAAGATTCAATAGCACTTAATGGTCTGCCGAATCGTTTATGTCATAATTCTCAATTTATCGAAAGTTACTTGTTATATATCAAAGCTATTATATATATGTATTTTTTAAATCTACATTTATTACTTTTATTTTTCTTTTTTCCTGTAATGTAACCTTTTTTGGGAGAAGCAGTATTCATCACTAAATGATATAGATAATAATTAACACGTTTCAGCAATAGAAAATAATAGATATTTCAGCAGTATGTTTTTATTTCTACATAGGTTAATGGTAAAATGGACGTTTAATCTCTCAAAAGACGATGAGACTCCATCGCTTAAAGAACTGCAAAGGATAAAATGTCACGGGCCTGTTGGGTAAGTTTTTTAATCAGTTTCTTGTATACCAGTAATTACTTAATTATTTTGCGTAGGAAGTTTTGTTTCGCAAAATATATGTATATATAATGGAATTAACTAGTGGGTGCCCGCGGCTTTGTTTTCGTGAAATTATTTGTTTTGTTTTATAAAAAACTACGTATTTTAATTGTATTATAATATTGAATTTTCAGTGTAGAATTAATACAGTTGGCTTAATCATAGCATATTGATTCCAGGGGAGCATTTTCGTATAGGAAAATGGAAGAAAAACGAGGCAAGAAACATGGCTGTTATATATTAAGGCAATGTCAAGATGAATATAATGTTTATTATTTGGATGTTTGTACTAAAAATAGGTAATGTAAGCTTAAACTTTTATAAATTGCCGGTATAATTTTTTAGCACTATAAAAAAATGAAAGTTCTTTTTCGATAGTAGTATTAGGTTCTGTATTAAGATATTAAAACACATTACTGATGTCTAGGATAAGTTCAATTATCATGTTAAGTAGATTCTACTGTCAAAAGGTTATTATTTATAGGGTGGATTATCACGTTGAACGATAGTGATTTCTGGTAATAGTACTCTCTGTACAATCATTAAACGACTGTGAACGTTAAAGGTTTTTTTTTTGTTAACAAAAAAGTACAAAAGTAGATCATGTCTTTTCTCAATTGTGTTTTCTGAGAATTTAAACTGAATAAAGTGACATTTATATCTTTTGCTCGAGTTCGACAAAGTGATAAACTGATGTATGTATTTGCAATGTATCGGTAGTCGTCGGTGTTATGCCGGCCTGCAAGTCACTCGGCAAGCTGGATATACACTGAATGATCCCTAAACGGAACAAACCAAAAGATAGTCACATTTATCATTATATGCATTTTAGCTTAGATTAATTTTAGATTTTATGAATTAAACACCTTATCATTTGCAGCACTATAAAAAACATATTACATTAATTGTATAAACTAAACACTTCTTATCATTTATAACACTACAGAAACGTATTAGATTAATTTTGATTTTATAAATTAAATATTATTATTTGCAGCATTACAATAACATATTACATTAATTGTATAAATTAAACACCTTATCATTTGCAGCAGTATAAAAAGATATTACATTAATTGTATAAACTAAACACTTCTTATCATTTATAACACTACAGAAACGTATTAGATTAATTTTGATTTTATAAATTAAACATTATTATTTGCGGCTTTACAATAACATATTACATTAGTTGTATAAATTAAACATCTTATCATTTGCAGCAGTATAAAAATATATTACATTGATTGTATAAACTAAACACTTCTTATCATTTATAACACTACAGAAACGTATTAGATTAATTTTGATTTTATAAACTAAACACTTCTTATCATATACAAGACTATAGAAACGTATTAGATTAATTTTCATTTTATAAGTTAAACATTATCATTTGCAGCATTACAATAACATATTACATGAATAGTATAAATTAAACACTTCTTATCATTTACAGCACTACAGAAACATATAAATTAGAATTTAAAGGACATTGTTATATATTCAACACAGAGGAATATTATAGTATAGAGAGGCTAGTGTCCTCCCATCAGAATCCCGAGGGGAGGATATTTCTTAACGAATGCATACCTCCGTCGGAGTATGGTAATTATAATTAAACTATTTTGTATCTTCATAAGGAATTAAAGGGCTATATAAAGAGTATGTACATGTATCTGTACGATAAACATGTTTATGCCTAAAATAATCGAATCTTTAAGTAAAAATTTGTTAGTTTAGACATTGCAAAATTAGTTTTGTTACCAATATTATATTTATTGTCAATTTCAGGAGGTCTATTTTTTTAAACTTTATGTATCTTCATAATAATCGTCTATACTACTAAAATTAAACATTTATAACATTTCACAGATAAATCACAACTGTTACTCTGCGGGGAGCCAGTGAAGAGAGGTGTTCGTATTGATCAAGCGGAATTACAGGAAATCTTAAAAGACAACAAGAGCCCTCGATGTTTACCAAATAAAGATATATTACTATATACGGGTTAGTTATAGTATATACGAATAGTAGTGACAGGTGGTCTCGCTCATGTTAATTGCAATTGCAATTGCAATGTGGCAATTATTGTTATCGCAGTTAGGGAAGCTTTAAATATCGTGCAAAGAAGGACTGTTGTGTAGAGAACTGACCACATAGCAGAGTACTTCGCTGACGTAGGCATTCACATTTCGCTCCTTCTCGGTGACACTCGGTTCTCGTCGGGCGACCAAAGTGATACCGTTGCGGCACATGGCCAGCCTTACTTTGTAAATGGGTTATGAAATGTGTAATATAATCTTCAAATCTTATGATAGTTCCTGAGATTAAAGCATTAAAACTAACGGAGAAAAAAACAAGCTTGAGCTTTACGATATTAGTTAATATATCCGCCTAATGGGCAGTTCTAAGAAGCCGCTATTGTAATTTATTATCAAAATTAATGTGTCTGATAAGAAATGTCATACGCGAAAAGTATGTTTTACACTTGAGTAAATAAATATTCAATATTTTCATTCTATATTTGACCTCAATAGTTTATTTCATAACAACAGAGCGACATTTTACTTTATATAGTGGAATATAAACTGGATATTGTAAGTCATATATAACTAACGAACAATACTTTATATTTATGTGTAATTTATACCAGTAAAATATGTAAAATCGTTCCTGGACATTCTTGGGAAATTAGCTAATATAGAAACTTATCTCTTTGAACTTGATTAAAATACTAGTATTTAAATTCGCAACTTAATCTAACTTATCACTATCGTCACACAGGTGACGTGGGAGAAATATTACACATAGTTATGATCTTTGTCATTTTTTTTTGTTTTATTTTTTTCGAACTGACTACCCTGTTGACCTGGCAAGGCCTCTACAGTTTTACCGGACTACATCTTTGTGTCTTGTCAAATTAAGAGGTCACGTGTATATGGGTAATCGTTCAGTGTATACAATAACATTTAGTGTCCCGAGCACATTTTTGTGTCAGCAAATTTCTAAATTTTTGTATATCCAATGGGTGTAATAAGCATAATATTATTGTTATAACCGTGGGCAAATGTAAGGTCCGTTTGCGTCAGTCAAATAGACTTATTATCACAAAATTACTCTACAATCACACACGCACTTACACCTTATAATGTTCTAGTCGCAGTTCGCTCGACAATGCCGTCATTTGGTAATTGTTCTGTGTTTACAATGATAATCTATCTAAAGCCTAGTCTCTAGTAATAATTTCTAGTCATGAGAACACTTTTCATCAGCGTAGCCCCTGGTTATAGGTGAGTGTGTGTTTGTGCGTCATCATATACTAAAATGATTAAATATCCTAGGGGTATAAGCAGACTAAATCTGTCATGGAAAAATATTTAAATAATATTATTGTTTCACCCTCGGGCATATTAAACAACGTGTGTTAGAAAAAATATAATTTTGTAGTCGTACAAACAAAAATGAAATAGACTTTCTATCACACATTTACACTACAATCACACTTTCGATTTTTCTTAAGTATTTGCTTCATTCGCCTGTACTCTCTTCGGGCACACCGTGGCGCGCTTTATATACCTTTTAATAAAGGAGGACAGAAAACTATGGAGTGCTGACGTCATTACCCTAACGATCTAACAACGTTTTTTTGGAATCTCTAATAATGTAACATACTACGATTCCGAAGGTTCCCTAAAACTTTGTGCTGAGCTTATGATACCTCGTGATGAGAAAAATTGGGTTTTAAAAGTTTATTTTTCAGTTTGTGTATGTTTTTCTATTGCTAATATCTATATCTATAATATATATATCTATATATATATCTAGATAGTAATAAATTTAATAGTATAGATAATAGATATAATATCTATATCTATATATATATATATATCTATTTTTATAGGGTCAGAGAAGATTGGTTCAGAGAATATAACAGCTACTTACAAAGCACTTTGGAGGCTTGACGAGACAAAGAAACTCTTAGTGGCTTTCAAAACGTTACAAAGAGAGAAAGCTAATGAATATTTAAAGGTACAATAATTATTATATCGAGTACGATTTTTATTTTTTATTATTAATTGAAGCGTATTTAATTACCATTTTTTTCAACAGGATTTTGTTGATTTAGCAAGTAAATGGGCCTGTATACAATCAAGTTCGATCGTCCGTTTGTATGGAGTCACTCTGAGTTCTCCAACAGCTATGGTATTAGAATATCTGCCCTATGGACCATTTGATGAATACCTAAGGTACATATAACTCTTTGTATAATTACGCTAATTAATAATATTTACAAAATAATTATATATATAAAGTTATAGCATTTTTTGATTAATTATTAGGTGTTTGATATTGCCTAGATTTTTCCCTAATTGATAGTGTTTTGAAATTCATAAATTCTATTCCTTGATTGTAGGCGGGGTTATACATTACTCTCCTATAGGGTGTAATATTAGTGGCACGTTACGTGCTAATCTGTTTGTTGTGGATAAGTCACTTCTAAATATTGACACGTTCCGTACCACGCGGCCTGAAGACCAAGCTTAACGTGTACTACCAATGGTATTACGTGGTACGAAACGTGTTAACTAGAAATGTACATTTTTTATTGCCATATACACGCTTTAAACAGTTCCAATAAGGGAATCAAAATGTTAAAAATAAATTTTAAAGAAAAAAAAACTACACCTTTAAATTCAGTAAAATATTTTTCGAAAACTACCAAAACTCGAAAATATGTTTTATTCCCTTCTCTTCAAGCCCCAAAATCTCCATTACGTACTCGAAATGTAAATACTCTATAAGTTGAAATAAAGTCATTCCTATGTATATTATTTTTCTGAACTAGAAAAAATAAATTGGACTTTTGTATCTCCAGCGTAGCATTATTTGATTTTACAATCGGCTAACTCCATCATTTGAAACTAATTACCTCTATAGCTCGAAGGAAAAAGCTACCGACGTTTGCTAACAGTATTTATTCAAAATGAGTAAGGCTTAAACGAGTAATCTTAAGGCTTCTCCAAACGGAACGCGTTCCTAGTGCGTGTCAAGGCGCTACGATCGTCGCGTACTACTACTAACTCGCGCGCTCTGTTTAAGAGGTTTCAATTTGAATATAATGTCGCGCTGTACGCTAGTACGCGACGCTATTATATCTTGACACGTGCCATGTTTCACAATTTTTTAGCCCTCTCCCTCCCCTTGGTGACTATCCGTAGTATTTGAGAAGACCCCCCCCTCTTCTAGTTTTCATGTAGTAATTCATAAATAAAGTATTCCCCCTCCTCCCTGTCACCAAGCATGGTTTTTTGAAGATAATTGATAATTTTATTGTAGAGAAAACGAGGATAGAGTGAAACCTCTACATCTAAAAAAAGTAGCGGCGGGCTTGGCGCGCGCTCTGTGGGATTTATCCGAGGCGGGAGTCGTGCACGGATATATCCGCTGCCGGCGCTTACTACTCGCGGCGCACGAGGCGGATAGGATACAGGTGAAGCTCTCGGGGCCGACGTTACGTCATTATACGCATTACGAGTAAGTTATATCAATATTTAATTCTTGTGTGTGCCTTTTTTTAATAGGTTTATTTTTAATGCATAATGTTAATAATTTTAAATTTAAAATGTAATTTATTATGTATGTTTTATTTTTGTAAATATTTATTTCTATTAGCTGCCCACCGCGGTTTCGCACGGGTATACTAAAGAAGGAAATGAGATCGAGTTACCCTTTCACAGTATTATCTTTCGGACAATTTTCTGTCTTACTCTCTCATTATGTGTTTGGGCTACGTGTTGATATTTGTTCATTTTAAGGGTGATTATAAACCAGGCGTAGAAAATGATATAATTAATATTACGATTTAATAATATTTAAGGTTGTCTTCTAAAAAACTCGACGGTAACTGATGTTTAAAATATTCGGGCTTAAATATTATATTGTAATTGTAGTCAATAAATCGCATAGATGTATTTTTTTTTTTAATCTTTCAGCGTGCACTGGATGCCGGTAGAGTTTTTCTCAGACATGAATCTGGCGAAGAGATCTGTTATAGGTGATATATGGGCATTTGCGACAACACTTTGGGAAGTTTTTTCTTACGGGCAATCACCGACTGAAACTAATCCAGTAATGACAGCGAGGGTTAGTTTTTGTGTTAATTGTATATATATATATTGTGTGAAAACGGTTTAAAATATATGTTACACTGAAATTCAATTAGCTTTTATAAGTTACTTTTAACTATTTATCTTTCTTAACTGTTTACTATAATTTTAGATAGTTAAATATTTTGACAAGTATATTTAAGTAGGGTTTCATAGCACAAAATAACATTAAATATCTCCCGGTCCGGAACGAAGTGCCTTACGCTTTTTTTTTTAACTGCGGATGTTATTCCATGTGTTGATTTAGATATTTGTATATGTTCGTGACGTAAAAAAAAGCGTTATTTCCCTTAAATTTGATTATCTGTCTCTCTCTGTGTATTCCGTATTTTTTCTTTATTTATGATTTCATTATTATCTCTCTGTAATATATGAAAATAGAAAACATTCAGATCACAAGTAAATTAAACTTATGTACACAGTAAATAGTATACATTTATAAAGATGTTTATTGCTTTATTTTTATTACATATACTTCTCGAATCTTCATTGCAAAATTGCGAGGATAAGACAATATAGCTCATATATGGTTTAGAGAGAGAGAGAGAGATAAAGTAATATGAAGAAGCGTATAACACTTGGTCCTTACGTGACGATTTCAACCAGTCAACTACCGCAAGCCGTGTTCAGAAACTTCATTCTTAAAATGTCATCCATTTTTTTGGAATAATATGTCTGTTTGATTCGAATCAATTGTAAACGTTCGTTATTTTAGGGGAGCAGGCATTTTTGATGAAAATGTAAATAAAAATGGTTTGTTTTACTTTAAAGATAACTGTATAGGAATGTGTTAATTTTGAATTGTAATCATTCATTGGTATGTTATAGAGTTGTTTAATGAATACAATTGTATCGTTTAGAGTTACGAGATGGGTGATAGGTTACTGCGACCGGCGCGGTGCCCTGGCGAGGTGTGGGCGCTGATGCGGCAGTGCTGGCAGTCGGACCCGCTCCGACCCCAGGAGATAATGCGAGACATGAACCACATGCTGCACAGAGGTAAACCCTCTTCTGGGTATTTGATATGATTTGTAACACCATTTCCTTTGCAGAAATCCATCGCATTAAGTATTATACTGGACGTTACTTTGCACTTCCGCTTGGAATTGATTGGCAGCTGACACGTGGGTCACTATAACAAAAAACGTTTGATTTTATTTACGCGATGTGTATCTGAAATAGTTAAATCTGAAACTAGTAATAGAAAGAGCGAAATATTAATATATGAAACAACAAAAGGTAATTAAAATGTGGTCTTGGTTGACGGTTGAACGCGACGTTTGCGGATACTCTAGTCCTCGAATTGAAGGTGTAAAGCTTAACGATATTATAATTGTGTCTATATTAGTGACCCCTATTACCCGTGACACTGTGAGTGATACAGACTGAGTCGGATCTTTCGGTGAAGGAGAATGTAGCGATTAAACCATAGCATGGTTGTGGGTCTTTTTCCAAGTCCTCCCTGATGGATAGCTACCACCTTTAAGTTAGAACATTTGTCGTCAAACACCTGTTAGTGTGTTCCGGCAGCTGACATAGAGCCAGTCTCCTTCTAGATTTAGCGTATTTACTATCGTAAGCCACGTCGTTTTAGGTGGTAGAACTACGCTGAAACTATTACTGGTTTCAGCATGAATGGGTGGGCTCGCCCGGGGTAGTACCACCCTCTCACAGAAAACCGACGTGAAGTAACAGTGCTTGCACTGTTGCGTTTCGTTCGGTCAGTGAGAGCACCGGA
The DNA here is from genome assembly GCA_035772565.1 of Antheraea assamensis. Taxonomy (NCBI): domain Eukaryota; kingdom Metazoa; phylum Arthropoda; class Insecta; order Lepidoptera; family Saturniidae; genus Antheraea; species Antheraea assamensis. The sequence continues at coordinate 1,025,398 of JAQQSE010000069.1, forward strand.
GGCCCACATATATTAAAAGGCCGGCAACGCACTTGCGACTCCCCTGGTGTTGCTAGTGTCTATGGACGGTGGTGATCACTTACCATCAGGTGACTCACCTGTTCGTTTGCCTCCTATAATATAAAAAAAAACGTCGACATTAAGATCAAATGAGATATTTTTTTCGAACTGAGTGACGCTAATGTTCTGACGGCCGGTTATAACTTCACACAAAAGTGATTGTGGGCAAACGCTAAAACCTATCAAGTATAACAAAAATGGTAAAAAAGAAAAAAAATACCCTATTTTCGTACATTGCTTCTTTATTTTGTTATATTTGCGTGGAACCCTATATTTTTTATCGTAATTTCCTTTAATAACTTCAGCTATCTGCCAGCTATAGACCCTTCAAAATAGGTCTAATCGTTTTGAAGATTAGCCGGATCAAACAAATAGAGAGATATAAATTATTTTATTTATTTTTTTGTTACAAGTACCGTATATACTTTCATATCCATTTAGTAAAAGCTATTATTTTGACATTACGCACAGACACTCCGATGATAACTGGTTAAAAAACCCATGACTGAGTCAAAACCCAATTATAATCCAATTTATTCCACCCATTCATGATTTAACTGGGTGCAAATTATTTTTTTTATGCATTTTATTTTATTTTATTGAATATAGTTATTTTAAACCGAGTAATACCTTTAATCGCCAAATAAGTTTAACTTCTAGGACATGTACTGAGTTTACACGCGCTTTTGTAATACCTCTTTTTGAGTTTAGTCAGGCGTCAAGTAAAAATTTCCGAATAATTTAAGTTACATTTAAGATTTTATTGAATCATGACCCGAGATTATACAATATCAGTACTTTTGGCTTAGTATAGAGATACTGGTAATTTTAATTAATAAGTATATTTACAGAATATGTCCCAATACACGAGTACGAAGAACCAAAGATACCTTTAGACCACATGGAGCACGCTGATACTGTTTCGAGTAAGTTCTATTATCAATTTTTAATATTGCGAACGGTTTCACTTGTTACATATATCATGAATTGCTGGTTTTTTTTTTGTTGTTGTATAGAAATAAAATTTGACAATGAAATTTATTTTCAGGTGACAGATTTATACCCAGCGAATTAAGTGATGCTGGAAGTAATAAGTCTCTTATATCAGATAATAGCGTGCTCTCTATGAATGGAACTATGTCGGATCAGTATGATAATCCCGTGAGTATTCATATTTATTCTGATATACTTGTGTAATAATACATCCCAAATCTATTATAGGTTCTATAGTTACATTCTATATATATGGATGGGTCAAAAAAACATTTAATCGTTTTTTCTTTAGTTACCATGAAAACACCGTTCAAGATGACACTAAAGTTTCTGGTAAAGTTTCAGCTCTTAATATTAATACTAAGCGGTGGCTCATTGTGATTTTTTTATTTTCCATTTAAACAACACGGGATGTTTTCATGCTGCCAAACTATTAATATATAAAAAAAAACCCCGAACGTATTATCGCCCATTGAAACTGAAAACATATATTTGTAGGGTTTTAAACGAACTACAAAAAAGATCTGATGTAATTTCTCGCTTAGTTGACTCGTTTAATAATTATTCTAGATTAAAGTTCAACCTCTGTTTTTCATAATTTAACACAAAATACTGTCTTATAAACATAAAATATCATATTTATAAATGAAATTAAAGTGATTCTTGGTTTTGTCGGTTAAACTCTGAAACGGGTGAAGAAATGTAGACGAGGAATATATAGACATATTAATGACTCTTACGTAGATTCTATAACGTTAGTGATTTGTAAATGTTAAAACGGCAAAAAATGGATTAAGTTGTGGAGACCCGGGTTTATGACGACACATGTTGCACCCATGTGAAGTCGGTGCGGGTCGCTAGTGTAGCGCATCACTCAAAAACTACTGGATAGATTTCGACCAATTTTTTTTAGTATGACTTCTTAGACACTGGGTCCTTGTCTAGAAAAATATACTACGATAGAATTATTTAATGTAAAGTTATTGACGTTAGAATGTGCGATTTTTATAAGCACTACTTGTGCTTTCTTGTCATGGACAAGTGGGGCAAGCGGTATGTGGCTTATGTTTTTTCTTCTGTATATATTGCAGCAGCATTTGCGATAAACTTTTTATTAATAATGAATTTTTTGCGATTTATTGGAATTTAATTCCGTTTTACAGTGTTATCTGTACGCGCGATTCAAATCGTGTTCTGGAGTGACGTTTGTGCGGATGCAACTTCAGATTACTTATCATTAGAAGGATATATTGTCAAGATGATGAATAATATAGATAGATAATAATAAGATAGATAGAATAATAATAATATAGACGGAGAAGGGTTTTTTCCAAGTCAGCCTGGCTAGCTACCACTCTTAAGTTGAAAATCTGTCGCCAAGCACCTGTTGGTGTGTTCCGGCAGTTGCACTTGAGAGCCAGTCTCCCTCGAGGTTTAGCGTGACGACCATCTTAGACTACATCATCATTTAACATGAGATGAGACTGTGGTCAGACGTTAACGCTATAAAGCATAAAAAAAAGTTAGTTCGTTGTTTGTGGTCCAGTTCGCGGACAACAAGAGTTCGAAGTCGCTGGAGAGTATGAACGCGCTGGCGTACGCGCTGCGCAACGAGATCGCGTCGTGCCGGAGCAACAGCAGCGCGGGGTGCGGCGCCGCGCTCGACGACGCGCCGGAGGAGTGCGGCGCGTGGGCGGCGCCGCGCCTCATGGAGTCCATCGTCTCGCAGGGGAAGACCTACCTCGTCACATTCACTAAGAAAATCGGCAGTGTTAGTATTCATAATTTATATAAATATTAATAATAAAAATGATGACATCTGATAGAGGAGAGTGGAAAAGGAAAACATGTTGTGCCGATCCTACTTAGGTGGGATAAGGGTAAGATGATGATGATGATGATGAATAAAGTTCTTTTTACTTCTTAAACACTTCGTTCTTATAGTACCATCTATGTGAGAAAAAGTAGAACTATGGATTTTTAGCTATCTGAAATCATCAGTACACATCGTAGGTTGTCGTGGTGATTGTATCCATACATCCCCTTCGGGAAGAAGCCTGTTTGCCCAACAGTGGGACTCTGATTTTATATGTATTACTAACTAATACACGCGATTTCGTTTGCGATATGTATTTATTATATTAAAAGTATATGTTATTTATAGAGGAAAGAACATAAATGGATATAAAACAAAAGTATGCTTTGTTTACAAAAATATCAATACAAACGATGTTATCCTTTTAATTCCTCTGTGCTGCGCATGCGTATCGCAACGGTTGCCTCATTTTATACATCGCTGAACGTGTACTGCTTATAAAAGTTGTAATTTCTTAAAACTTTAATAATCTTATATTAAATGAAGATAACCTGATAATTCATTTTTATATAAGAAACAAAAGAAAATTGATCGAAAACTGTCTCGTAGTTTTTGAGTGGTGCGCATACAAACGGCAGACCTCTATAATTTTATATAGATTATTTGGACTTTAGTTTATTCAGAAAATTATTAAACATTCATATGTATTTTCATTCGTGAAAATGTAATAAAATTATTATTGCAAGTAAAACACGTTCGTAGGGTAACTACGGGCACGTGTTCAAGGGTTGGATGGAGCGGGACAACCAAGAGTCTCAGCGGAAAGAAGTCGCCATTAAGAAGTTATCGCGTCAAGCGTCTGAACGGAACGGAACCTTGTACGAGGATTTCAAAAACGAGCTGGAGATTATGAAGGTATATATATAATATACTCGGGTGTAATATTTCCACCAATATATAATTAAATTAAAACTTATATCATTGAAAACTATAATGTAGGTGTAGGAAAAATATATAACACATATTTTGTAAATATCACAGATATGTTCAAAGTTTTTCAGGAATTTATATGTGTGTAGTTAAAGTAAAGAAAACTAATTCAGAATATCCTTGTAACTTAATTGGATATTGGAAAATATTTCAAAGTAATTAATAATGTTTCGAAGCGATGCTGGCTTAGTTGATAGCGTGGTCGGGCACAGCGTCGAAGGATGTAGGTTCGAATCCTAGCAACTGAGTCGGAGCTCTCGTTGAAGGAAATCATCGTGATGAAAGCATAGGTTTCAATGGTGGTAGGGCCGTTTCAAAATCCGCCGCCCGCTAGCTACCACCCTCAAGTTGAAAATCTGTCGTCGAGCACCTGTTGGTTTGTTCTGGCAGCTGTATCCTGTAGATTTAGCGTGACTACCATTTTAGACCACATTATCATTTAATATCAGATGAGATTGTGGTCAAATGTTAATGTCAAAGAAATATATAAAAAAATAATAATACTGTTTGAATATAAATTATAGATAGAGAATGAACAATTTTTTAAGCTTGTGTTAAAAGGCACATACATATTAAGCGTGTACTATACGCCTGTAATATAAGTTAGTCATTCGCCAAGTTTGATGTCAAGGTCTTAATTGTATGTTTGTGTTTGAGTATGTATGTATATGCGTTGGTTTGTGCTTGTGTACGGGTCACTTGTACGTGTGCGTACATGTGCGTGTGCACCCGTGTGTTTCTGTTTGGGCGTGTGCATGGGCATGTTTGCTTGCGTGCGTACTTGTGCGTGTGTTTGTGCAAACAAGGATGCGTGCACGTTTATTTCTTTGAGTCGTCATTCGTGCGTTCGCGCATGTTTGTGTAATGCGTACGTTTTTCTTTGATCGAGGAGTAACGTATGCCCTGTACTGAGACGTATATAAGGTAATATTACTATAATAGAACTATGTATTTCCAGTCTTTACAACACATAAACATAGTGGAGATACTTGGATATTCGTGGGATCACGGTTCCGATGTATTAATTGTGATGGAATACTTAGAGGAGGGTTCGCTCAACTACTACCTTAAGTTTCAAGGCGACAAACTTCGGATCTCGCATCTGCTCAAATATTGTAAAGATATTGCGACGGTTTGTAATCTCTTCCTATTTTAAACTTTATATGTTGTTAATCTCTATATACAGTGGAGTTTTGTTATAACGAGATTGAAGGGATCACTGTAATGTCGTCGCTATATATGGAAGTCGCTATATCCAAAATAGCAGAAAGTCATGTACATATGTTTATATTTATTTATTTGATCGAGCAATGTATGTTATACACCGGTGTTGTTCAAAAAAATTTGTTTTAGCGCATTGTTTAAGTTGAAGTTTTTATATACGCTATAAGCTATATTCGATTTTTATGGTTTCTTCAATATTTAAATGATTGTTGCCTCTGTTCAACTTTTTACACATACTGAGTAGTCCTACCTTCAAACTAAGCAAGCATATCTGGCCATCTGTAAATGTAACCAAAGGATAAGAAAGCTGAATAGTTTTATTAATGAGTCTTTGTGCCTTTCCCGACTCAGTCGCAATGTGCGCATGGAATTTCTAGGATTGTGTCATAAAATGGTACGTAACAACAAGTCGCTAAACCCCAAAAGTGTCGCTATATCCGAAGTCGCTATAGCCGAATGAGTTTACTACGAAAGTATACTTTAAATTCAACTGATGTAAGTCTCACGTCGCTATAACCGAAAAGTCGTTTCAACCGAGGTCGTTATTAATTAAATTCACTGTATTTAATAATATTGTTGATTTTTTTAAATGTTTTTTAGTATTTTACTAACGCAAAATGAGCTTATTATTAAATCGCTAGTAGACATGATAATGAAGAACATTTTCAATTGCGTCATGTGAGACGTGTAAGCGAAACAAACACTCTGTAGCCTTTGTAATATTAGTTAGATTGTTATAATAAATTTTCAGGGTATGGATCATGTGTCGGCAAAGAATGTAGTACATCGTGACTTGGCGACTCGTAACATACTGGTCGTGAACAAATATCATGTGAAGATATCTGATTTTGGCCTCGCTAGGATTATACCGAAGGAGGAAAACGCTTACAGGCTTAAGACTGAGAGATTATTGCCTATTAATTGGTAAGTAGAATTATATTCCACACGTAGGGCTGCTTGCACAATGTTTATCGGTTTTGGAGGGTCCTTCATAAAATACGTCATAAGTTTTGTGGGGGGGGGGGGGGGTGGCAGGGCGTCTACGTCGCGTGATCAAGTATGAACTTAGTGACGTTACATATATATTTTTTTTTTCGAACTGACCTACACTGCCAGCCATTGTGGCCTTCACAGTTTCACCGGACTACTAAGGGGAGCGTGTATTTGGTATCTGACTACAAAAAACAAAAAAAAAAAACATATATACATATATAACATATATGTCACAGATCTGTAGTAGTAAAACTTAACATTTCAGGTTTAACGAAAATCTTATGTCTGGTTTTAGAAAACATGTTTATACTTGAAATATTTGAATGGTTTTAGTACAGCTGTTGTTTTAATTTGATATTTACTGCATTTAACATTTCAAAATCTTTGACGTCACACCGCGGGATGGTTCATACAATTGTCACCATTTGTAACGGGGATGGGAGCCCTGTAAATTGTGAAATTAATGTAATGTAGTTTATGGATGACCCCTAATATTTATATGCCCCTTTGTAGGCGATGATACTTTGGAATTTCTGCCATCACTATATATAGGTCTTTGCATCTCTAACAGATGATTTAAATAGCACTTTGCCAGCATTTCCGTTGGTGGCTGACGAGACCGATGCGGGAGAGGATCTGACGGCCGCACTTATGACAAGTGTATATACCCTTAGGTGGACGGGGGTTGGAGGCCTCGTGCGTTTTTGCTTTAATTGTCGAAACCAGGCGACGTCGTGCTTTGACTGACCTTCGTGAATTAGGCGACACCATATACCATATACACCATTCGCCATTACCGAGGCAATATTGCGCTAGAATGATCGTTTTATTGTAGGTACGCGCCGGAATCGGCTGTGGAGCCGTGGCACTTCTCAACAAAAAGTGACGTTTGGTCGTACGGAGTGACCGCGTGGGAAATATTCACTCGGGCTAAACAAGAGGTGCCCAAGTTCGATGTGGAGAGGCCGAGAGAGCGAGCCTCTTGGTAAATACTATATATCTCTCTCTCCTTTACGCGAATTCAATAATAAAACTAAAGGCCATAGGGGTTATAGGCATAGTGTATCGTTCCCAGAAAGATATTTAAACAGTACTTAGGGGATATCTAGGGACTAGTAAGATATTAAGACCACGGGAGTTTCAGATTTCTAAATTAATCGGCTTTTGAGAAAAAGCAACATATGTAAATTACAGGAAAAAAAAATTCTTAGGATTGACTGAACCGATTGATATCAATATTTTATGTATTCTGGGGGATACTAATAGCTTTTAGACAAAAAATTAAGAGCTATATATCTTCATAACATGACTGAAAAGAAAATGAAATTTTGCCTTAAATTCTATTTTGAACCATGATGCAATTTTCGTTTATTACAATTTACAATTATCTAACTTGTTTTTCCAACCCTCATATATTTACCGTATACCAACATGAGTTATCTCAAATATTTAAAATGGGTAGGCACAGTATGAAAATATATAAAAAAAAATACTTTTAGGCTATTTATCAATTTAAGTATACGATATATACATTTTTGTTTTTCTTTTTTTTAACGCATATTTATGTCTTTTATATCTATTTAGAATAATAGTCTTTGATATTTAAAATCACTACAATGTTTTTTCTAATCACATTTTAATATTAACGTCTTATGGAATAAAAAGAAAAATCGAAATTTTTACATTATTGCTCCTGAAATTAAAAATATTAATATTATTTGGTTAATTTCAACAGAATTCGATTTGATACCGCGGTTTTAACAAATAATAATTAAAAAATAATGTATAATATTACTGGGATCCTTATACGTGAAACCGTTCTTTCAGCGTTCTTATTTGTTATTAATGTGTACTATATATTAGGGTGTACCAGAATAATCGATGTTTTTTTCTTCAAGTTTTCTTTGTCAAGTAATACTAAAATAAAAATTCTGTCAACATCCGATCCCTTAGTATTGGTATTCAGAGTCGATTTTTTCCATATTTTTCATTTAATTAGCACACATTTTTTTTACTTTGGATATTTTTACTCGGCTTCGGATTATTGTTCTGAAAAAACCAACCAACTTACATTCTTATAGGAAATTGAATGCCATACAAAAAAGGTGTCTTAAGTTTTGTTTTGATAAATCCACTCTGTAAAAGTTTAAATTCACCCGAATTAAGGAAATTATGTTCGAATTTATTTTGTTAAAATTGACTAAATCAATTTACAGAAATGTATATATAATTCCAGTTTTCAAATACCGGAGGGATGTCCGTCGGAGATATTCAGGCATTTAATGAAGGACTGCTGGTCACTTGATCCCAACCTTCGACCAAAGTTTATAGATCTCATACACACCTGCAAGAGATTCATGGCCGAGTATAAGTGAATTTGTTTTTATTTCTTTTCATAATTCGCCTGTTTCAGTCGAATTCATTAATATTTAAGTCGCCGTTACCTTATCAAAAATTAAGCTCAAATATTTTACAATATACATAAAGTTACTGTCCTGGATATTTTCTACAAATAATAAAACCATCTCTAATTACTTATTACAGTAATGAATTTTATCCAAATTTGTTGCAAAGTTATTATGATAAAAGACCATCAAATTGGTTGTCTGTAAAGTCGGTTTACGGCTATAATTTTAAGTGATAACGTCATAAGAAAACATTGATAGAAAATTATGCGTCACAAGCTCAACGCCTAGGCCTATCAAGCCTCTATATCGCTTGTTCGGCGCTCTCGCTTGCACGCTCGGCATAGGCGGAACGTGACAATAAGTCATGGTTTTTCGTGCGTGCAGCCGGCGTTCATTGATTAAGACTTTATCACGACAAAAAAAAGTTTTTTAATGTTGTCCCTACTCTATTTTTACATGGCAAATGCTAAAAAAATACTATAGTTCTCTTAACTAACTCTACAGTTAGCGTAAAATATTGTGTCGAATTATGTCTTTTAGGAGATACTTTTACTATAAGATAACGTTGATTAATTTTTATTTTTAATATCAGTTTTATTGTAGCTATAGTAGCTTTATTGAGTATTTGCCATGTTAATATAAAATAAGGATATAGACAATGTCTTATAATATGTTTTTTTAATGTTTTCTCAGATAGATATGATGTGTTAAACACCCAGAACGACTTTAGTAATACTTAAGGGTTTATTATTAATGTTAAATGACTTATTATTTGATAAAATATGTTATTCGATTTTTTTTAAAGCAAAAGAATTATTATAGAAATGAAATATATTGCATGCGAATCTATTTTAAATGTAATATTCTATTTGTATATTTGTAAATCGTATTAATTTCAAGGGTGAACTTTAAGGATAAAGTTATGAAATGTAATTGTTTGTGGTTCCTTGACGCATTTGCCTTAGTCTTGTACTGTTCTGTATATATCTATGATTCTCTGTTTAGGAGAAGTATATCTCAGTTGTACGGAATCTGTATATATAATATTGGTGCAATTATTAAGTTAAAAATGTTTTTTGTGTAAAATGTTTTATGTATTTTTTTATTTCAATCAGTGACAGGAATGAACTTGCCTAGATAATTGAGATATGACTAATCGAAGTCAATTTTTAGGATAAGCATAGTTTTTTTTATATCTTGTAAACGTGTATTGTGGGTGTTTGTGCTAGTCAAACCATTCTATGGCTGAAGATGCAGTTTTGAATAAAGAAAAATATATAAAAAAATAGTCAATTATTTTAATATTGTTGTCTATTATAATAGCTGATGGAGCCGTTTCTCTATCATTGTCTATGTATAGTAGACCACGAAAGTCTTTAAAACGTAAATGTTTGTGCTTTGCGTGGTCATAAACAAATGAAAAAAATATAGGGAATAGACTAATGTCATTTCTTGTTCCAGAGACTATATATTTGATATCTAGTTGATTTCATTATAATTTACTAAAACTGTTGACATGAGATTTAATTAGCTTTCCTGTGTAATAAGACTACGCCTCGTAGGATGGTTTCTTGCATTGACGTTTAAACCAAAGATGATATTAAATATTATCGTATATGAATTGTAAACGATTATATTACTATTGTAAGGATTTTTATTATGTTCTTAATTTTATGGATTACGATATGTTTTGCAATTAATTAACTGTTGTGACAAATGGTTTATATATATATATCTATATAATTATGTTTTAAAATACTTTGGTGTTAACATTATGAATTATCTGTTTATTTAGATAATACTTTTATAAAATTGTTTTAAAATCATTATGATCATAATTGGCTACAGTTTCATATTAAAATGTACAGTGACTTAGTAGTGGCTTGGAATAAGGGAGGCACAATTGTTTCATTTAATGTCATGTTTAATTGAGCGTTACGGTTTATTTTTAATATCCGTATGCTGTACAAATTAGCGCTTGAATATTAAATTTTTAAATTGACACTTGAGCATTACGGTTTCAAATTAGTCCTTGAGAATTAGGTTGTTACATTGACACTTGAGCATTACGGTTTCAAATTAGTACTTGAGAATTGAGTTGTTACATTGACACTTGAGCATTACGGTTTCAAATTAGAACTTGAGAATTAAGTTGTTAAATTGACACTTGAGCATTACGGTTTCTAATTAGTTCTTGAGAATTAAGTTGTTAAATTGACACTTGAACATTACGGTTTCTAATTAGTTCTTGAGAATTAAGTTGTTAAATTGACACTTGAACATTATGGGTACAAATTAGTACTTGAGCATTAAGTCCTTAAATTAACACTTGAGTACTACAATTTCAAATTAGCACGTAAGCATTACTAAATATTAAGGTGAACGTAACTTCGCTCTTTCGCTTGGAATTGATTGGCTGTTGTCACGTCTTACTGCAGCAGAAAACGTTTGTGAAACAATAAAAAGTAATTAAAAGGCGTCTTTGGTCGGTGATTGAACCCGCTGTTAGTGGACGGTTGAATCTGTCGTCGATTGACGTTGTTGACGTATATTTGTAAAGTATATAAAATGGTAAAAATGGAATAAAAAAAAAATATATAAATAAATAAAATATGTTACAGATTGACGTGTAACGGCTAGAAGCGATTATACGTGATTTTGCTCCGTCACAGACTATCACTGTTTCAAATTAGCACTTTTGTATTACGGTGTCAAATTAAGAAAAATGTAATTATATTTACTTTAAACGTATTTATAAATGGTTGCTAATTATTTTATCTTTACTGAATTTATCTATCAGTGGAAATGACAACTAGTAATATTTTACTTTTATATTTAACTACCCATCACGAACGGTGCAATTTACAATAAAACAATTTTATCAAAAAGTCATGCTTGTATGTTTTATTATTTATAAGTCCCCAAATTTTGACAGGTGTATTGGTGTATAATTTTTTTTGATGTGTATCATCTTTTCTCTCTGTCGCTCGATATTTTATAGGGGAGTGATTTTGGGAAAGGGACGGAAATGTGTAATAAGAAACCGGGCAAGCTCATGCTATTTGAATTGACCAATCAGCGCGCGCGGTGATGGAGAGATGGCTGTGAGATGGTGCTAACTCATTTTGCGTGAGGTTGGTAGCACGACGCGACATACCTACTGACGGCCAATATAGTGTATGCGTGTCTGTGACGAGAAAGCGAAAGGGAAATAGAGAAGGAGAACGCATCATATGTGCACTCATCTACAGTTTTTGTGTAAACTATATTAATTATTATCTTTACTATTAAGCGTCTCTGACAAAGTTCATGATTCTTAAAAAATGCGAGTAATTAATTTGAAGTTATTCGAATTTGAACTAGAATCATTCTTTTTGACAAACATTTTTATTACTCCTTGTGATAATTAAATGAAATTTTCATTAAAGATATAATTATTCGATATAAAACTATTTCCAACTATACCCGATTATTACTAGAAAATAGAAATTTATAGTTTAGAATTTCTAGATTATAAGAATTAAACTTGCACGAACAATACAATTAAATATACAAGTGCATTTCACTCATTCAATCGAGGTGATTGTGTTATTTACGATACACAATATATATTACACAGAGTCTGTTTTGTTTTTTAAAAGATGCCTTGAAGAATATGGCTGCGTCCGCGGTAACGTTGGAGGCAAAGTGAAAAAAGTAGGAAGGGGAAAGAAGTGGGCAAAAAAGGGTGATTTTTTTTTCGTTCGGAAATTAAAGCACGTATGTAACACGCGCCAACAACTACTGTAAGGCTTGCTTGTTATTCTTCTTTTTAGGTATACTAGCTATTGTTCGCGGTTTCGCTCACGTTAATGTCGATTTGAACTATACCTCTGGGACAGTATATTTTATTCTGGATAAAATGTACCTTATGTCCTCTTCTGTGTATCCTTAACAACGTGTGCTCAAAATTTAATCACGATCGGTTGAGTGGTTAATGCGTGAAACATTTATATTAGTTCCCGGTTTTATGAGTTACTTCCTATACGTAACGGTTTATAAAGACAACGAATTTACTGTATTTTTACAGACTTAATGTTTAGAATATACTCGTATAATATAACTTTTGTAATTCGCCGACTCCATTTTCGGTGAATAAAGAAAAAAACCATGTGGTGTAGAAATAAGGAGTAATATCTAAACTAGTAATAAAAGTATTGAAGTGATGATGGCGATGGTGTAAAAGGACGTAGGTTCGAATCATAGCAACTGAGTCGGAGCTTTCGGTGAAGGAAAACATCGTGGTGAAACCAGAGCATGGTGATAGGATTTTTTCTAGATCTGCCTAACTAGCTACCACCCTGATTGCGTGTTCCGGCCGCTGCAGTTGAGAGCCAGTCTCCCTTTACGTTCACCCTGACTACCATCTTAGACCACATCATCATTTAACATCAAATGAGGTTGAAACCTATAAAGTATAAAAAAAAAAATATTAAGCCGACTTCAAAAAGGTGGCTGTTCTAGTTTCGGTTGTTTTTTTACTATCTTTGTTATCTCAGAATATCGTAATGTATAAACTTATTTAAAAATTGATTTTTTATTAGAATGTGGATATTCTCATGACGATTTTACGTTACTATTGGACTTAGATTTCGAATTCTTATGATAGTCCAAGATTAATGTGTTTGTTTTACTTAAATAGTGTTTTGAAGTATTTTTTGTAGAGCTTATTTGTGAATGTATTTTTGTTTTATTAAAATTCAATTCTTATTACTAGACCTATAAACAGGAATTTCGAGAATGTAATCTATAAAAAAAAGGTTGGAGGTCTGTGTTTGCGCACGCATCATGTAAAAATTACTGGAAAGAGTTCGATTATTTTTTTTACTTCTTCGACACTTGGTCCTTGTTTAAAAAATGCCAGGATATCTTTATTTAATATAGAAATATATACATTTTAAAAATTGTGAATTTTATAAGGACTACGTATTTTTTTGCGATGAACATTTTGTTGCTGTGGAGGAGTGGGGCAAGCAGTGTGATGTGCATTGGCAGGACAACGTAGACGAAGTCGCAGGTATCAGATAACTATAAATAAAAATAAAAGTGTTTTTGTAAAATAATTTGTCTTTTGATTGTATACAAATGTATTTCGTTATGAAGTTTGGTACCTCTGTATTTATGTTTTTACTCGAATGCTTGTAACATTCAGCTAATAATGTCTTATATTTAAATAAGAATTGTTAGTAAGATATATCACTGTTTATATGTTTAGAACAACACACAATATGATCCAATGATTACTAGATACTAGTATTTAATTGCTTCTATTATCTACATAAATCATTTTTATAAATATAATGCGATGTTGCATATACAAATAGTTTTGATATTCAAGTATAATAGCTTTTTGTTTTGATTGAATGTCGATAAAAACACATCATAGATATAAATTACTCGGTGATTCCGAATGATTTGTTGCGTTTTATTACGACAAATGGGCTATTTGTGCCATCAAATATTGAAGTACTTTATATTGATTTGTTATTTGATGCGATAAATCTTCAGTCCTTACATATGATCTGAAATATTTTTTATTATAATGTTGGTCTGAAATATCTGGTGTCTTTTTAGGAATTCTAATTTATTACAAATTTAGGCCTGTGTGATTCGAATTTAGTGTTTCATTTGTTGACGCGCTATTCGTTTTTTTTGCATTGTTCTTTTCATAAAATTGAAAAAAAAATTGCGTTATTTATGAATATGGGTTCCACCGTGGCATCAGTTCTTCAAAAAACTGCTCGAAGGATTAATGATGTCTATGGGAAAGCAATTGTAAAAGTAAACACGGTACGTTTTAAGTTCAAACGATTTCGTTTTAAAATTTCGACCTACGAAACTAACCCTGTGGACGGCCGGAGACACTGAAGAATTATAGTTGATCGTGGAAGCGGATCCATCGTAAACCACGTCAGAGTTAACGATACGCTTCGGTGTGAGTGATAAAATAATTTTAATTCACTTATGAATCACGTATCACGGATGAATTTACTGAAGTACACCAAGAAACACGCATTAAACGTTGCGTTACATTACTGAACCGTCACAATCATGGGGTAACTTTGAATCGAATCGCTATTTGTGATAGAAAATATATTCCTTACGACGATCTGAAATACACATCACAGCGGCTGAACTGAAGAGAACCTGCCAAACCCTGTCTCAAGTGAATGTTGATTTAGGAAAAGGTACTGGTGAGTGCTTAGTGGATTAGTGCTGGTGTCATACACTACAGCTTCCTAAGATCTGACCAGCCGATTACGAAAGATCAGTATCCAAACTATGGTAGAAAAGCTAGCCCTTAAACAACTGAAACTGGTCAATCTCTCTAGCCCACTGCAGTTTCACACCAACCCTAGAACCCGTACTTCACGACAGACGGTCGCCAAATTAAAGGACCTGCGGTTGGAATGTTTCTGACACCTACTGACTCCCCGAACCTTGCTCCGACAGATTATCCCTTTTTTCGATACTTGGATAATTTCTTGCTAGGAAAAACAATGAGGCAAATCAAAGATTTAATTGATTTTCGCTTCCAGAATTTTTTCAGCATTCGTGCAATTAACTACCTACAAAATGGAGAAAGAGCAGAGATAATAATGGTACATACTTCGATTGATTAAATACATATTTTCATAATATTTTTTTCATGTTACCTTTTCCATATAAAACACTAATCTCATCTGTAAAGATTTTATATATAGTCGATATAGTTATGCTACCCCTATAGCCGTCTCACGAAGCTTCGGTTACTTGTCGCGTTAAAAAATAACCTCAAAATTAATTTGGTAAAACTTCTAATACCTTTGTGATTCCAATAACAATTCGAAATTACCACTTCCAAGTTTCTTTGATGTGTGTAAAATCTGTGGGCCCAGTTATCGTGCCATGTTTATTTTCGCGCATCCCGATAATTTGTAACTCATGACGATAATGTGTTCCAATACCTACTTTTATTGCGACCATAGATACAACTTTGGGGTGGTATACGAAGGTATGGGAGTAGCATTAGAATTATATCAAAGATGTTTTTTTGTTTCTTGCAGAGTAAAGTGGCATTGTATGTGTTGTTAGTAAATTGGATATTAATAGTAGTGGTGTTTGAAGTAGGACCTATCGTAAAAATTTAAAAGATATTCTTATTGCTAAATCTGTTTTTTCCCTAAAAGATGAATAAGGTAAACAATGTAGAAATTGTCACGGGACAGCATTATTTTTCTAAAACATGTAATGATAGTAGTAAATTATTAAATGTGTTGAATAATACAAAACATTTAATTGAATAAATAAAAAAAAATAGTTTAGTAGATTTATATTATAGTTTGTTAGATAATTACACTTACAACTGTAAAGGTCTGTCAAGACAACAGTGTAGGCAATTCGAAAAAAAGTCGCACTTACTCGACAGATCGATGTGGGTGCGTGCGTACGGGACAATTGGGAAAACATCATATATTGACAGTTTCTTAAATTGTATTCGAATTTTCGTAGGTGGCACGTGGCAGCAACGTGTAGGTGCGCGCGCGAGAGTTGGCATTTAAAAGGGGATGGCTTGGTGGGTGAGAGGGGTATTAAAATGACCGGTAGAATGGTCATCTAATTAAATTGCCTCATTTGTGAAAATTGTGCGTTCGCATTTCTTTGTACCCATATATTTTCTTTACGTAGTACTTAAATGAATGTAACTAAAAATAAATGCTGATACAGTAATAGAAAGAGTAACTTGGCAATCCTTTTCTAAAGTTTTAATACGCTTGCATTTCTTTGTACGTATATATTTTCTTAACATACCACTTAAATTAATTGAACTGAAAATAAACGGTGATACAGTAATAGAAAAAGTAACTTGGCAACCCTCTTTTAAATTTTCAATAAAACTTTTACAGTGGAAAAAGACAAAGTAACCTAATGTTGTGGAACATGTACACATTAAATTCTTACTAGTTGCATTATCATAACCAAATAAATATCTTCTAAATATAGTATGCTTTAAAATTTCCCTCTTTATTTAGATGTTATGAGTTAGTTGTAATATATAGATGATAAATCACTTCTGAAATTTCCACCCTTTTTATCGGGTGTATTTTGATATAAAATACACGTACATATAAAATCGAGCTACTGTCCGGTCGCGGATAATACTATCTTGGACATCAATACGAATACTAGAAGCGACAACTGGGAGATGCAAATGGACTTCTGCTGTGAGGACTTTTACTTATTGCAAATGGCAATTTATTACTTATCGGCGTATCAGTATATTAATATTGGCCATTTTGTAGGCACGGTTTCCACATTTTTATACAAATAAATCTATGCTTGTTAATATTAAAAAGTATTAATAATTTCCCTACTTTTAATAACACTAAAGTTTAATTAATATCCAAACTTACAAGACTCGATTGACCCAGAAACACGTTCCGGCACACGATATGTTCATTTTTTAAGAGTAACCAATATGGTCGGTTTTGAAGTTGATTATAAAGAGTCAGCTAAATAGGTGGCAATGACTACTAAATGTGCGGTCAGGGGTGGCATACGGTGTGAACGACGTAGTTGATGGACTTTCGTCACACGGGATCGCGGTCCAAAAGTGTATCGTACATAATATCTACATTATATATATCGGAAAATCGTGCTTCAAGGTTTCCATGTAGAAGGAGTAGCAAGCATGTTTAACTGGTTCCGTGCCTGGTTATGTGGCCAAATTTAGAGATAACACTAAAAAATAACTATGCGGTGAGTAATTGCTCTTCTAGTGTTATCTTGAAGATCGCATTAAATGTTGGGCAATGGTTATGAAAGTTGAGTTTTATATTATTATCATGATAAATGTAAAATATCGTAAATTTTATTTTATACACACTCAGTTTAGGTCTTGCCCGCTGCCATACTACAACATATACGTGGTATAGTAAACCTAAGTAAATGTTAGGCGTTCTATGCCAAATAGGACAGGTTCAAAAAATCAAATTATTTCCTCAATTTTGTGATATGTTTTAGTACCCCTCAGAATGAGCTATTTTGGGGTACATTAATTTTTTTAAACTCAATTTATAGTTTAATATAAAAAAATATTTTTATAAAATAAATTTTGACCGGCCGGTCAAAATTTGAACGGCCATGTCTAAACAAAAAATGAAATAAAAAAGTTAAAATTTGGAACATTTTTAAGAAATGTATATGCCCAAAGACTAAAAAACGACTTCATTTGATCGTACGTGAAATAAAATTACCGTTTTATAATTAGCGTGTTATGTAAAATTCGCGACAATTCGCATCTTTAGTCTTTGAAAATATACCGATACTATTGTACAACGTGGGAGCGGCGTCGCGTCACCACTTTAGCGGAAGTGGTAGTGTGATTACCACTACGCTAATGTCAGAAGGTTGAAATAAAATAACTGACTCCGTTTGTGTAGACTAGTAATCGCTTTGGCAGCTGGATTACGAATCTCCTTTTATTGAGCTAAGCAGGTTATATTTAAAGGAAACCAAAACAGAACACGTGCAAGAATTACAGAGAAAATACAAATAATTTTAAAGTCGTAAAATAAATGAAAAACAAGGAATTAACAATACAAATGAGTAACAATGAATAGAAACAATATAAGTATACAATAAAACTAAACAATAACAATGTGCTGTATTGTAACTGGGATTTGTCGGCAAGATGGTAATTACACCCAGGTAGCATGTGGTCGCCACCTGGGCGGTGAGTCTTTAATATCGCTGTCTTAAACCGACTAAGCTTGAGAAATTATAGTGCCGCTGGTTTTTCGCCTAAGTTGTTGTAGTACACACATACCACGTTTGATGTAGGTATGTGTGTCGCTACAGTGCTCCCCCTTAAGCGAAGCGTACTGGTGGACGAATGATATGTCTCGATCGGCTGATCGGTGCGAGCGGCGTTTGGCGATATGCAAGTATTGTTGGTTGATGTTCTGTGGTTATGTCTTGTCACGTGTGAGTAAATCTGGTTCCGTGGCGTCGTCACCGGTTGTGTAGGCGGCTTGAGTCGTGTGATGAGAGATGTGTATGTTGACGATCGCATAACTGTATGGCGGCGGATTTGTCGTATTGATTGCCGATGTTAAAATGTTCTTCTGGTGGTTGAGGAAATTTGCTCGCATGGTTTGAACAAACAAGTCTGCGGTGTCCTTCATGTAGCTTGATCTTGAACAGGTTTGGTGGTGGTTTCAAGTTTCGTTTATTCGGCTTTGTTGGCATGCGACGTTGTATATTGCACCGTTGATAACGTGTGCATGGCCTCGCCCTAGTAGAAACGTCGGTGTTTATAGATGATCGGGAGACCATTTGTAATGTTGGTGTGCTTGTTGTTTTCCTGCCCAGGTGGCTTATGTTGCGTGCAGCGTCGAAACTGTTGAATCTGATTTCTTCGGGTAAATTTCGTTGTGACGTTTTGCAATTTGAAAACGGCCGATTAGCACAAGGAATAGGCATCTTCTTTGGCTGAAGATTGTCTTGTTGAACAGAATGATAAATGCCGTTATCTTGCTCTTGTAGTTTTTGTGAGATTGTTGTGGCCTTACAATTGATCGTAGACGGGGAAGTGATAGCTTGAACTTGGCTGAGTGTGTTTGCGACTGTGGCTTCTCTTAGGCTGTTAACGGAGACTATTGTTTTGGGTATCGCGTCTTGAAGCGATAGAGGCGTTGGTGTTCTCTTGCTGTAAAGAATTTTGTTATAGCTGCACGGTAATGTGCAGTTGCGTGCGTTTGCACCAAAACGACCGTGGTAATAACAATAACCGTTGTATGGTCTATTGTCGTACGATGGTGTTTGTGGGCGTTGGCTTGCTGAGCGACGTCTGGAGTCGTATGTGGCTTTAAGCTCAGCTAATTGGTCTTCTAGTCTTCGCACTTCGTTATTGAGAGTGTGTACGTGTTTGGTGCAGCTTGTATAGTTGTTTGACGTGGTGGATGTAAAAGATTGCTCTTCAAACGTAGATACTCCTTGTGTCTGGTCCATAATTTTGTCAGCTAGGACGGCGAGTTCGTCTAGCTCTGTGTGCGTACTGATGACAGCGAGTATGGAACTTACGTAAGGTGGCAGATGGTTCATCCAAATGAGTTGGAGAGTTGTCTCTGGAAACAGATTACGCGCTAGTGTTTGCATTCGGCGAAGTAAGTGGGATGGCCGTTGGTTACCGAGTTTTGTTTCTGTCAGGAGCTTGTGAAGTCGACGACTGTCGGATTCTTCGTATGTATCGATGAGGCGTTTCTTCAGAATAGTGTACTGATTCGTTTTTGGCATGTTGTAGAGTAGATCTTCGATTTGCTCGATGTCTTGTTTTTCAAGGCGCGTTATTAATTTTTGTGCAAGTTGTGCTTCGTCTCCTCCGAGTTCGCTGGTTGCTGCCTCGAACGAGAAAAACCAGAGTTGTGGTTTGTCACGCCAGAATGGCGGAATGCGCATGGAGAGTGCCATAGAGAGTTCTTCGTAATGTTGCTTGTGTGTATCTTCTGTGATTTGGGCTGCTTCGGTCGTCATGTTTGCGATATGTGATTCCTTTGTTATTATTCTCCAAGAAGGGTTTCGTTGCTTGTGTTGCTCAGGAACTCGGCTTGAGTTAATAGGTATATGTGCATGGAAGGCTCAGATGTTTTCTTGAACGTATTCTTGCGGGTGTGCTTCAGCACCTCGTTATGTGTTCTTGCGGGGTCACCACTTGTACAACGTGGGAGCGGCGTCGCGTCACCACTTTAGCGGAAGTGGTAGTGTGATTACCACTACGCTAATGTCAGAAGGTTGAAATAAAATAACTGACTCCGTTTGTGTAGACTAGTAATCGCTTTGGCAGCTGGATTACGAATCTCCTTTTATTGAGCTAAGCAGGTTATATTTAAAGGAAACCAAAACAGAACACGTGCAAGAATTACAGAGAAAATACAAATAATTTTAAAGTCGTAAAATAAATGAAAAACAAGGAATTAACAATACAAATGAGTAACAATGAATAGAAACAATATAAGTATACAATAAAACTAAACAATAACAATGTGCTGTATTGTAACTGGGATTTGTCGGCAAGATGGTAATTACACCCAGGTAGCATGTGGTCGCCACCTGGGCGGTGAGTCTTTAATATCGCTGTCTTAAACCGACTAAGCTTGAGAAATTATAGTGCCGCTGGTTTTTCGCCTAAGTTGTTGTAGTACACACATACCACGTTTGATGTAGGTATGTGTGTCGCTACACTATTTTACATCCAATTACAAGTATAAAATTGAAGTACATACGTATGAGTTCTATGCAACAAGTTTGTACGGACCGAATTTACTTCTATATTAGTTTCATAAGGTGAGTTAACATTGTTGTTAACTTTAGATTGCGACAGTACTGTTTTTAGTGTTAATGTATGTAGGGTTGTGCCACTTCAAGGAATATAGCTGGCTTATTGGATAACTTTCGTCGATGTAAGTATGAACTAATAAAAGTTATCCAATATGATCAAAACTACGAGCAAATGGTGTGTTAAAATATTTAGCGACCATAATGTGTTTACTAATATTTAGGTATATGTTTGAGAATAACTTTACACGTTAGATGAATTTATTTAAACATGTTTAGTATGATAAATATTCCATAGGAATTAGCGTCCGCGAATTCATTCGCATTTATTAGAACGTGACATGTCGATTGTTAGTAAAAATATATTTAATCTGATAAATACTTTCAGGTAAACGACTTGAGAATGGCCGAATAACATTATAATACAGCTGCTGAGGCGGATGCCCCGCCATCTAGTTTGTTTCGTTTAGTTATTTTCATGCATCGATACGGGGGTGACGTCTGGCATTTTTGACTTATGTGCACTTTTTTCGCAACGCAACATCACCGCTATATGTATTATATAAATAACCCGCTTTTGGATTCATTAAGAAACCGTATCCCCGTCTCTCGCTGCAAAATAAACTTTATGTGAGTGAAAGAGTTACTGGCCACCAACATCAAGACACCCGTGGAAGCGATTAAGTACTTCTTATACACCACCTATCGTTCACATAATCACTAATTTCCAAATATAGACACAGTTAGGCTGAGAAGTATCGTCGTGTTCAATCATAGAAGTTCTCACACCGCCGAGTAAGCACGGCTATTTACACGCCTGTATTGCCAACAGCCAATAGTTATTTTCATAACCTAAGCATGCTCGGATTTCGTTTTGAACTGTATCGATTTGTGAGTCTAGTTTTTTATTTTTAAGAGACATCATGGTAAAGTCTACCTATGCCCATAAAAATTATTTGTAAATGATATAAATATTTGTCCTGTGGTATTCGAACCTACAATATTTACGCTGGTTAGTCAACACTTTTAACTTTAAAATCTATTGCCAAGCACTGCTAGGTGTGTTCCAGTAACTGCCTTTATAAATAAACCTCTCTGGCTTTAGCGTAGATGGTAAAAGCAATATCATTTAAAATCAGATGATGCTGTAGTCAAACGGTATTAACGTGTACGAAAATGAATGGCAATGCTTGTTGCTGTCGCCATCATGTTTTTAATTAACATATATTAATATTAGCTGATAGCCTCTACTTATTGTTTATTATCTTAATAATATATTATGTATATGAGAGAAAGGAAATTGAAAGCAAAACTATACTTTTCTTACAACATTTCTTTGTAAACAATGTTATCCGTTTACTTTTCCCTCTCTTGCGCATGTGTACAACAGTGTTTGCCTTAGTTCTCCATCAGTAAGAAAACATATAACTGATCGCCTTATGATTAAGAATGAAGTGTCTAAGAAATAAAACTAAAACAATTTCATAGAAACCTATCCAGTAGTTATTGCGTGATGCGCGCACTACAACAGTTTATGTAGGTGGTAGAGCTACGCTGAAGCTATTACTGGTTTCAGCATGAATGGTTCGGCTTGCCCGGGGTAGTACCACCCTCTCACAGAAAACCGATGTGAAGTAACAGTGGTTGCACTGTTGCGTTTCGTTCGGCCAGTGAGAGCGCCGGAGGCCCACATATTTAAAAGACCGGCAACGCACTTGTAACTCCCTTGGTGTTGCTAGTGTCTATGGATGGCGGTGATCACTTACCATCAGGTGACCCACCTGTTCGTTTGCCCCCTATAATATAAAAAAAAAGAAAAAAAATACCCCTACCATTTTATTTATATAGTTTTCATATACCTATATTTATTAAGCAGCTTATATAAAAAATACACAATTGGCTTATTCGGAACATGCATAATTTATTTAGCGACAAGTGACGGAAGGCGCTATTACGTTAGAGAGTGATATATTGGCAGAGCATCTGTGTGCGAGATCCAACCACGTTGATTTTTAGCTACAACGACATCGCTTGATCGATGGTCCGATAGTCGGTTTTTGCGGCTATAAAGCTATCATATACATAGGGGTATGTTTGTGATAGAACCAAGTTACAACTTCAAAAAGTGATCGCAGTAAAATTAGATAAAAAAGTGTTCGGTTTTTTTTAAATATATAACCAGTGCGCTTAATATCAATTTGCCATTTTTATCTCAACATGTAAAGTTTACCATGTTTATCAAAATAATTGTAAAATATAAGCGATGGTGGCTTAATCGTTGGTGTGTTCGGGTACCAAGTCGAACGACGTGAGTTCGAATATCTGCAAATGAGCCGGAGCTTTCGGTGAAGAAAAACACCGTGATAAAGCCATAGCATGACGGTTTCTTCTACGTTTGTCTGAATAGCCGTTTCCTTCAGCCTTCAAGTTGAAAATCTGTCACCAAACACATGTTGGTATGTATCGGCAGATGCACTTAAGAAGCAGTTCCTTTAAGTTTAGTTTGTTTACCATTTTGTACTAAATCGTCATTTACCGATGAGATTGTGGTTAAAATCTATAATGTATTGAAAAAATATAAACAACACTTAGTACAAGTTTTATGAAAATTTATAGGCATGTAAGAAAAGACATAAATGAATATATTTAGGATATTCGTATACATATAATGTTTGTTTCTTTTTATTTACTCTATTTCATTTAATTAGCTGTAGTCCGGTGAAGCTGTGAAGGCTCGTCAGACCAATAAAGTATTCAGTTCGAAAAAAACAAAATTAATTGTATTTTGTATTTATGTATAATTTACACATTAGCGATTTCATTTATACCTTACACGTTAAAATGTTTTTCATTATTTACCTTCTTAGCGGGAAAATGTTTACTACTTATCACATTTTGGTGGATTCCGGACATGACATTTATTGCCTTTTTCTTGCATTTTATATATTTCATTGGTCATTCATAGCATAACCATTAAATGATTATATGTATAACACAAGAGACCCAATCTTGTCCAATCAAGACCAATAGGTCAAATCAAATCAATGGTGGTAGGGCTTTTTCTAATTCCGTCTGGCTAGCTACCACCTTCAAGTTGAAAATCTATCGCCGAGCACCTGTTGGTGTGTTCCGGCAGCTGCACTTGAGAGTCAGTCTCCCTCCAGGTTTAGAGTGGTAGGACATAAATAAGTTGATGACTAAAGTAACACTGTTCTAGAAAACAGAGAACTTTCTCTTTTGTGAATATTTATTCATAAATACGAATGATTACATGATCAACCCTTGAAGATTTTTTTATAGTAGTACTTACTACTATAAAATATACTACTACTATATAATACAATACTTGAAGGAAAGTATGGTACGGTCCAAAAACAGCGGCGACAGTGGGTGTTAAATAACATCGGCCGTCAACGTCATCATGCTGACCTGCAAAAGTGTCTTTTCACGCTTCATTTGAAAGACCTGATGTCGTAAGAGGAAAGGAATACATTGGCCGAGAGGCAGTTCCCACATCTTAACAGTATGACAGAGATAAGAACTTTCGAACTTTTTCGTTTTTGCTACTTACTGTGAGTCTATGGAGACGCAGACCACGCGCCCATTTAGTTCTGTAGTGTAAAGGAGATGATGGGATGAGGTTAAACAACTTTTTAAAATAATTTCAAACTGATTCAAATAGATTTTCGTTTATGCTGTTAAAATAATAAAAAAGTTATTTTATTTTATTAAATACTGCGTATGTAGTGGCGCCTAATCGGTACAACTTGTCCTTTGAGACGCAGCTTATTGTGCGCCGCAACTGATCCTTGACAAAAGCTTTTTAAGTGAATTCGTGCGGAGCAATTCCAAGTAGGAGAGGTAACGTCTGATTGATGCCAAGCATTAACGATCTCATACAAGCTCGGTTATTTCAAATTCGTTTTATATAGTTCCTGGAAAAGAATACAAAGTAGGGGAATGCTAATTAAGGCACATGATTTTTTAACGGAAAATACTTAATACATGTTCGAAACTCGGTATCTAAATTAGTATAATTGGAATAAAACTAGTTAAAAAAAAATTCTATTGTGGGTAAATTTCAAAGATGCTTGATTTGTTAAATTAAAAAGAAAATACGACGTAATTAATTATAACAATAATTTAAGATAATCACAATTGGTGATTTTATAAGTTTTAGCATTATTGTCACCTCTTCCGTTATAAAGCAGTACAGCAGGAAAACCATAAATGTTCATTATTTTCAACAAAGGGACATTTAACGTGAAGGGGATAACAAAAAATATAAGGTTCAGAAATTATTTCATGTTTGGTCTAATTGTATTTATCACACACCATTTTTTGGTTTATGTATATTTGTCACGAAATGAACTTCTAAAAAATTATCGTATTTGAAATTTCGATATTGCAGAAGTCGTTTTTCAAACTGCCAAATTGACATTAAAATATTAAACATAGTTATTTGTATAGAACATATCTTGTACTTTTTAATTAGAAAATAGACATCGAGAAAAATCTACAAAAATCGAAGTAAACATTTTTTTTTGTAATATTGATTACGTTTTGTATTTTAAAATATGGCTTAAACTACACGTATAATGCATACCTATGGAGATAATGGAGATAAGCCAGTTAATATGTCTACACTTGGTCGTATCCGTAATCCGGTTCGCCCCTGGACGTCAGGGAAATAGGGGCAGGATTTTTGACAGTCGCCTGGGGAGGGTACGCCATTGTGGGGGCGTACTTCTCCCCGAACAGACCCCTGCGGGAGTTCGAGCGATTCCTGG
Organism: Antheraea assamensis; assembly: GCA_035772565.1. NCBI lineage: Eukaryota > Metazoa > Arthropoda > Insecta > Lepidoptera > Saturniidae > Antheraea > Antheraea assamensis. The sequence continues at coordinate 1,051,026 of JAQQSE010000069.1, forward strand.
ACTCCCTGCAGGGAGCAGTCAGGCGGCTGTCGCCGCTCCCCGTGGTCCTCATGGGGGATTTGAATGCTAAATCGAGGACCTGGGGTGCGGCAACTCCGAACCTCCGGGGCACGGCCGTTGAGGAGTGGGCAGCCGAACTTGAGCTGTCCCTCCTCAACCAAGGGAGCGTCCACACGTGCGTGCGGCAGAACGGGGGGTCAGTGATTGACATTTCTTTCGCCACCCCGTCTGTCGCGCGCCGTGTCCGGGGGTGGAGGGTGCTTGAGGAGGTGGAGACCCTATCGGACCACCACTACATCAGGTTCGAGGTCTCCACCTCCCAGGCCAGCCGAGTCACCCGCCCCCGTAGGGGCGTGACGTTTCCTTGTTGGGCGATGAGCCGCCTCGACTGTGAAAGAGCTGAAGAGGCGGCCATCGTCCAGGTCTGGGCTATGCCCCTCCCGACCGGGGGGGACGTCGACGCGTCCGCTGTTCGCCTCCGTGATGCCCTCACGGAGGTATGCGACGCGTCGATGCCGCGGAGCGTACACCGTCTGAACAGAAGGGCGGTGTACTGGTGGTCGGTGGAGATCGCCGATCTCCGTGCGGCCTGCTCCGCGGCCCGGCGGCTATTCGGGCGCAGCCGCCGGAGAAGCCGACGGGACCCCGGGGAGGAGGCCCGGCTGTATGGCGTATACAGGACCAAGAAGAAGGTCCTGCAAGCCGCCATCAGCCGGGCGAAGGAGGAGGCATGGGAGGAGATGCTGCAGTCGCTGGAGAGGGACCCGTGGGGGCGTCCGTACCACATGATTAGGGCGAAGTTGCGTGGACGGACGCCTCCCACCACGGAAACTCTCCAGCCGGAGGTAGTTGGGAGGACCGTGGGAGCGTTGTTCCCCGACCCTCCCAGCATTGTGTCTCCTCCCATGCCCCCACCTCAGGCGGCAGTTGCGGAGGAGCTCGTCGGCCCTCCCCCTTCAGTCACGGAGGAGGAGATGGGGAGGGCGTTTGAGCGCCTCCGCAACAGGCGGAGAGCGCCTGCCCCTGATGGGGTCCCGGGCCGGGTGCTCACTCTCGCGATGGGTAATTTGGGAGGGTGTCTTCGGGAGCTGCTCAGTCAGTGCCTGTTGGCTGGGCGGTTTCCGAAGCCCTGGAAGCGGGGGCGGCCTGCCTACTACAGAAGGCAGGCCGCCCCCCCGACTGCGCGTCCGCATATCGGCCCCTCGTGCTGCTGGACGACACCGGGAAGGTGCTTGAGAGGATTATTTCCTCCCGGGTCGTCCAGCACCTGGAGGGTGCGGGGCCAAATTTGTCGGATGCGCAGTACGGCTTCCGGGCAGGGCGCTCAACAATTGACGCCCTGACCCTCCTGAAGTCGCTGTCCAAAGAGGCGACCTCCCAGGGGGACAGGGTTCTGGCGGTGTCCCTGGACATCGCCAACGCCTTCAATAGCCTGCCGCATGCAGTCATAAGGGAGGCACTCCGGTATTTTGGGGTGCCCCCTTACTTGCGGCGGCTGTTGGAGGCGTACCTGGAGGATAGGGAGGTTGCCTATGTGGACGGCGACGGGCGAATGGTCCGGCGGGAGACGGGGTGTGGAGTTCCACAGGGGTCGGCCTTGGGCCCACTCCTGTGGAACCTGGGCTACGACTGGGTGCTCCGCGGCGCGCTCCCATGCGGAGCGCGCATTATATGCTACGCGGATGACACCCTAGTCGTAGCCCGGGGCAAGGAATGGGAGAGTTTGGTGCGCCTGGCCACGGCAGCCACAACTGTCGTGGTTGGGCGCATCCGGAGGTTGGGCCTCAGGGTGGCCCTCAATAAAACCGAGGCTCTATTATTTCACGGGCCTCGGCGGGGGCTACCACCTGGGGCCCATTTGATTGTGGATGGCGCCCGTATCGGGGTGAGGACCCGTATGAAATATCTGGGTCTCACCCTGGACGGGCGTTGGCGGTTCGAGCCCCATTTCGAGGGGCTCGGGCCGCGTATAGCAGGGGCGGCGGTGGCGCTCGGCCGACTGCTCCCCAATATCGGGGGGCCAAGTGCCGGGTGCCGCCGACTCTATATGGGAGTCGTGCGAGCGATGGCCGTCTACGGGGCCCCGGTGTGGTCCGATGCCCTCGGTGCCGATAATGTGCGAGCGTTGCGCGCTGCGCAGCGCATTGTGGCACTGAGGGCAATCAGAGGATACCGCACCGTGTCCTCGGTGGCGGCCTTCACGCTCGCCGGCTCCCTGCCTTGGGAGCTGGAGGCGGGGGTTCTTGCCGCCGTGTACGAGTTCACGGCGGCAAGGAAACGTTTGGGGGAGCCTCCGGCTCCCAGGGAGATAGAGGGAAAGAGGCGAGAGGGGAGGGAGGCTGCTATGGAGCGGTGGCGGCAGGATCTGGCGGACGCGCGATATGGGCGATATACGGTGGACGCCGTCCGCCCGGTCCTGCCGCAGTGGTTTGACAGGAAATGGGGCTCCCTGACGTTCCGACTGGTGCAGGTACTGACTGGCCATGGCTGTTTTGGCTGGTACCTGCACCAGATCGCTCGCAGGGAGCCGACCGCCGCATGTCACGAGTGCGGCGCCGAGAAGGACACCGCGCAGCACACTTTGTCCGAGTGTGCTGCGTGGGAGGTGCAGCGTCGCACTCTGACTGCGGCGGTAGGAGGAAATCTGTCGCTGCCGAGCGTGGTTGCGGCCATGCTCGGCAGCGAAGACGCCTGGATGGCGATGGCCTCCTTCTGCGAGGAGGTCATCTCGCAGAAGGAGGCGGCGGGGAGGGCCCGAAAGATGGATCCTCTGAGCGGCCCTCTCCGCCAAAGGAGGGCCGGTGGAAGGAGGAGGCGATATGCCCACCTTCTTCCACCTCCGTAGCCGGACCTGAGGTGATGGGCCGGGGGGCTCATCACCTCATTGCACAGGTTCGGCGGACGAGGGGAGGTGGCTGGTCGTGTACCCAGCTTACCTCCCTATAAGGACGGAGCCCGGCGGCCATCTTTCGCCGGGCTGACCGCTGGGGACGGCATGGCGATAGCTCAGCACGGTCCCATGCCGCCCCAACGTAAAGCGGTGGCCGGTACACCGTGGGGTTTTAGTCCGTGCGAGTCGGACATAACCCATTCTCTCCCCCGGGAGGATGGGTATCCATAAGGGATTTCCCCACGTAAAAAAAAAAAAAAAAAGAGATATCGTGCTAAACACTACCATACATCATACTTTAACGGTCTATTTTATCTACTGGGTTTCTTTTTCTATCAACAGAGTAGTACCTCCTATTAGAATTTAAGGTAATATATATTATTATTTATATATTATATTATGTTTATATATTATATTATATTTATATATTATATATAGTTTGACCGGCCCCGCGCTCGCCCGCTCAATAATATATCGGGCGAGCACGTCCCGGGCCGGTCAAACTAACACTACTTACCACTCGTAAACCACGTAGGTAATATTATCGCTACAATATTAAATACGACATGTATATACATCAATCGACCTAGCTCCTTAACTAATTTAGATCCTATTTTAAAAGTCCCTGTGTATTATAAGTATACTTTCAAAATAAAAAAAAAATCTTACTTATGACACTAAAATTCTGTTTTAATGCATTTACATGCATTTAAAATTTGACTGTAAAGTTATTCTGTCTGAATAGCTACTGCCACAAAAAGGAATTTCAGGTATGACTAACCCTTAGAAGCGCAAAGCTTGATAAATAGAAATCTGGGTGTGCCCTTAGGACCGCACGATAGAAGTGAAAAATTTTCCACCATTAATAATATGCAGCTAAATTGCATTTCACTTTAAATAGTGTTTGAGTACTTGCTTTACTTTATACGCACAATATGTACATATTGTATTGTATTGTATTGTATTGTATTGTATTGTATTGTATAGAGCGATTATATATAAAAATACATTATATTATAATAGTATTTAATTATTATGGTGCATAATTAAAAACATAACTTTTGGAAAGATGCTTTCCTTGTCAGACAGTAAACATGGCTGATGGCGACTAGACCCGAGTATACAAGATTCAGTGCTTCACCAACCCGAACGCGCTTGATGTCGAGTTGAGTCGAGTAAACCCGATAAAGCGTCTCCCACCCGAACGTGATTGTTCGCTTTTATACCTACTAGAATTACATTTAGGTTGTATGTGAACGAATTTCAGAATCTCATGTTTTCGTTGTACACTTCACGTGATATTACAAACGACCAACCATTATTATTATTAGGTATGCTGACAAAAATGCAATAAAATTATTTCTCTACGATACTGGTAACATTGACTATTAAAATATTTTCCTAATGATTTATCTGATGATACACAGTTGTATTGTTTGTAATTTTAATAAAATAGTAAATATATTATGGTCTAGGTCTTGAAATTTAGATCATAAAATATTAAAAGTCAAGACAAACGAACATGTCTATAATGGAGTTGTTTCCAATTATTGGTAAGAAATCTTGTCTTAACAAAAATGGAAGTATAAAAAATAAAATGTAAAACGTCAATGTAAGTTCTTTTCAGTAATCTTTAAAAGCTTTCGAATATTAAAAAAAAGTAAAAAGGCATTTCGAAATATTTTGATTTCATTTTGTAATCTTGTTTTAATTGTGTAAAAAATATTTCAATGGAATAAATTATGGTAATTACTTATTATTCTTTCGCCGTTTTTATATATATTTAATTTAAAGTAAACAACATAAGGCAGATTATCATTAAATATTTCCAAAACACTGGGAGGCCAGAAACATGAACGGACATAACAATTGAATTGTTGAATACAAGCACTGTTATTCATCAGGAAACGGTAGGAAGGTCGGCTTCGAGGCAAAATATGGACTGTGTTTAACAGACAATAATTAATTTATAAAGGTCCTGAATATTTGAACATCTGTGGAATATAAATTTTATTGTACAATAATATTACTTATTTCAACAAAACTGCTTATTCTTTCACTAGAAGTATTAAATAAAGAGTATGATGTAACAAATTGCAAACATGCAACATCTGACTATGTAAAACTTTAAAAATCGAAGATCTTATGATCCATTTACAAATTGAAGACCTATACAACGAATCATCAATTATACATAACGAAGACAACTTTGTCCATACACTCTAATAAATGTACAAAAAACTGTATTTATATGTTTATTGATAACTAACTTCACGCGGTTGCTCTACGAAACGTTGTCCTTATAATTACTTGAAGTGCAATTTCCCAAATAAGTTCGCTCGTTCTAAAGTTATGCGCTTACATACGTCCGCAAATGGATTGTCATTTATATAGATAGATTAAGTAACTTCATCTTTAGAGGAATCTATTAATCTAATGCGGCTTTAACTCATTCAGTGTTGGAGCAAAATTGCGTTTGAGTTTCAGTAACCATTGATTAATATGCGGAACTTGCCGTCCTCGGTTAGAATGCGGTCTAATCTGAATCCGGCTATCGTTTCGGTATTTCTCAGATGTTCACCGATGCCAGTTATTTTTTTTGTTGCTGCTTTAATCAATATATATATGATAAGTACTTTGTCCCTGTTTATAAAATCGGTAAAGACAGAAATCACAAAAAAACTGTTATTAGTCTTCAACTTTATTATAAGTAGGTATACAATAATATACCGTGAGGAAAGTGTGAAAACTAGGCCAATTGTAAAAGTAGAATGTATCAATAATGACGTCATATTTTTTCGAACAATATGCTGACAATTTCAACTTTATCAATAAACGATAAGGAAGAATATCTGTTGAGATGTGAGCGATCCGACAGATCCCAACGAGAATGCAATTTGCCTCAGCTGTCAATCGGATGCAGATTTCTACGATGGAAATCGAATATAGATATTCGAAGAACGCCGAAGTTATTACGGAAACATATTACGATTATAATAAATTAAAGAATAGTATAGTTGTTGTAGTAATAGAATGTATATTTACGAGATGGTTTGTTTGTTACCTTCTATTAAAAAAACATCTATTTGTCAAAACACGTTTCTGTTGCAAACTTTAGCAAAATATCCACTTATTTTGCACAACAACAGGCTGACGAATTTCTCAGTCGTGTCAGTGAGAAACGTCTTGATTGAAATTACCGTGTCTCTTTATTTAAGTCACGTTCGGAAAACGCGACGGGAATTCAATCGTAAAAGCTGGGCTTATGTGTTAGACAATTTAATTCCGTTTTACTTAAATTAGATGGCTCCGTGCAAACTATATGGACTGAAAAAAAATTAAATATTCGTTTTCATTCATTTTATGGCATTGTATAGTTTATAACATCGCAACTCGTAACTAATATATGCGAAAGTGACTGTGTTTATTCATTACGCTCTAACTACTAAACTGATTATCCTGAAGTTTTGCATACACGTTACCGGGGGTATAGAAACGGACATAGGCTACCATTCATCCAGAAAAGAATGTACTGCTCTCTAGGGAGAGATCAAACCTACACTAATGCGAGTAAAGCCACGGGCGAAGCTAGTTAGATATAGCTAGAAAATGTAAATCATGCATCAAATACAGAGGTTTTGACGTTTTCGTTAAAATTAATTCCGATGCTGTGATGGTGAGAAACATGGTGATCGACCGAATATACATCAAATGTTGTCGTATATAAAACCTTCTCTGTAAATGGATATCATATACCTGAACTAGTCGATCTCGAAACACGAGGAGTCCTCTCGAATCTAATCATCGTATTGCATTTTTACTATACTTCTGTCACCGTTTTACTATTACATTTACTATTTTATTCGCGTCGTTGAAAGTTGATTGAATTCGGTTCTTTCTATCGGTACTCGAGTAATAAATTCATACCAATAAAACGATGCTCTATAAAGCGATATAACTTTGTTAATGCAAGTAATAAAGGAAGTCTAAGCACTTGAGAAGTATCTATTGTAGGAAACCGCAACGTACAAAGTTTGTTCCTGCAGCAACGACGAGAATGGTTGCAATAATAATGTCACTTTAGAAATATGAAAGTATATACATTTCTGTGTGTATACGATACAGCATTGAAATCTAACATTTTTTCTTTATCTGTATAATAGAAATTAATTAGAATATAATAATAAATAGTTTTTCAAAGAAAAACGAACCGCCTCCATAAAATGCGACTCAAACCTGTAAAATGGTATTTTATTCACTTCATTTTAGATAATTACATTGTCTTAGTTGAAAAAAAAAATTTAGATACAATTGTTAAATTCAAATAATACCTATTATATATTATTTTAAAGTCGGCGCCTAGACCTCCTTATTTCCTTATTTAAAAGGCAAAAGACATGTAAAGAGTATTTTAGATTTTCATTTTTTAGCTGGCATAAAATTCAAATCCGAACATACATATGTACACCTACTACTACACACGGGTCGAATACAGAACTTCCTTTTTTGAAATCGGTTAAAAATTATATTTTGTTCCCGTAATGGGAATGTTGCAGTTTTATCTCTTATCTATGGCATTTTATCTTAATCAACTTAGCTTATGCACACGTAATCCTATGTTAAATAATAATATTTTTAACTACCACTTCATTTTATTATCAGTATTAAAATCTTTAAACATAATCTTAAATTCTATAAAAAAAATTCTCATTTATCATTCATTCATTTCTGTTTGGCTATTGTTTAATGTTTTTTTTTTTGCTTTACTAGTTTCATACCTTTCATTTGTTCAAATTTATTGTATAGTATGTTACTGTATATTGGACATTAACAACACATGGAAGATTTTTTGCGACGATTGGTCAGATGCGCAATCTGGATCTTCTTTTCCGCGGGATTTTTGTATACCGATGTAATTCTTCACCAAAAGCGCAATACCAAGGCTTGGACCAGCAGACATCAAGTCGATACTCTACTGAGCTTATCCATTCGACCAATTATGGAGTTTTGATGACTCGTTGTGGTTGCGACTAATCAATTAAAGGAAGAATATTTATGGCATTTTCTCATACATCATTTGTATTATACGATCTTTTAACATGCAAAAACATGATTTCGATGTCTTAATTCGTCAGGCGTTTTTATTACGTTATTACTTGGTAAACAGAAGCTTGCCAGTGGCCTGATAGAATACGTTGCGCCCCGGAAATAACATTGTAAGCGCCACACCGCGTCTATTTAATTGTCTTGGGGAGAAAAGGAAAATAACTTCGATATCATTTTATTAACGTTTTAGGCGTAAATAAGAAATGAAATATTTCATCATTGCATATTAACTGTAACACATTTTACAATAGTCACAGGTTTTTACAGAGTCATAATAATAAGTCATCTTGTTTAGTCCGAGATCGGTGCAATAAAAGTATTATATTATTATTCAGGAGCGTATAGTAAAACTGTTACTTCATTGTATATATATTCTTTATACCATCAATGTTTATTTGAAATCAGATATGTTTAATAATTACCTTACTAGAATATTATAAATATTCCTTTTTAATTTTTACCACATCTCTATTTATTCTGTGGGGCAAAACTTTCTTATCGGATCGACGACTTTTATGGTTAAATTAGAAAGGTTATTTGTTTTGTACAGAATCAAATTTCTGTGGTGCGTACTTTATTTTTTTATCAAAATTAGTATCTACTAGCTGTAACTCATGATTTCGTCTGCATTATTTATTAACTTAACAATATATTTTATGTACAAAGGAAAAACATTGTAACTAAAAATATGCTTTGCCAAAAATATTTATTTATAAGCAATGTTCTTATTTACTTTATCGCTCCTGCGCATGCGCACCACACCACTTGCACCCACTTCACGCATTGCTAAATGCATCGTTAGTTTTTTAAAACCTAAATAAATCTATATTAAATTACGATATAGTGATATTTTTTTAGATAAGAACCGAGTGTTTAAAAACTAAAACTAAAAAAAAAATTATCTGTCTCTATACTGTAGTTCTAGCGTAATGCGCGCATAATAGTAGACCTCTATCATATTTATGTATATAGAAAAGAGATAGAAGATATGAGATTTACTGCAACCACCCAGGTTTTTCATCGAGACAGAAATGCATACGGTTACCTACTTTTTTCTCGTACTTAACTACAATACAATATCTTTTGATAGAGTGAACCGATTTGAATGAAACAAATACTAAATGTTATTCTAGGCTATGCGTTATCAGTTTCTTAGTTTACGTATTATTATAAACGTTATACTTTAACAGTGATGCGTGCACAGACAAACAGACAGACATTTATCTAAATGATGAAAATCAAATTCTGCATACACGTTGTTACGGCTACAGAAAAGGACGTGGAGTACATTCCGAAAAAATGTACTGTTCTTGAAGGTTATATCAAATCTACATGATGCACATAATGAGAGCGATGCCGCGTGTAAAAGCTAGTATTTTTATAAATAGTCTGTGTAATATTAAATTACGGGCATGTGCTTATTTAGAAAGGATGCCATTATGATGTGGCTCCTTCACAACATGCATAACGAATTTCTTCAAGCTTAACAAAATAAGATTACCATTTAGCGTTTCGCTAGATGCCAAGAAGAATGATTTCTATCTTTAGGTTAGAATGTTATCATCTTAAGATGCATTTTCACTTGACACTAGCTCATAATTTTGCTAAACGATTGCTTAAAATATAATTTAAAAAATTGGTTGTCTGTAAAGTCAGTTTAAGGACGATAATTTTACGTGATAACTTCATAAGAAAACATTGATGAAATATTGCATACTTTTATGCATTTAATTTAATTATTATCACTGAATTACCGATGGAGTGGAAGAGAGATAGATGCGTCACAAGGCGAACACATAGGCCGATCGCGTCTCTCTATCGCTTGTTTCGCGCTCTCGCTTTGCACGCTCGGCTCAAGGGGAACGTGACAATGAGTCACGTTTTTTCGTGCGTGCAGCCGGCGTTCATCGATTTAACACAAAACACTTTTCATAACTGTTCATTGGAATTACATTACATGTTATCCAGACTATAGCAAAGAAGACGTACTTTTTTATTAGTGAAATGAAGTACGCACTGAAATTTTGATTCCGAATATCAACATTTCTTGTTGTAGTTATATTTAACTACTCGTTACAACTCTTGAGATATAAATGGTAGACTACTAGAGAAGTAAGGTTCTTAGAATCTATAGCGCGTTACAATGAAATCATTCTACTTTCGAATGAAAGAGCCCCTAAAACCCTAGAACTTTTCCATTGACAATGTAAAAAATCACAAACAGTAGTAACGGAAACTTTGTGATCCTGTATCTTACGTGATTTACTAAAAGGATTTTGTTTTGTATAAAGAGCGGTCGCGGTACTGCAGCCCCTTGGGAGTTTTTATTTATGGTTGATCCGGTCATGTGGACGCAATATTGATTGAAGTCCAGCTCGCTGGGTAAGTAAACAGACGCCCGCCCGTATTCGCAATATCTACGTCAGCACAGGCATTTTAACTGTATCACATAAAACCTGTACCTTTTATAAAGTTTTTTTTAAATATAAGTCATATCCGTATTTTTCAGTTATATTGAACGGAGATAGTTATTAAAAAAACCTGACCCGTATAAAATAACAAATATAATAACCACAGGGTTTTAATACCTTTTTCTATGAGACTGGCGTAATCGCTCGGTATATTAATAACTCAGTCACATAATACGTTGTACGACATAATATGTCGTTGTAATAATACGTTTATTTATGTAATATATTACTTTATTGAAGAGATATTTATTATATGTATGTGTTAAATTTAACAGGGTGAAGTTTATTTATTGTGTTACTGTGCTAACTACATTGAAACCACCCTTTGTTTTTTCTCTGGAACATATCCATCCAAAGGTTGCCTGCCGGAAAGGAATTGGTCTCATCAATAAGGGTCCCTTTTCATTGCTAACCATGTAATCGAAATACTCAACGGTGCGTATGAATACTTGCACGCTGTAAAATATAGTTTCTATGAATAAATGCGAATACAGTTAATAAAAATTGAATAAAGAGAAACTATGATTTATATTCAGACTATCAACGATTTAGTTTCTATTTAAAGTTGTTGAATGTGATATGGTTTCTTGATTTAAGTAAAACTGACTAGTGTCCACTTTTATAACACTTTTATATAAAATAGGCTTACAAAAGCGACCAACGTTGCTCGCGAAGTGAGGTTTAAGGGTTCTTATAAAGTTAGTCGGGACTCGTAATTAATTTAACAAATATAAACGGAAGCCGAGTGAAATTTTCGAGATGTTCAAAACGTTCGTTTCGTTTATATTGGAGTTATTCTAACGTATTGATTTTGAAGAGTCTCTAAAAGCAAATTTGTCGTTGCCACAAGTAAATTATTTCCATTTTTTTTTGCATTTCAAACACTCAGAATAGCTGAGATCGAGTTATTGGAAGGTCAAGTCGTAGTGGTCGATTGGTGTAACCGTAAATTGAAAATGCAAATACATATAATAAAATATTCAGGGGTAGTTTATAGATATATAATATAACTAGCTGTGCCTGCGACTACGTTCGCGTGGAATTTCAATTGTAAACGCAGTGATTAATAAAATCATAGATAAACAGGTGTATTAAAACTCGATGGGTATATTTAAAATATACATATATAATTTGCCATTTTTATATCTGGATTTTAAAAAATCAACCGAGGGGTAAATGTAATAATTTCCTCTGTTTAGTGTTTTAGTATAATTTATTAAAATATATGTATATATATGTAAATTATATATTATATGTCATACCGATGTATAAACTATTAACATACCAAATTTTTATTTTATATAACCAAATCGGGTGAGAGTGCCTTAAGCGCTCCCCTTAGTAGTCTGGTGGAACTGTAGAGGCCTTACGAAGCCAATAGTGTAGGTCACTTCGAAAAAAAAGGTGTGTGTGTGCGATTCACACACGATAGAAGTGAAACTTCAGTAAATCGACAAAAGAATGAGATGAATATATATAACAAGGGTAGGATAATTACAAAGTATATTTGTTTAAAAATGAAAGTATTGTGATTAATTTTAAAATATATTTTATATTTTATTTAACATATGTTACATAATTTATTGCTCAAGTTCCATATTTTCAGTTTCAACAAACAAGATATAAAAATACTCACATATACTGTTAAATAATAACACATCACGCTGACTTCTTACAAAAAAGCTGTAATACGCAGCCGCATACAGTGTACAGTAGTACACGTACTTTTCACATATACTAACACACGCTAAATGCTCAAATACAAGCAAGTATTAAACAGTGTGCAATATACATACACACCGACATTTCCTCTCTCGCTCTGGTGTGTCTCTTACCTGTCGTTTTTCCGTTGCATCTGGTTTGAAATCACAACGATTCTAAAGAAGTTTCACTTCAAAAATTTTGCGTAAATTTCTTTTACTTTGTATTTTTCTATAAGTGAGATATACATGTATATTAATGTAAATATGTATGTGAAACATTCTGTATATTATAACGGTGTATAATCTACCACCATACCAAATTTCGTCAAAATCCGTCCAGTAGTTTTTGCATGATTCCCGTACTAACGATAGACAGACAAAAATTCTAAAAACAATAGAAATGCGTTCTGTTATTGTTTCTCAGGTCCCCCCCTTACATAAGATTTCCATAAATATAGTAAATGTACAGATTTCGTCTCGTTAGCCTTTTATTATATGTATAGACAAAAGATGATCAGACAAAATGGTACAATGGTAATGGTACAAAATTGTTTTCCTGTTTGTGTTAACTAAGTTTAATATTTTCCATGAAATTATAAAGAATTAATAGATTTAGGTAAATATTTTAATAATGAGCGATAGCGAGCGAAAAAATTAACTAACCTTATTCTTCAATCACCTCGTTGGTACTCGAGTGTTCATTGCGCTTCACGGAGTCCCGTCTGCGTCCAAGGCTCCAAGCAAATTGGGAATCTGCGATTACTCGGATCCTCTTCGAATAACGGTTGTTCGAAATTAGAAATAATTTTACTTCAAAAAACCACCTTTCTACATGAAAAACATTAAAACAGAAAAGTCTTTCGTGCTATGAATTAAGCATATAAAAATTGAACTAACCTAATAAAATTTTAATATTAATAATAAAAGTCAGGCGATTATTATCTATACAATTAAACAAAATTCAAATGTCAGTTTGTAATGCCAAAATGACCGCTTTTTATTAAATTAGATATGAAAGTATACAGGGCATTTATAACAAAAAAAGTGTGTGTATTTTTTATATTATATGGGGCAAACTAACAGGTGGGTCACCTGATGGTAAGTGACACCGCCGTCCATAGACACTAGCAACAATAGGGGAGTCGCAAGTGCGTTGCCGGCTTTTTAAATATGTGGGCCTCCGGCACTCTCACTGACCGATCGAAACGCAACAGTGCAACCACTGTTACTTCACGTCGGTTTTCTGTGTGTCGGGTGGTACTACCCCGGGCGAGCCAACCCATTCATGCTGAAACCAGTAATAGCTTCAGCGTAGCTCTACCACCTACAGAACGTACTTATGTACACGTTTTAGAAGTTATACTTCTTTGGCGTAACAAGACAATAATCTTATCAAAAATTTTATCGTTTCGCCTTATTCTACATTACACACTAACAATAGAAAAAAGGTATTTAATACAAACATACTTTTTTTGAAAACAAAAAAATGTTGACTATAGCTTACTTCAGGGTGTTTGTTTTTCATGACGGTGTGCGCGCGCATTGCAAAAATTTACTCTCATCATTTTTCCCTAACGCGCCAAAAGAAGTATAACTTCAAAAACGGTTACTAAATTTTCTGTCTGTTTCACCTAATTTCCAACATGGTCAAACTTGCTGTGACGGGACTTTAACTGGTAGATAGCTGATTGTATAAGGAGTAACTTAGATTGCTTTAATATAATTCTTTAATCTAAATATAATAATTTATAAATAAATAAACAAATGTAGACGAAGTTGCAGGCAGCTTCTAGTTATGATATATTTTCTTACGAATTATGACTTAGTTTTCTTGTTATAACAATTTCTTTATTAGCTAGCTTAGTACGTAATATTTTCGATAAACACCATAAGTATCAGAGATAGCGGTCTGCGATCAATCAAGACTCCGAAGTTACGCAAATGTTTTGATACAAATAATATATGAGGTACGCATGAAATGGTTGTAAAATCTAGTTTCTTACGTTATAAGCCAATATAGTGAAGGTAGAAAATTGTTATCATGAGATTCTTCATAAAAACGAATCTTGATTATTATCTAAAAACGATCTGTTGCTGATTCGTTTTTGACAAGATAATTAAGGAAGTGTAATTTGAAATTTAATTAAACTTCACGCTTGTTTTTCGTCTAACAATAATTTGCCTTCGATTTACGAATAAATGAAATTTGATAGTGCTACATAACTTGATACCAGATAAACAATAAAAGTTATCACAAGCAGAAGGTTATACTGATTCGTTCGTGCTATCACAGTATAAAGGGAATTATTATTAGATAAACGTCGAAGAAGCCAATCTTCCGGGACTCAATGGTCTGCTGCCAGAAGTCATCATGTATGATTATGACGGATCGCATCGGTGTCGTCCAACTTTACATGGACTTGTACTGTGTTGTTGTATACCTAACCCAATACGTTATTTTATTTTAATACGACAATGATACGCATCTTTCCTTCCTTTTTTCCCACATACTATTCCATCAATTGAATTAATGACTTCGTCTTTGGTTGTACTACTGTAGGATCTTTTGTTCACATGACCTCATTACTTTTAAGAAGAGTATTGCAGAAGGCTTGCAAAGTAATTACTGTTCGAGTACTTAAATTAATCAGTCGATAAAGATCAAATAGGGTCTGGACTTTGTGAGATTTGTCTTAAGGTCGTGCGAGAATGAGGGAGCATCGTCAATCTCACCGCATCTAAGCCGCAAGGAGCCACAGATTACCCAAAGGATATAGACAATGAGCGTCTACTCTAATATCTCGCTGGCTGTAGCGAATTCGGCACAAATATTATTGGGTATTCGAACTACGATCGTTTACATTATAGTTCAGTACCTTTTTCCAGTCTAGTTTCAAGCTTTAATCTGTATGAGAATTATACAAAACTTGGTCTTGCTTTTATGCGAAAATAAATGTCTACTTGAATTAATAGTCTCGTATAAGGTTGTTTTTTTAATATTCATCTCGTTTTACTTTAGTTTTTGGGGTCGTCCAAATGACGCAAATACTATGAAAAGATTCTTTCGTCCATCAGATAACCGCCAAGATAACCTATAATCATAGAACTTAACTTGAAATTCTATAGTCTATATTATATCGCATTATTACAATTTTTAATTTTATTCGGTAAACATTTATTTTGTAAAACGTCTTTTGAATAAAGTTTCATATAAACATTTGGGGTTAAACTGGACCATAAATAAAGTTTATCGACCTGTATAATAAAACAAGAAATTTCAAATTTATGGTTATAATAACTTTCGAATTTACGTGACGAATCTTATAAACTCGGTTTAAACACTTTGTTAAGTCATCTTTCTTTATCCAAAAATGACGGCTTTAAGTCTGTATATTTAGGTAATATTCTTATCTTATTTAATTTTCACTTAAAACGTTTATTTTGAAGGTGGTCGTGATAGAATTTGTAAATATAGGGTATTAAATATTTTGATGAAAATACCGCCTAAAAATGTTATACATTTATGGTTTTTTCTTAAGTGTTTGAATATTTTTGTTGTTAGAACGTTTACTAGGCTTATGTTACAGATAGAGTGAGAGAGAGTGTGTAATCAAAGGGCTATAGGCTATAAATAGAAGCAGTCGTCTACCTATTGAAAAATAAATATTTCAATATAGTAAGACAAGAACATTTATATTTTTTTTCCTAAAATAAAATTTTGTAAGACAAATATTTATATACAACACAAATCCTGACTATAACATATTTCATGTATATTTCTAAGTGAATTAAAACGTTACTCCTTTTACAATAGTTCCGTCAAATTTAACATTAAACACACTAAATATTAAGATGCATATAAATGTTTTTTTTTTAATCCAAAATCCATTTTATAAGGCGTAAAATAATGACAAATGGTTACCTATATGCGAGCGAAATCACTGACTGATCTTTAACTCATGTGTTAGTAATGAAATAGAATAAAATAAAATAAAAAAATTAAACTTTGATTTCTTGTAAAAAAAAATTGTCATTCAGACACTAAATCTACTTTTTATGCTATTTTTATAATCTAATAGTAAATGTAAAATAGAATTATTTTATTTGAAAAGCTTACGCACACCATTAATAGGTTTTCACATACACGCTCTAACTAATTTGTCAGACATATAGCACCTCGTCATGTTGAATGCCTTTTATGGAAAAATCCAATGAAACAGAGATAGAAAGTATGATGGTTCCGTAGTTATATATATTTAACTATTGCTTTTTGATATAATGCTTACCTTTATTTTATTTGAATTACAGAGTGATAGAGGTTTTTAATAAATTCATATTACAACTATATTTTCATATCGTAAATAATCTATAAGAAAAATTAAGTGATTGTATCCCACTTGTAACAGGCTGTCTGGGATAGTGGCAGGTTATTACGCTTACTGACGTTCCAAGAATTCGATTTCCTTATAGGATAAATTTGTACGATTAATGTGATTTTTCAAATTTTATAATTGTCATGTGTTATAGAGGACACTCATGACGAATATAGCATTATAAAACTTACCTGTCTTTCTAAATTTAATTTAAAAATAGTTTCACTGATTTTTATAATATTTTGTCGACGGCAAGAATATCTCAATTGTTAATCATTAGGTTATATGAATTGCCAATAATTTTTTTAAAGGTATAAAGAAAGAAATAAATTCATTCGTTTTAATTTATTCTGAACCGATTTTTATCACATCATGTGTGTTAGAATCATACATCATATCGAATTTGATAACATATAAACATTGTTAATAATACTTTACGAGTAAAGATGAAAATAATCAGTACTTAATAAGCTTGTGCGGAGCCGCGAGCATAATTACATGTACATAAATATTATATCTGGTATTTGATTGCTCTAAGATAAGTTATATTAATTTCGAATGAGATTACCGTAATATACAAAGTGATCCTCATACTATTATTTATTACTATAGATATACTATATATATACATTTATTACTATTCTGTCACAGTTCATCGACATATTTAGGCGGTGCAGGTTTTTGTAGTTCGGTCTGCCCAACCCTACTAGGACCACTTATATTACAATTTATGACTTGATAACAGTTTGACAATGCTATTTGCATCGTGACACTTTTTTTACGAAGGTGCCGCAGAGGACGTAATGAAACACAATTGTAATTGAGTTTTTTTTTAATAAAGAAGAAATAAAATGATAGTAATTATTTTTACTTAGTGGAATAGAGTAAGCCTTTTTATTATTATATTTGAATTATTTAAATGTATACGTTAATCATAATTCGCTATAGAACCCATTTACATTTATCTGTAATCTGTAGGTGGTAGAACTACGCTGAAGCTATTACTGGTTTCAGCATGAATGGGTCGGCTCGCCCGGGGTAGTACCACCCTCTCACAGAAAACCGACGTGAAGTAACAGTGGTTGCACTGTTGCGTTTCGTTCGGTCAGTGAGAGCGGCCGGAGGCCCACATATTTAAAAGGCCGGCAACGCACTTGCGACTCCCCTGGTGTTGCTAGTGTCTATGGACGGCGGTGATCACTTGCCATCAGGTGACCCACCTGTTCGTTAGCCCCCTATAATATAAAAAAATATATTATATATTTCACCTTGAAATCGAGGATGAAAATATATTATTAACTTAACAAGATTTTTGTTTACCATTAAGGGTAATAATATAAATAGAACGTTATATTTTATTCGGAAGGGGCATTGTTTATAAGAGTTTTCTATACATTAAACGTCATTTGTCAAGAGAATTGCTTGTTTGTTTTCCTTAAGACCATAATGGATATAGATATGATAATTTTACGACATTCAGTATAATTTTAGTAGGTATGCGAAGTGAGGAAACTTGTAGAACTATTGTGTAAAAGTTTAGCCATACTGCCGTAGACATTTTGAGCAAAATATAAAATGTAACTTTAAGAATTTATAGAATAAGAATTTATTCCTTATGCCAACATAAACATCAGTTGAAAACCAGTATGATAATGAAAACCGATTTTTTTTTCATCGACATGACACATGACATTAATAGTTTATTTTCAACCTATTAAAATACTTTCGCGATACATACATATATACTTATATGTAGTACATATAAATATGTACGCTCATAAACACTGCGCGCACATAAGTCTTTGGGCTTCGAGTGAAAATCAAGACTTGGAGGACGCAACTCACTCAGCGCATATTTACTACATATTTACATACATTTATTTCATTTTCTATATACATATTCTATCAGTATAATTGACAATCTGAGTTCTATATGCTATAAGTTAACGACTTTATTTTATTTTATAGTGGTACTCCCATACCTACGTGTATCGGCTCGAAGTTTTGTCTATGGTCAGACTAAATGCAGATGTGGGAAGATATAATCTTTATGCGTTACGAATTATCGGATTAGGTGACGATACACGCAGCACGATAACTGAGGCCGCGGTTTCTACACACATCAAAGGAACTTGGGGACGCTAATTTCGAGTTACTATTGAAATGACAATGGTGTGCAAACGTTATTCTACGCCTTTATCGGGATTAATTTTGAGGTTATTTTTAGCGGCACAAGTGACCGAAGCTTCGTCGCGCATGTATGGGACTAGCATAAGAACTTCACAACAGAATTATAGTATTTTAAAAACATATGAATATAATTACAAAGTGCAAATTATGAAGTAATGCATTATACATTTTGTATTACGAAAGAACGGAAGTTAATTTTACTTGTCTATACAATTTGAATTCAGTTCCTTTTAATCAGCTATTTACTACAATAACTGCAAGTATTTTGGAGTGTAATAATGCTTTCATTGTATTTTGGCCAACTGACTATTGTCATAATTTAAATAAGCTTTCGAATACTGCTGCAGAAAATTAAATTGGTTCTAAAATAATTGGTATCGCAGCTTGAATTCAGTTGTTTATGGATCAGTGAAGAGTTTATCTTGTCGAGTTTTATTTGAAACTAGCAGGCCCAGCGGACGTTGTCCTGTCCTAATAATTAAAAAATATATACTTATGTACATGAAACGCTTAAGGCGGCTTGACTTTTTCCAATTCTTTCAACAATTATCATTATATTTCAACAAATTTACAAAAAAAACTTTGACAAATTATATACTTAAACCTTCTCCGTGAATTACTCTATCTGTTGGCGAAGACCGCGTTAAAATCCATTACGTAGTTTTTGAGTTTATCACAAACATCCAGACAGACAGACAGACGCGGCGGACGACTTTGTTTTATAATATTAGATGAAATGACTCGGCTTACTAAAATTTTGATAAAATTGTCAGCTTAAGATTCTGTTGTTGAGTTGCCATTTTATTTTATTACGGTATCGTATGGTCGTACTATGGTCACATTTTTTTTTGTTAATACACCTACTCGAAGCCAGGCCGGGCAGTTAGTATGTTATAAAATATTAGTACTGTATATCGACTGTATACTGTATATTTAATCTGGCAATAAAAAAAAAATGGTCTGTGACGACTATTTATGTATTGTGTTATATATGGAAAATTACACAAATTAATGCCTATTTCTAGCGCTTTGAACTCTACGTTAAACACCTATTTACTTAAATATACTTGCGAAGAGAAAATGTTTTCATTTCACCTGCTCAGCGTGATAAGATAATTATGCGACCCTTCGCTACGCCTCAGTTTTTCAGTTAGCTACGTAGTCGCGAGCGATCGGGTCGTACTTTCGCTTGTCGGTAGCGCGCCCGAACGAGTCACGGAAATATAATTTTGTCCCCAGTTAGTGTTGATACTTTGAACTAAACATAAAATTTGTATTCGTGTTGGTTTTTTATGTTTCATTTATTATTTTAGTTTGTGATGTTTATTTGAAAGTGTAAGTATTTGTTGAACATAATTACAAACTTTAAGGCAGTTAGTATTTATTGGTGCATTGTTTTTATTCACATACAATACATTAATGAAACTATCTTTTAAGTAATATATATAAGGACTGATATCAATAAGGGAAATCGTCTATATTTTTATATCTTCCAGTGTTTTATAGCGTGATACAGTTTATATTTTAGATCGTTGGAAGCAAAGTTAATATATTCAATAACTTAAACAATTTTAAGAAATAATAATTCTCACTGGGGATTTTTTACTAGTTGTGCCGGCAAAGTTACGCGCGTTTTTTGTAATTACGGCAGCGCTGTCTAGTAGCGAGTTTCGGTAAACTAGATATGGTATGAAAATATCATCTGTATTTTAATAACTACGCATATTAATTTTGTTATGATCGGTTAAATAGTACAAAAATTAAATCGGTGCAGCATACCTATATGATAGCTTGAAAATTTTCTCCAGGAAAAAAAAAACCACTCAGGTATGCCATGTGTATATATAGACATGTGTCATAAAATTTAGAACAAAAACAAAGGTATAATCAGAACTACAGATTTATTATTACAATCATGTACATTAATATTTGATTGCTCGATTGCACATAAATTATTCAATAGCTTTTTAAAACTTTATAAAATGTTGCCTATAAGTTATCTCAATAAAAACGTTAGCAATGATATAACATCAATTTTATTAGCTCCGTGAAACGATTGATGCTAGCCGTGAATAAGCTACACTTTACTGCCTAGAGGATACTTATTTTTAGCCAGTACTAAGACGTCTCCCACGGTGTAGGTAAAAATTGATCTACGTTCTCTTTGAAAAATTGCATCGCGAAAACAATTTTATATTAATAGAAATGGAAATAAACTCATTTTTTTTAATACTTTATAGGTTAGCGTTTAACCACAATCTCATTTGATGTTAAATGATGATGTGGTCTAAGATGGTAGTCACGCTAAACCTAGAGGGAGAGCGGCACTCGAGTGCAGCTGCCGGAACACATCAGCAGGTCCTTGGCAGCAGATTTTCAACTTGAGGGTGGTAGCTAGCCAGAGGAACTTAGAAAAAGACCTACCACCATGCTATTATGGTTTCATCACGATGTTTTCCTTCACCGAAAGCTTTGACTCAGTACCTAGAATTCGAACCTACGTCCTTCGACAATGTGTCCGAACACGCTACCAATTGAGCCATCATCGCTTCAACTCATAATTGCATATAATATACACACGTACGTTATAACTATATACCATATTTGAGAGTCATTGTCACCGAGCGTTTGAAATTTTACCATAATATTTGACTGCAAATTTTTATCCTTCATCTGTTAATATATTAGATATTATTGTCCGTATATCTTTTAGATTTCTTTTCTAAATGGTAAAAATTTGTTTACTATCATAGAAATATTGTAGACTTAAGGAGTGTGAAGTATTGTAGCTTTAGACTTGTCGATGGTTTGGAAAAAAAAGCTATTGCCAATTATTACTTTTTTGTTAGCGTTATAAAATTCGTCATTTGCTACCAAACAAAATATAGAAAATTGGTTTACAGACGGAGCAGAAAAAGATACAGTATCGTTTTGTCTTCTACATAGATATATGAATAAATAAAAATGAAATCGTTCTGTACCTTTTTTCTCCTCTGTTTGTCATGCGATTTAGTTTATTTTTATTTAGTTTAAAACATATCTTGGGAATTGTTATTTTTTTTTTAAATCATCGACAAATTGAAGCCTTTATTTGTAAGTTTCTCTTTGTCATATTTTACGCTTCCAACGAATACAACCTAAATTATTTGTGCAACACACAATACAAATTTTACCATTTGGAAAAAATTAAAACAAAAAGGAAATACATTTTTGTATTTTCATTTGGTCGAATGTATTTATATTTTAATACACGAATAAAAATCTTTGCATACCTGGTCTAATTTTAACTATTGAACGATTACTAGTAGTTATAATTTCATAATATAAATAAATATTCAAACGAATGTTTCCCATTGCTCCGTACGCGTTTCTTATTACAAGTAGTCGTCCTGTGATCGCTATTCGACCGTACTTTATTTTTTTTTTAATTTTCTACATTATACGGTTTTTTTTTGTCAAAGACTGTACGACTTACAAATAAATACTTGGACTTGTTTATCATATGGAAGAAAAAGGAACTGTTGTCCATTTTTCTATTGATAACATTAATGCCAATCGACTAACAGAGAAGAAAAACACAAATATTTTATCTTCGGCTGTTTTTGTGTTGCAGATAGATACATTGCTATTATTCTTTATAATATTATTATTTTTTAAACTAGATGGACTGTTGACCTGGCAAGGCCTCTACAGTTTCACCGGACTACATAATAATTACTATTTATTGTTGAGAATACTAGATAACACTTGAATTGTCGAAGAATAGATATTATTTAAATATTTGCCGTGTTCAAAAATCTATATACATACTAATTCGCATGACGATAAATAGATGTGCTGCAGTGACATCTAGTGATGAAATACGGGTAGAATGAAACCTTTTTCGTGCAAAATACGGTCAGTTGTGTTAAATTTCATATTCAGCGGTCAAACGACTTTTGAGTTTATAGATCTCTTCTATATTATTATATTACTAGCTTTTGCACGCGGTTTCGCTTGAATTAATCAACAGTTAACTTATCCCTCGGGAACATTTGTTTTGCGGATGACACTTTCTCCTTTTCTGTATCTCTAACAACGTGTATACAGAACTTCATTATAATCGGTTGAGTAGTTAAGGCGTGAAAGCGCAATTAATATACAAACTAACTCAGATTCGTATTTATTATATTAATAAGGATAGAAATGTGTAGTAAAGATACTAACGTTCAATTTTATATGTATATATTTTTCTTGCGACTTATTCTGCCTCTGCTTCCTATTAATTATTAATTTGGTTTAACAAAATGGTTTATTTAAATATTCAGGACAAGTCCTTCTCGTTCTACAGGTCATAGGTTAACTTTATGCCCAATTTAATTGTGATTGATTCCAAGGGTTAGTCGTGAGAATGTAATAAACCGATAGTTGCTTTCGTATTTAAACTATTAAATTACATATTTCAGATACTGATTAATTAATATAGAAACTGAACTAAACGGATTTGAAGGGTTAGTATAGTCATGTCTGTACATTAACAATAGAAAAGAATTATTTGAAACTAGCTGACACACGCGACTTCGCCTGTGTTGTTTATTGTCTTCATTTTATGTGTAGAGATAAAAAACGATTGAAAGCAAAAATATACCTAGCATACAAAATTCGTTTGTAAAATTATTTATCCGTTTGCTTCCGCTCCTGTGCATACGCACATGTATTTAGTCCATTTCTCCATTATAAGAAAACACACAGAAAGAAAACGCGTAGTCTCTTAAAATTTTTAATAGCACATTCAATATTGTTTTTTTTTTAAAAAAACCAAGTGTTTAAAAAATTAAAATAAAAAAATGTGATCGAAATCTATCCACAGTTTTTTTGCATGACACAGTTTTCTACCAATTTATTTATATAAAAAACATACTTGAACAAGCTGCGTCTTGAGTGTGAATAATTTTGAACTAACAGTACCTATTCATTATAATAGTCAGCAGTACTGTATTACAACTTCATTATATTATAATTAATTAATATCTCAAACACAAAAGGCTTACATCATTATTCAGAAAATTAGTGGAACCCATTTGATAATTCGACGGGATATCATGAGCAGTGTTTAGAAACTAGGTCAGCTTTTATTACACCGAATAATTTTGTGGTTATCCTTTTTCGACCCAAGTCAAACCAGATGACAACTTCGTAAATCAAATAGAAATATTGCCAGCATCACGAGCACCTGTCGTATGATATTTTGCTCTTAAGCAATGGACAGGAAATGCTCTGTTACTACAATACGACAGATTATTATCTATTCTTAAAATAACTGGATTGTGTTTTTATATGTGAGGTTTTAAATTTTTTGTCGCTTAAATAACACCAATTAATGCCAAAGCGTCATTCATCGCACAAAACAACATACCTGGGCGGTCACTTTCGATCCGATAGTTCGTAACGCATAACGATAATATTTTCCCACATTTGCATTTAGTGTAACCATAGACAAAACTTCGTGGAGACAGACGCAGGTATGGGAGTAGCATAAGAGTGTGAGGTATGACGAATAGAGACTTATAAATAAAGGGTTCGGCTCGCTCGTCGAAGGCATGGAATAGAAATGAACTATTCTTTATTTGATTTATTGCTAAAATTAAAACTTGTCAATAGCTACTATACAAAAATTCGTTATTATTAGGGCAAGACAACATTCGCCGGGCTTGCTAGTAGATAAATAAAAATGAAGCTTCTGTTGTTTACTCGGAGTAATAATCGAAACAGGTGAACTATTTTGACGCGACTTTGAGTAAGAGCTAGAGAATTTTTCAAACTATTATTTAATGTACATCGTTTACTTTTCTATAATAATGATTAAATTTAACTGAGGTAACATATATTTGGTAAAACAGTTGTAGCAGAAAATTTGCACCTATTGAGAAAATTACAACTGAACATGTAAAAGACTATCCATAAATAATACGCAAAAAGCGTATGCTATCTACGTAGTTCTTTTGAAACATTAGAACTATTTTCACTAAAAGAAAGTCTCGGCCCCAAGCTCGCAACTACTGTATAGAGTTAAAAGTAAATATTTTGGGTTTCAAGTGCGAATTAGACGCTCAATGTGCAACTTTTTACGCTAATTTTATAGTTAGTTTAGTCTAAACTATTGTTTCTTAGAAGTATTGGGTTGAAATTAAATCTCTTTTAATGAGATGTTTTGCTCGACTATAAGTACCTGGAATTTATTTTTATGTAAATAAATAAACTTGTAAATAAGAAGTCTTTAATATCAAGTCTCGGATTTTTTGTTTTGTGTTGTGGTTACCACTAGATAACGAAGTATAGGGTAACAATAACGATGCATAGTATTCAAGCATATTACCGATTTGCCGGACCGTTAGTTCAAGTACTAAGTGAAGGGGGTTTGGTGTCAAAGGGCTAATGTAGAGTGGATCAATATGTGAACGATGGTGATGTCTGAAATTGACTCCTCTCTGTGTGCACCCACTAAAAACGATTGTAACGTGTAATGCATTTAAAATATATATTAGTTATATAAATATATATACTACTAGGCCTGGCGGACGTTGTCCTGCCCTGGTAATAAAAATATATACTTATGTGCATGAAACGTTTAAGGCGGCTTGTCTTTTTCCGATGCTTTCAACAATTATATTGACAAATTACATACCTAAACTTTCCATGTGAATTACTCTATCTATTAGTGAAGACCGCATTACAATCCGTTCCGTAGGTTTTGAGTTTATCGCGAACATCCAAACAAACAGACAGACAGACGCGGCGGACGACTTTGTTTTATAATATGTATTGATATTTAAAAAGGTAAACCCGATCGAGTTACTTGCCGTTTCTTCGTGATGACTGCGTTGTATTCCGTTTTTGATTTTGATGGAGATTTTTAGGATAACATTATTGTGAGGTGTTTTATGACTCAAGATGACTATGATTATGTCTTATACCTTATAGGTATTATTAGCGTGTGACCATAATCTTATCGGATGTTAAATGCCGATGTGGTCTAAGACGTTAATCACGTTAAATCTACAGACGGACTGAGTCACTGAGTGACTGAGACACATGTAGGTAATTGGCAACAGATTTTCTATTTGAAGGTGGTTAAATCCGTCAGTAATTCATTTTGATTCCAGACTCTCTTTTAATATGATAATGCGATATTAATACATTGGATTTAATCTATATCTAATATCGTGGATGTGCGGAGAATAGTAAAACCTGTATATATTTATGTCACTGTATTATTGGTTCTTAATAAAATAAAATAAGTCCCCTTATAATAGGCTTTAAGTGGGACATTGAATCATGTTTAACGGGACCATAAAACAATTGAAAGCGAGCTGTCTAAAGTGTCTCTAAACTAATGCATTTTATCGTTACGGTGACGAGTACGATAGTAACACGTTAACAACATTGGGGATTCTAGCGCAATGCACTTACAAAGAGATAATCCTATTATGTGTTCTCCATTCTCTTATAATGCACTCTCTAAGAACGTATCGGTATAAAGTAATGAATTTTGTCGGTATATCTAACTATTGTATTTATTCTAATATAGTTTTATTTCATACTAGCTTTCGCCCGCGACTTCTCTCGCGTGAATATATTTTGGAACAGTAGTTTTTTTCTAGATGTAAGGCAGCCTATATTCTTTTTGTAACCACGACAACGTGTAAATAAAAATGTTGCATCTTATTATGATTGGTTTAGAGTAGTGAAAGCGTCACCCAGCTTGCCCCCATTATTAAGACGGCGCCCGGCGGACACCTTCCGCTGGGCTGGCCGCTGAGGCGACATGATGATAGCCCTGCACGATCCCATATCGCCTCAACCAAAGCGGGGATCGGTACACCGTGGGGTTTTAGTGAGTAAGAGTCTCACATTACCCACTCTCTCCCCCGAGAGGGTGGCGTGTCCATTATAGATTTGACCACGTTAATAAAAAAAAAAAGAGTAGTGAAAGCGTGAGAAAAAAGAACGCATTCGCATTTCTAATATTAGCCAGAATTAATTTTTAGAAAGTCAACATATTTTATTGTACATTTATTATTGAAATCCAACAATATTTGTAAGTTCTAACTTGTATATAATATATATCTAGCAAAGATTTCTTAATGATAAGAAGTTAGTATAGAGTGTGTCAAAGACGTGTGTTTCAATGATATAAAAAGTTCGATGGAAGCAAATTATTTTATAAAAAGTAATGCAGTGTGTAGCTTGGGTCATTTTTTGGGTTAAGGTTGGATTCCTAATTACAGTTCGAGCCAAACTTTTTGACTGCTTTGAATATAGTCGTGTAAAAACCCAAATTTAGGAATAAATAGGTACATGTTATATTATATTTATAACATCGCGACAACGTAAGGTAAAAAATAAATGCCCATTTTATATACCTATAATAATAATAATATTGTTCCAAGTCAAGGTGTACATAATTTACAGTAATATTGGCATCTGCACTAGCTAAAAACCGTATCACAGATATCACAATTACATATAATTAGTTCTATAACAACAGTGACTTAAACATATTTAATAAATAAAAATTAATTGGTGGTTAAATTGCAAGTGTGTATTTTATGATAATAATGATTGGATTCTGTTTTAAGTAAAATGTACATGTTTTGAACTACCTAAAATTCAATCATATTTTAAATCGTGGTTTTAATAATATTTCTGTATTTAAGTAACTTTGTGAATGTAACCATTTGAAAATGAGAGTTTTAATCGTAGGACTGTTGTATTGATTGATCCCCAGTATCTAATTTGCTTTATTATAGAGCAATCCTCGCAGGTAGCCTTCAAAACGACAAGCAAACGAAGTGTTATATCTAGGAACTTTTATTATGTCCTCGACCCTTCTCTTGTCAGAGAATTGCAAGCTTGTCGTACTTACATGTTGACGAAGAATAACTTAATAATATATTAACTTTCTTTTGTATTCAATTCTTGGTTAATATAATCGCAATACCGAGCTTACGTCTATATTCATAGCGAGATCGGCGAGGACTTCCTAACAATTCATAAATTTATAATTTATCAACCCAAGTATAGTTAGTGTATTTATTGGTCCGAATTTTCTCCACTTTTGATAGCCTATCACATTAAATATAAAAGTGGGCAAACGCAAGCATGAAATATAATAAAAAAACAATTATTCTGAGTTGTTTGTCTGCAAACATCGAAATTTATTCAACATAGTATTAGAGATGACAATATTTAAATGAAGAGGTAAAAGGACCATTTCTCAGACCGAATTTACTATAATATTATTGAAAAGGTAAAATGATAAAGCAACAAGTACGCCATAAATAGACGCCAAATAAATACGAGGTATCTCACAGTAGTGTGTAGGTTGAATAAAATCGTTTGGGAAAATAGATGTTCAATTGAAAATTTCTTTTGTTATACATTTCGTCTGAACTCCAAATCTTGTATAGTTCATCTTTATGATTTTTACAATAGACTAATAGAAAATTCAACGAATTGAAAATCGATAGTAAGCTTTGTTTTAATTTATTGAGCAAGTTTGTAATTAATGCAGTCATTACAACAAACTTCGAAGTGATCGAGAACGCGGTCAGTGTTACTGAAGTGTGCTAGAAAAACTGAAAATGTATTTAGTCTTGCTATTCTTCTAAGAAAGAATTTTATCTTAACCACAACGTTTTTTCGAGAGAAATCTCCTTCATTTATAGTCCCCGTGTGCCGTTTTGATACCTTTAGCAATCTTTATATAAATTAACGATTATGACTTATCCATAGAGTATCTTTTTACAAAGGATTATTATAAACTAGCAGGCCCGGCGGACGTTGACCTGCCCTGATAATAAAAATATGTATATACTTATGTGCATGAAACGCTTAAGGCGGCTTCACTTTTTCCGATTCTTTCAATAATTATCATTATATCTCAACTAAATTACAAAAAAAAAACCTTGACACATTATATATCTAAAAACCTTCCTCGTGAATATCTATTGATGAAAACCGCATTACAATCCGTTCAGTAGTTTTTGAGTTTGTCGCAAACATCTAGACAGACAGACGCGGCGGACGACTTTGTTTTTATAATATGTAGTGATTTTCTATATAAGATATCATTATTCCGTGTTTTTTAATGTTTTTTTACTTATATTTGGATTTCTTGGATGATGATAATTATTATTTATAAGATTTTTTCGAGACCTACATTTTGGGTAGTATGGTATTGATTTATAAATGAAAATGAAATTAAAGAAAATCAGACGGTGCATTAGAAAGGAAAATAATTAAAAATACTTCGAATAGCGGTCTACCGCGTAAAGTCGTTTATGAGAGAACAAATGGGAATGCTCTACGTATATTTAGACATGTATATTGTGTTATGCGAATTATTAATTACTTTTATGGGATCGTTACTATAAATTTCATGTTCTATAAGTACTACGAAATTCTAGTTTGCGTACTGTGTTAATTATAAATTCTGTAATTATGGAAAATGGACCGTAAAACATTATTAATTGTGAAATCATCTATTTAAACTTGAACGTGAAATTATAATAAAGAAACTTTAAAAACTATTTTTTACAGCTTAACCCTTGGACTGTTCAAAACCATAAAGGTTTAAGTTCCATACAAACGAATGTAGACCCCGTGAAGCACCTTATTTATTAAAAAAAAGTAAAAAAAATAACAAATTTTGTATTGTTAAATTATGATTTCTATTTTCTCCCTCTAGGTTTAGCGTGACTATCGTCTTAGACCACATCATCATTTAACATCAGATGAAATTCTAGTGAAATGCTAACCTATAAAATATAAAAAGAATGTATTGTTAAATAATTTTTTCATTTGTACAAACTTTCCCATTACTAAACCATGAAATTTAGAATGTACGCTGTCGTTAAATTAAAAACATAATCTACCATTTTCAAATCTTGGTCTTAAAAATAATAAAAAAGTTACAGTCGTAATCTGAAGAAAAGATAAAAATATGCTTATATGGAAAACTTTATTATGAATACCTATAAGTTACTGTATTGTTTAATATGCAGTAATAACTTCAAAATACGTGCGTAGGTTTGCAATAAGGAGGTATAAATTTACAACACTTATTATTACAGTTCTGTACTTAAAATATGTCACCGATTGTTCAGATGACGTGTCAAAGAAAAAATATCCTTATACAAAAACGTACACCATAAAGCTACGTGTTTATGTATCGTCGACGTGCATGCGTTTCTTTTCGAACTATGACGCAATATAGCACGTGAGTTATCGCCTTGGGAATACTACTTGCATACTGTGAAGGCAGGTGTGTTTTCAGAGGTTATATTTCACACAACGTTTACGGTTGCAGTCGTTAGGGATGTAGTTACAGATTAATTAATGATACCTATTACCACATGTTTTGGTTTTTTCTTTTATACAAGTCTAGCAAAGATAGTTTGTGAAATCTTTGTTTGTATATTAGAGAAAGTAGTCGGGATCGAGTTGATTGCTGGCTGTATAATGCCAAATAAATATTGTTTATTAACAATGTTTTGTAAAATCATAATTTTATTATATTTATAACATTTTCTATTGAATACTATTATTGCTAACATAAACCAGGCGTGACATTCACCATATTGGTTCATTGCTGCTCTTGAAAATGCAGCTGTAAAAAGGTATACAGGCCACCATCACGGTGACGATTGCTGATGAATTGTAGACCACTCAATTATCGTTGTTGTTTATAGATTTAATTGTGCAGAATTGTGCAGCCTGGTTAAATCTATCACACTTTATTGTAATACAATAAAGAAATAACTTTACGGTTGCTATGCTGTATTACGTGTTCTCCCAATTAGGCCGTAATCGAGACGCCATCTTGATATGACTATAACCCGGTGCGAACTCGATGTCGGAGGAAAGAGCCGCGATCGTCTTCATTGTCGGTTACACAAAACAATATATTGTCCATTTTATTAAAGCTAAATTTAATTTGTTACATTTTCCTATTGTCTAAAATTTAAATTTAATGTGATAATTTGTATTACGTGATACTTCCAATCAGAGCGGAGGTAGCCATGAACGGGGTCGAGGCGCCATCTTGACGTACGGCATGCGTAAACGGTTTTGAATGAGCGGTTGGAAGGTCGCGGATGAAGATAGATTATAATACGGTGAAACTGGATCGATGTAGTTAACCCGGTACTTGAATATAATTGTTTGATTTGTGTTCGCACTTAACCTTAATAACGCCCGTTAGAGTCGAAATCGGTAGTGATAATGTAGATAAGAATGGGCTGCATCTGGCATATATATTTCTTTATGTATCGTCGATATGTATCGTCAGTTTTTAAAAATTAACTATTTTCCTTAAGGCCACCATTACATTTCTTATCATATAATAAATGTAAGTTTGAAAGGTGTTCAAATGTACATTAGGGAAGCAGATGTGTGTTTACCTTTTTACCTTATCTCTGATAACATTAAGTCGTATTTGAATTTACACAGGTTGATCTTGAAACACGACTTGGTGAAATATTTCATTCTGAGAGATCTTTTATTATGTATACGATGGTCACCATTAACTTAGGTTGGATTGTTTTACAGTCCTGTGATACTTTTTCATATAAGGAATCTTAAAATTTTATGTTATGATATAATAAGTATATTATAGGGGGCAAACGAACAGGTGGGTCACCTGATGGTAAGTGATCACCGCCGTCCATAAACACTAGCAACACCAGGGGAGTCGCAAGTGCGTTGCCGGCCTTTTAATATATGTGGGCCTCCGGCGCTCTCACTGGCCGAACGAAACGCAACAGTGCAAGCACTGTTACTTCACGTCGGTTTTCTGTGAGAGGGTGGTACTACCCCGGGCGAGCCGACCCATTCATGCTGAAACCAGTAATAGCTTCAGTTGTCTGTTGATAAAGTTCCTTAAAATTGCTTAAGATATGAACAAAGAGAAGGTAATTTATCAAGAATGATTTCGAACCGACCTACACTGCCAGCAATATTGCTTTCACAGTTTCACAGGACTACTAAGGGGAGCGCTTAAGGCACTCACCCGATTTTATATAGACGACTAGCACAAGGGCGCACGGCACGCCTCGGCTTGGGCTGTCGTCGAAAACCCGAATCTAACTAGCTAAGCTAAACTAAGCTAAGCCTATCCGTATCATACCTGTATGGGTTCGTGAAATATACATGGTTACCAAGCATGTATGTTTCACGATCCCGATCAAGAATGAAAACCCACAGTAAGAAATATAATAGGTCATAGTCATAGGAGTATATCCATTGACTTGAACTCACAAATATTTTGCACTTTAAATTGAATGAAAGCTAATTAATACAGGCTTTCACTGGATCTGTACTAATTAATTTGTTAGTGGCCTAATATCACAAATTAGTATTCGGTTCTGGTAAAACTCTCACGAATTTCTTCCATTTGTTTCTGATAATAAAATTGGATCTATCGTCCAACTGGCGATTGATTTGTATTTTTTTCCATTACAATTAAAAAAAATTAAAGATATCAAATATTATTATTAGTCTAAAATTGTTTTGGAGTCGAGTCATTATGTGAATACAATGTAATTTGGTCATGTGTGTGTAGATGCGTGCGTGTTTACCCAGTCTATATATATTTCTTTGGCGTACTCTATATCCTAAACGGTATAATGCATTTTCTATTTATATTTTATACGTCTTAATCGTTGGAACACCATAGGATATATATTATTGGTATCCCAATTGTAAAATTAAAAATAAGAAAGAAGAGATTAAAAAAAACTTTTTATTTACTAATACTCAACTAAATAATTTGTTCATTAATACAAACAAAAAATATTTCAGTGTGTTCATAACATAACGCAGACCGAGGTACCCAGACTAAGGAAGTGGACTGTATATTACAATGGCTAGAGGTAGATACCCCTTTAAAATGTATGCCGAAAGTATTTCGTTACAACCGAGATAAAGGCTCATTTACCTCATAAGTTTTCTCTGCCACCGTAGCCGATGGCTGAGAGCACCAGCTTTCCAAAAATGCACTCACAAACACACAAAACAGTAATTCGTGCCGCCAAGTCGATAACGAACTAAATAGTCCGAGTGTGCGAGCGGGCTCTGGGCAAGTGACCGATCATTACCGATTTTTGGCCTATATAAATGTGTACAATAGTTTTACCTACCCCCAACTAATTTATGCCTGAACACTAAGTAATACTCATTTATCAAACTTCAAATCACTAATACACAAAGGTGTCTCCAAGCTAATTACTTACGTGTGACTGGAAATAACAGAGGCTGATAATCTAAGTTCTTGTGAAAGCTAATTAAATGTTGTATCGATTGCTTTCTGCTTTGATCTGAAATATACGTAAAGTTTGGTAAAATATTTATATTTATCTTATTTCCTGTATAAAAGTTTATAAGGCATTTGGTTTTGATTTCTTCTTTTATAAACCTGATTTGATAGTCGACAATAAGGCTGAGTTGCACCAAAATCGTGGTTATTGTAATTGTTAAAGTTAACTTTAACAGTGACAAGAGTTGCTAACACTTACATTTGCCAAAACGAGTTGCACCATCAAACATTTTGTAATTGTTAAAGTTATTAGAGTTGCCACTTCAATAAACCAATTAGTCCCTAAAATCGAAAAGGTTAACATTTTTTACTTGGCAGGACTTAGTTATAACTGTCACTATTGTTATTCTGTGACTGTCACCAGCACGCAAATGTCAACTTGTTACAATTATTTTGCTCTGTTATTTACTTTGTCTTTTTCTGTAAAGTTATATATGGGACTTTTTTATCAATATATTATTATCAATGGCTAATTCCGAGTAAAATAATACCACATTGGTTACCGCATTCGAGAACAGTATAAAGTAAGAAGTATTCAATTTATTAAAATCTACAATAATATTTCAAAATTTCATATAAAATGTTTTTGTATGCACTATATAATAAAAGTGTTATACAAGCATTCGATCCTGTAACGACAAAACGTCCTGTGGGCATTCTCTAATTCTGTGTTTGTTATTTAGAGAAAGAAGCATTATGTTCAGCTAAAATGAAGTGAACTAGTGAACTTGACAACCGATTCAAACATTGACATTAACAATAACGTTAACCGGCCAACATGGAGCAGTAATAGTTAACGTTAAATCGTGACGTCATTTTAAACATTGTCATTTGGTGCAACCTATTTTTTGCCTAACAATAACTTTAACCGATTTTTTAACTTTAACATTGACTGGTGCAACTCAGCCTAAGTGTATACATATACTTGATTGACAAATGTCTTCTACTTTTCGTTTCAGAATTACACCTTGTTGGGTATAACAAGAACTGAATTAATACACATTAATATTGAAGATATGACAATTTCGTGTTCAATTATGGTTGTTGCATAGTAAAAATTGAACAAATTAGTAAGGATAGAACAGATTCGCAAGGTTCTGCGGTAGGTCATCTAATTAATTGAGAGATAAAAAACAAACTAGAAACCTCTTTTGAATATCATAAGCCCGTGTCAATTTAACGACTAGTAATTATTATTGAAAAGAGTATATATCTAAAATCAATTGAATAATAGTCGATATTTTTATTATTGGAAGTATTCTTATAAAGTGTTCTTATTTCTTGTTAATTATGCGAAATGCTACGAAGCGGAAAATGCGCCCGTTGTGTCCGTCTCTAAAGAAGTTGAAGGGCGAATCGATTTTATTATACAGGCACGTTTCAATATAGACTAGGTGCAAACTGGCATACTATAAAAAGGTTTAAAATGTGAATACAGTTTTATTTGTTGAATTACTGTTGAAAATATTTTATTTTCGTTTCTGTGCTCATTAATGGCTAGCGTTGTTACTTGAGAGCCGCTTTGACGCGTAGAACTTTAACTTATTGTCACATTGTAGCTTAACATTAGCTAAGATTGTTGAGATAGCGAAAATATTGACTCGCATAAAGCGTAAGAGAAAATTGAGGTGCCTTCAGCAATGTTGTATTCATTCGCGCTAACAATATTTGGCTGTATTATAATGTATGTAGCGAAGTTTATTTTAAAAAAGACTTTAGTTTCAACACAACTGGTAATTATCCACTCGTAGATCATCTTTCTCCGTTTTCTACCTAAGAAGAGTCGGTACAACATGCTTTTCTTCTCCACTCTCTCCTGTCAGCTATCGTCTCAATATCAACAACTTGTATACACATATAATTCTTCGCAAAATCCATCCATACCACTTTAATATTTAACAAATATTTTTTGGATTCCATTGATTCTTTGCTATTTTTTTAAAATTAAAGGTTTATTTAATGCACAGAAGCGAGCGGGTATCAACTAGATTTTTTAAGTTAATATAACTTACCTTTTTGTACATGATAATTTATGTACATTTTCTATTATTTAATATGCATTACATTGTCCACGTATGTCTAATCCTTGTTATTCAAGTTTCCATAATAGCTGTTCTCATGAATAAAACGAACAATCGAAATAGGAATAATAATTTTAAAATATGTTATAGGTATAGACGTAAAAAAGTAGTTTTTAAATATAGTGTTGGTTACACGTAGCTTCAACAGTACCCAGTTTGTAATAATAAGAAAGCTCAGCTAAATTGGTTATTTGATAATCAATGCATTTATTGGATACTTGTTCATTTTGAAATGAATAAGAAAACGTTTAATTCAATCGGCCAATAAACTCCTTACTTCGCTATTACGAGTATAAGTTTATTTCTTACCCTTTCACACCTTAACTTCTCAACTGATCTTCGTGCAATTGTTGTCAGGGGTCCAGAAAAGCATATAGGGTCTTTTTTTCGGCCGGAAAAAGTACTCTTCACGAGGGATAGGTCATATCTGTTATATATTGTATATTGAGGGTACAAATAAAAAACTCAGTCTTACACGAACACGTATTTCATTCACAACATGGCGCAGTCGGTCTCAATAAATTAATAGTTTAAACAGTCAAAACCAAGTTTAGTGTCGTAAAATATCAGTGATTACGTGTAAAGAGTGATATAAATTAAGTTCGATATGGAACACGCAAGACCACCAGCAGAATTATGTCTTGAAGGTGGACCCGCCAACCGCGCCGATGCATGGCGTAAATGGCATAACCAATTTATTGTATTTTTAAAGGCTTCGGGAGTCCAGAAGGAGGCCTCCGATGTGAAATCCAGTTTACTTATAAACTTAATCGGTCCCAGTGGTTATGATATCTATACGACTTTTAAATTTACTAAACTTGAGGATTCTGAAGATTTTGACACATTAATAAAAAAGTTCAACGAACATTTTCAAATAAAAGAAAATACAACGATGGCTCGATTCAAATTTTTCTCAAGAAATCAAGAAAACGGGGAGTCCATTGATGAGTACGTAACCGTTTTAAAAAATCTTACTCGACAATGCGAGTTTGAACATTTGGAAGACAGTTTGGTACGTGACAGAATAATATGCGGCGTGAAGGATAGTAGTCTTCGTGACAAACTTCTCAGAACTGAAGATCTTACATTGGCTCAAGCGGTCAAGATATGTCAAGTTAATGAGATAACGCAAGAAGAAAAGTTACATATTGAATTTTCAAAAATGAACAAGGATGTCGTTAGCGTACCTAGCAGTGTGGACGCGGTAAAGCAGGCCTACAGATCGGATCGTTGGGCCGCTAGTGCGGCCCGTGTGTGGCGTCCGCGCGCTCGAGCCGAGCCCGCTCCGTTGAGTCACAGCTCGCCAGCCGCGGCTCAGCCAAGGCAACGTACCACGACTCGTCAGTCGTCATACATTGACCCAGACATGGGCACGGTGCTGACCTCAAAGCGTTTTTGTACAAGATGTGCAAACAGTACATGTGATAGTAATAGATGCCCGGCTAGAAGTGTTCGTTGTTTCTCTTGTAATAAAATAGGACATTTTAGAAAAGTATGCCCCAGGTTTAGAAAGGTGTTTCAAATTCAAGAAGACGACTCGCAGCCCGAATCTGAAGTGATGTTTTCAGTAGATGAGATTAATTCAAATAAGGACAGTAAATGGTATGAGTATTTATTGCTATCAATTAACGGTATGTCTGAAAAATTTAAATTGGATTCCGGATCTGATTTTAATGTTTTATCTAAACGGACTTATTTAAAACTCGGTTTAAAACTTAGTAAGCTTCGATTTGACAACACGAGAGCGTTATCATTTTGTAAGAACTATGTTCCTATTGTAGGATCTACATATATTGATTGGATATATAAAAATAATATGTTTAACTTAGAATTTATAATAGCAGATTTTGATTGTACTAGTATATTAGGTAAATACGCATGTGAACAGATGGGTTTGATTAAACGCATATATAGTATTGATGTACAACAATATACTGATCTTTTTCAAGGTTTAGGCAGGTTACCAGGTAAATATAGAATTGTTATAAATGAAAACGCCAAGCCGTCGATCTGTCCGGTCAGAAAAATACCAATGGGTGTTCGTGATAAACTATTAGACGAACTAAATCGTATGGAACAAATTGGTGTGATAAGGAAAGTATCACATCCGACCTCATGGGTGAATGCTATAGTGGTAGTTCCAAAAAAGGATGGTAGTATACGCGTGTGTCTCGACCCCCGTCCGTTGAACCGTGTAGTGCAGCGCGCGCATTATCCTTTGCCAACTCTCACTGAAATAGCGTCTAAGTTGGCAGGCGCGCGTTATTTTAGTAAGTTAGATGCAAAATCTGGATTTTGGATGACTGAAATAGATGACTATAGTGCTGACTTATGTACGTTTGGTACACCCTTTGGAAGGTACCAATTTTTACGCTTGCCGTACGGCATTAATTGCTCCTCGGAAGTATTTCACGCAAAAATAAGACAAATCTTAGAAGATTTGGAAGGCGTTGATTCTTTCGTAGATGACATAATAGTATTTGGGGATACGAAGGTTCAACATGACAATCGTTTGAGGGCGTTGCTTGATAGAGCTCGGCAAATAGGTATAAGATTTAATAAAGAAAAGTGTGAATTTTGTGTTAATCAAGTAACGTACTTAGGCCATACTTTTAGTGAAGACGGTATGCGAATAGATAAAAATAAATTAAAAGCTATTATAGATATGCCTGTACCCAGTGACAGACCATCACTGGAACGTTTCCTAGGAATGGTAAATTATTTATCAAAATTTATCCAGAACTTTTCAGATATAGCAGCACCGTTGCGTTCACTTTTAAAGAAACAAACTGAGTGGCTCTGGGATAAACAGCAAGATGTTGCAGTAGCCCAATTAAAAAAACTCGTCTGCGAGGCGCCGGTGTTAGCATTGTATTCGACGAAAGAGCCTATTATTTTGTCGGTAGATGCCAGTTCATGTGCTTTAGGCGCAGTTATATTACAAAATGATCGGCCGGTCGAATTTGCTTCTTCAACTCTGACGGACACACAATGTCGTTATGCTCAAATTGAAAAAGAACTTCTTGCCATAGTTTTCGCGTTAGAAAGATTTCATCAATATGTGT
Organism: Antheraea assamensis; assembly: GCA_035772565.1. Lineage (NCBI taxonomy): Eukaryota > Metazoa > Arthropoda > Insecta > Lepidoptera > Saturniidae > Antheraea > Antheraea assamensis. The sequence continues at coordinate 1,089,261 of JAQQSE010000069.1, forward strand.
TCGGTAGGCAAGACGTGACCGTCGAAACTGATCATAAACCATTAGAAGCATTATTTAAAAAACCTTTAGATTCTATTCCCATGCGTTTACAACGTATGATGTTACGTATTCAATGTTATGATTTTAAAGTCGTTTATAAACCTGGAAGGTATATGTATATAGCAGACGCGTTATCGCGAGCGGCTCTGCCCGAATTAATGAAAAATAGTATATCGGAACAGATCGAAGAACAGTCGTGCTACTTGTTAGAGAATACAAGATTTAGTAACAGTAAAAAAGAGTTACTTAGAGAAGCTACAAATAAAGATATCGAGTGTCAGTTAATAATACAATATATAATTAAAGGTTGGCCCAATAATAAATATGAAGCGGATGAACGTGTGCGAGCATTATGGGCATACAAAGATACATTTGAATATGCGAAAGGTATTATATTCAAGGACAAGTTAGTATTTATACCGCGAGAGCTACGTACAGAAATGTTGAGGCGTTTGCACGAAGGTCACTTAGGAATAGATAGATGTAAGCGTCAGGCGCGAGAATTAATGTTTTGGCCGGGAATGTCTCGAGATATAGAATCAGCCGTCCGGCGGTGTTCTGCATGCGCAGAGCGAGTTCTCCACCCTCCGCGTGAGCCCCTCCTGCCACATTACATACCTGACTTACCCTGGGCGAAAATTGGTTCTGATATTTTTCAGTACAAAAAACATTATTTTCTTATTCTCGTTGATTACTTTTCTAATTTTGTAGAAGTTAATAAATTAACAAGTATCTGTTCGCAGGCAGTGTTAACTGCAATGAAGTCGCAGTTCAGTAGGCACGGAATTCCTAAAGAGTTAGTTACAGATAACGGACCCGCTTATTCCTCTAGACAGTTTGCCAATTTCTGTAGAGAATGGGGGTTTATTCATACTACTTCTTCTCCTAACTATCCACAATCAAATGGACGGAGTGAAAGAACCGTACAGACTATAAAAAATATGTTAATAAAGTCTATTAACGCAGGTACGGATTTTTATTTGGGCCTATTAAATTATAGAACAACACCGCGAGATAACATAAGTTCACCCTCAGAACTGTTGATGGGTCGAAGATTAAATACTAGTTTGCCGGCACACGACATTAAACTTAAACCGAGTCGCGACAACACGACAGATTATCAGAATATATTACATAAACAGTCGATTAGTAAACAATATTACGATATGCACGCACGACGACTACCAGAGTTTAAAACTGGGGACTCCGCAGTAATGTTAGACGGTTCTAATAGAAAGCATGTAAAGGTTGAAACTCGGGCGTCGCAACCGAGGTCATATTTTGTTATCGATACGTCAGGGAGACGATATAGGCGTAACAGACGTCATCTTGTTAAAACGGGGTCATTACCGAATAATACTAATAATGTCGTTTCAGATGATGGTTGTGAAGCTGAAAAGTGGTCTAACATAACGAGAGACCACGGGTGTATTGCGTCTCCTAGGGCTCCTGTTGTAGACACAGATGGGGTCGGATCACCAGCATCACTGCTCGATCAGAATTGTACGCGCGTACACACACCCCAGCACCCTGCTAATAGTACAGACCGTATACACAGATCGGCTGCTGTTAGGGCTCGTTATAAAATAGAAAAGTGTTTTAAAAAATGAATTTTTCGTGTTATTCTTATCTACATTAAAATTAAGTACTTCCAGATATCATATATAGTTATTTTGTTATACATTAAGCATGTACTAGCGAAAAGTAAATGTAATATTAGGTCACATTTATTGTTATATTTTATGTTATTATTTACGATTTCTGTGTGTCATTTGTTTTTAATTTTTCAAAAGGGGGGGATGTTATATATTGTATATTGAGGGTACAAATAAAAAACTCAGTCTTACACGAACACGTATTTCATTCACAACAATATCCACATTAATACTAACGAAACCGCGAGAAAATGTTGTGTTTATAATTAAAATGCACCATACACCTTAAGTAGCTTCTCATCCCTATTCTTTTCAAAGCATTTCATAGAAGCAACCAGTAATACAATGTATGTAATTCTAAAAACAATACGAACTGTCGCTAAATTATGCGAAATATACTTATTTGTGGAGACGACTCGCGCGCTATCTATTTAACGTTGATTGTACTATATCAGATTTTTTCACACAAGCGCTAGAAATTGTACAATGATTTAGGTAAGTGATTAATGATGCGCGAACACACAGAAGGCGGATACATAAACATGAATTTGTATATACATATAAGATAATATATTATAGGAGTTCGTGTGTCCATAGAACGTTTTCAGATATAATACGAAGTCAAATTTCTATCAGGCAATTTCATAATTTACCATCTTCGATCAAATCTTGAAAGGAATTTAATTTAGAAGTCACAAAGTTAAAGTAAACGTCAGTGATTTTAATTAAAACACTTTTAAAGAATTGTCGCGCCGTTTGGTTTGATTTTCTTTTAAAATTTTAATTGTTTAAATTTGTAATGACTTAAAAACTTTCTTACTAAGCATATACCGGTTGTCAATAAATTTAAAATTTCATTTATATTACTACATTTTTAAGTTTGGCTATTATTGTATTTCATAAAAAAACTTTATGGTGAAAGAAATATTAAAATATAAAATATTTACTGGATAATCTGACTAGATTCATCATACTGATCGTCACAATTAAGACCAGCATTGTAATGATATACGACTGCTTTTATATTGTGGATTTCTAGATGGTCACCCTTGTTTTTGTATTGCATTATGCTTACAGATAGAGTTGTCACTTTGTCATGTTAAAATAAAACAACACTAAATAGTTACTACATTGTATTACGTGTTACGTTTAATAAGCTATGATTGAGATACTGTCTTTGATAGCAATGTGTTTATCGTCAATATTTCCGTCACTATGTCGTGCTAAAATAAAAACAATACTTAATAGTTACTACACTTTATTACGTGTTACGTTCAATCAGTACCCGCACTCTCATGCACTCTGAAACAAATTTAACCAACACACAAACTGACTTTAGCATTAATAATATTAGTGAGAATTCACACAATACTATCAAGATCGTACCCAAACGGAATCTCAAATTTAATTTGTTATTAGTTTTATTTTAATCATTACTATTCAGTTACCATATTATTATTTTATCTAAATAATTCTCATAAACATCATAACATTGGTAAGGTGGAGTTTTAATATTTTTTGTGAAATTAAAACATTATTAGTGTAGTATTTTTTATGTACAACAAATAGATTGTAACGTATGTAAATTACAAATATGTAATTTAGAAAAAAAATAATTTAAAAATATAGAGATTTATGACTAATGAATCGAAAAATTTTAATGATACGAATCAAATTAACGCTGTCGCGCCTACGTTATTGCGGACGATTTTCTGTATCTGTTGTTTCTCCGTTTACGTCATTTGTCAGGCTGAACGATATATATACGTAATGTACATAACATTACGTATGTTTGTCTACTTAGCTCGCTATAAAGTTATCTATATTTACGATATAGAACTATTATCGAACCATAAAAGATCAATAAAATATATATTTTAATTTTAGCATGACAAAGTGAACGCAATATATTTGACGGTAAGCAAATTGCTATCCAAGATGGCGCCTTAACAAATTCTGATTGAACGTAACGATTAATACAATGTAGTAACAATACGTAATATTATTTTAATTTTAGAACGACAGTGACAAAAATATAATTGACGGTAAGCACAGTGTTATTGAAGATGACACTTCGACGATATCTAATTAAACGTAACACGTAACAGAGTGTAGTAACTATTTAGTTCTTTTTATTTCAGCACGACAAAGCGACGGCAATATTGACGATAAGTACAGTGTTATCTAAGATGACGCTTCGACCATATCTGATTGAACGTAACACGTAATATGGTGTAGTAACTAATAAGTATTGTTTTTATTTTAGCATGGCAAAGTGACGGCAATATTGACGATAAGCACAGTGATACTTCTATCATATTTAATTGAACTTAACAATGTAAAAACTTTTAAGTGTTGTTTGTATAGTAGCACGACAGAGTGACGGAAAATATTGACGATAAGTACATTGCTATCAAAGACAGTGTCTCGATCATAGCTTATTGAACGTAACACTTAATACAATGTAGTAATTATTAAGTGTTGTTTTTATTTTAGCATGACAAAGTGATAACGCTATCTGTAAGCATAATGCAATACGAAAACAAGGGTGACCATCTAGAAATCCACAATATAAAAGCAGTCGTATATGATTACCATGCTGGTCTTAATTGTGACGATGAGTGCGTCGTTATGCGGTGCGTGCAGTTGCTTGCGCGGGCGCGTGTAGTTCAAATGTACGTACCTAGACACTGTTAGCATCACTTTGGTCGTTGTAGTTTGGTGAAACTGGGAAGGGCTTGCAAGGCCAACAGTGTGAGTCAGTTTGAAAAAAAAATCTGGTCTGTTTGAAAGTGTAGGCGGGTGCATGTAATTACGCGGGCGCGTGTAGTTAAATGGACGTAGACGCCGTACTACATACATTTGATCTACACGCGCCCGCGCAATCACACGCACCCGTCTACACTCTGAAACAGGCCTTAGTATTTACTTCTAGGGTTTAGTGGTTTGGGTAAAATTTCGGAAGTATGTACTTATATACGCTATATATTTATATATGTATTTATATACGATTAATTTTACTTAAATAAATTTCAATAATAGTAATTCTAATAGTGAACCATTATTACTAATGAAGCTACATAATTATTACTTTATTACTTACTTCTATAATACACGTACTATCGTACTTGTTGAGTAAACTATTTGTAGGAATACCTAATCGATAATATTATTTTTCTTTTGTAGAAAGCAGACTCTTTGATTCTTATGAGAGACATGATATTTATAGAATCACGATTTATACGTTTTCAGGGAATATGTCCTTTGTGATTTCTACACCTTTGAAGCTTTTTCATTTTTATAAATATTCTTTGTAAAAGTGAACAGCATAACCATATTTTATCTTTCTCTTTATTCAGTATACAGTGGTCTTACGATAAAGACCACTCTTTAGTACGAACTCTTTAGGGTCATGTGGTATATAATATATGATTAATATTTTTCTTATTTTATTGTTTTCTTAAAATGTATTCGGAATTAGTAATACAATGGGAGGGAGAGGTGCTTCCAATTTGATATTCATGTATTTCTTCATATATGATATTAGGTATCAATCAGAGAAACATTGTATAATCATTTCTTCATACAGACTTATTAGGCACAAGTATTGAATTATTCAATCATTGTTTTGTTACTTGTTGACAGCCGTAAACAGAATTAATTAAGGGAGACCAAGACCCTTCATTAAAATACGTTACTATTCTATTGTTACCTTATTTAACTTAACAGTGTTTATAATACCGCGAAATTAATTACTTCGCTTATTTGGGATTGTTATACATCTCTTTATATAAATGTAACAATAATAATTATAAAATGTAATATGTATTGACGGTATTATTATGAAATATCTCATATTTCAAATATAATTTGTTAGAGTAAAGTTTGAAAAAAAAATCTATTTATTTGCTTTTGTTTGATACATTACACGGTACATCAAATTAAAAGCTCAGCTCAGATTTTTATGCTATTTTCAAACAATAAATTTGCATGAGATCGTAAGCCAAAGCGTCATAATATGTTATATACATACTAACAGGCCCGGCGGACATTATCCTGCCCTGATACTAAAAAAAATATATACTTATGTGCATGAAATGCTTAAGGTAACTAATGTATTTAATTTTATAAGAATGAATACTGTATCCGTTTAAATAGCCTTCCCATTAGTTTATTGTATGTGACCCTTTTTTAGAAAATAGACATGTATAATAGGTTATCCTTAAAAGATAAGTATATGCCATCGCAGACTTTTTTGTAGATCTATAAAAGAGGAATATATAATATGCATTGTTTTGTTATATCTCAAAAGAACTAGGCAGCGTTTTCGATGAAGGCTCCCAAGCGGCTTGACTTTTCCAACATTTCCAACAATTATCGATATATTTAAACCAATTTACGCAAAACCTTAACATATTATATACCTACCTTCCTTATGTATTACTCTATCGATTCGTGAAGACCGCAATACAATCCATTGGATAGTTTTGAGTTTATCGCAAACATACAAACAGACAGACAGACATACAGACGCGGCGTACATCTTTATTTTATAATATGTAGTTATATTGCCAACTATAAATTCAAATAAAATATCAATCATATGCATTTACAATTATATTTTTAAAATCATGTCTCATTATAGTTTATTATTAGAATACTATATTCTTCATATTGTCTTAAGAGTATTGCTACCTCTTCATGCATAAGGTAATTATGTTTGCAATGCAACCCGTTTCAAGTTTACTCTAACTTGACTTATATAACAGATGAAAGGATAAAGAGTATGTACAAAACATAAGCGATGTATGTGGAGTCTACATTTACTTTGATTAAATCTGAAAGAGAATATGCAATTTTGATCTCTTTTATAAAGTAGAATTCTTCAGAAAAGCAATTTAAAGTTTCGTTCTTGCATACATCTGAGAAACTAATATTCTATATACGAGTTGAGAATGTTACCTGTTTTTTGTATTAATTTGTTTCTCATTTAAATCAAAATTCTTTTTCAGAGGATCTGTTCAAAACATAAGAAAATCATATGCCCTTTCACGAGCAGAAGCGTAACACCCCTACTTTCTTTAATATTTATATATATATAAATAGCCGAGCATAAATGAGTTCAGTGCCGTTTTCTTTTCTGTTTCTTAATCGATCTCCTTTTTTTTTGGGTAATAACTATTTCCGAATTCTAGTGTTTTCAATAAATAAAACTGGAATCAGGTATTTTCCTTATTATCGACGAGTCGAAGCCTTAAATTATAAGTCTGCATTATCATCGTCATACTTTACGTTCTTTACGTCAATTAATATACAAATACACAGTGGCAAAAAAAACCCAGTAATTTTGAAACTTTAAAAAAAATATGAATTATGGTCGAGTATCATCCACTCGACGACCGACTACTCCTTTGACCGTTCTTAATATTGGTACACAGAACACATGTATTAATACGCATTATATCATATGTATAACTACACGACAACACCCGGATAAATAAATACGAATTTGCAATTGCTATAAAAACATTTTAACTTTGTTTTGTATTAAAGTCTTGACTATATGGGAGCGCGAACTTTCGGCTATATTCAAAAAGATCGACAAAGACTGTATTTGTAACTTGTGATTTTGGCATCGTTTATCCGGTTAAAATGAAAATTTGTACAATTGTTGTTGACAAGGTTGAGAAGGTTACATTGTAGTATCATTGTACAGTAAGTTGCCTGCATATAATATCAACAAACGTAATTTTTACTGTCATATAGTTTCCAAAAGTATTAGACAAATAAATAAAGTTAAAAAATATGTCCTATTGTATTCTATTATAGTCCCTAAATCAATTTTATTTGTTTACAGTCTTATTGTAGTTATATAGTACTATATATTTACAAATATTGTAAATGGGAATGTGAGTCTGTTTATTTGTTTCTTACGATTTCACGCCTAAGTACTCTACTGAAAGTAGTTTTTTTTATATTACACGGTAGTGGAAGGGTGTCTCAAATATTTTGGAAGTATTATACTTTTGAGTAATGAACACCAATAACGGTCTAGAATACATATTATTATGCTCTCTGTTGAGGTAATATAGTTACGTGAAACATCAATCAAATGTTCAGTTGTTGTACTACACGCACCTGTGCATGCACCCACCGCCCGCCTGCACGTTGAAACAGACAACAAAAGCATTTTTGACTTCCAACAACTGGAGTATTGGGTACATTGTGCAGCTTTTGCTGATATATTGTTTTCTACGTAATGTGAAACCCAGTTCTCGATTTTTTAACAATCCACATTAGTGCGAACTTCTGAATATCTAGTTCAAAATACTTTTGTTACTTTGTAAAAATATTTGTATACTCGTATCTATCGCCATTCGAGCTTTTGGGCTTGATGAAAAAGGAACCTGCCTTCAAATCATCCGATGATTTTGTAAAACATGCAGTGATTAATCTTAAGGTATTAAATGGACTTTGAAATTACTTTCACTTTGTTATTAGCGTCTAAATCATGACTTGACTAATCTCTGTGATTTTGTAATAGTATACTCAAGCAATGCGTTAACGGGAAAAGAAGAAACTCGTATCAAACAGGGTCATCTCTTTCACTCAATATATTGTTCATTCAGAATATATTTATGCGAAAAAAAATAAAACACAAAATAGAAAAAATCTTTTAACAAAGCTGAAATGGACTAATAAACTACGTTTTTGTAAAAATCCTTGTAATTTAATTATAATACAGTATTACTGGGAAGCAATAAAAATATATTTTGTTAAGAGATATTTTCATTTAAATTTTTTATAATATCTGTTTTGTATATGTGCTGTAAGGACCTTTATTTATCTATATAGTTTTATTTAATCATATACTTATTAGTAAAGTATGTTATACTAAGCCAAAACTCGTCGTTGGCTTTGTCTGTATTAAATTACAATATAAAATTAGATAATAATAAAATATAACCTAACGCGACCTAGTGATGAGTTTTAGTAAAATTATTAGCATAAAAATCTTGATTATGAAAAAACTTTGATGTGTTAAATTTCATGGCGATGGGGTACAGTAACATATAACTAAAATTATTTCTCTTCCATATAAGTAAGTAATTTGCATTATTATATCTATATAATGGAAATAAAACAACTCCATCTTGTCTACTACTGAGCCTTAATTGTATCGTATCTAGTAACGCTCGTTATCTCGACGCTAATAGGGACGTTATTTATATTACACTCAATTTATGTACCTTTTTATAACAATTACATTATGCATCATTCTGTAGTTTTATATTAAGATAATAAAAGAATAGTAAATAAGTTACCGCTAAAGTTCGAAATTCTTTAATGGTCATATTATCTAGGTAAATTTGCGTACAAGTTGATTTGCTGTGGTTTGAAGTTGTTGATCAAGTGTTTTTCGCAGTTTTACTTACTACGGTTGTTTTACGAGAGTCCAACCTAAACTTAACCTAATACGTTGTTATTAGATTATGATAATAGTGATGATAATTAGCTGATAGGCAATTGGCAATAAGTGGTATTTACAATTCGTATATGTATGGACGTAGGTATGTAATGTTATTTGATGCAATTTTAAACAAAATATTTAGTTTCTTTCTAAAATATATTTTATGTGGATTCATTTTCATCGTAATTATAGATTTTAAAATTGAAACTGATAGATACTGAAACATTGAAGATAAAATTTGGTTAGTTAGCACGATTGCAATTTCCAAAGATAACACGACGAACTCCTCGTAATTTTTTTTCTTTTAAATTGAACATGACGTTAAATTGGTTTCCACTCAGCAGTTTGAGTGCGAACTATCTTTTTTAAGAGTTCCCAAGTAATGAAACTGGAAGTTACTAGCGAACACACAAAGCCGTTACTATCACCGCTATCTTTTCAATATTTCTGTACGTAGAGCTTGGTTTCCACGTACCTACTTAAAGTTTTATATACTAAATAATAAAAATAATATTGTTGAAGTTTAAAAGGGTATTCGAAATTTTTATAACGAATTGAATGTACCATACTTGAATTCAATTATAGTAATATGGGAATAGCGTGATCTACTGTCATTTTCCCTTCCTGTGTGAGTCTTCAGGATATCTTTAAAGAATGATAGAATGACATAAAAGTATTAATTTGCAAATAACCTAAATCCAAATGTGACAATAATTTAAATTTAATTAGTTTTTGCACGCAGCTTCGCTTGATCTATTCCTCGAAAACAAAGCATTTTTCTGGATGAAAGGTAACCTTTGTGCTTTTCTGTACCCTTGACAATTTGCCTACTAGATTTCATGATGGACAATGAGTAGATAAACGTGAAAGCGTAAGAAACTCACTATCGCATATTAGAGAATTAGAATTAACAAAAACATCGTTGTTTAATAATGCCCGTGTAATGTAAAAAAAACTACTTTCGGCTGAATAGTTGTCCTATGTCAGGGTATAAGCGGGTTACGGGTGTATTTGCGCGATTGCCTGTAGTTTAAATGTACGTAGACACGGCTAGCATTCACATGCGCGGGTGCCTGTAGTTTAAATGTACGTAGACGCCGTTAGCATGTGCTTGCGCGGGTGCGTGTAGTTCAAATGTACGTAGTCGCCGCTAGCATGTGCTTGCGCGAGTGCGTGTAATTCAAATATACGTAGACGCCGCTAGCATGTGCTTGCGTGGGTGCGTGTAGTTCAAATGTACGTAGTCGCCGCTAGCATGTGCTTGCGCGGGTGCGTGTAGTTCAAATGTACGTAGACGCCGCTAGCATGTGCTTGCGCGGGTGCGTGTAGTTCAAATGTACGTAGTCGCCGCTAGCATGTGCTTGGGCGGGTGTGTTTATTTCAAATGTACGTAGACGCTGTGCTACTAGCATATACACTGCACTCTCTAACAGACCTTAGGCGTGAAAGTGTAAGAAAGAAAGACACAAACTCTCATTTTCATTTATATTAGTAAGGATATGGTGTTATAATAACATTGTAAAATCTTTATGTATAAAAACATTAATTCCAAAAAATATATTTAGGGAGTGCAATAGAACACAATAAGATCATTTTTTAAAGTTTTTTTATTTGTCTAGTAGTTTTTAAAGTATACATTTACAATAATTCACCAAAATTATATTTTTATTTAACGTGGATGAAGTCGTGGGCGGATGTTAGCTATATAATATAACAGAGTAAAGGTCAATTCATATATAAGAATGCTTTAAAAAGATATACATAAAAAAATAAATAATTCTGCAACAATTAACATTTTAATTTAATACAACATTAAGTTTTAATGCAAATCGCTTATTTGTATTTCAAATTTGAGGAAGTAAAAAATAAGTTATTTTTAACCACTTAAATCCTTCGTTAAATTTTATATTACTCATTTAAATATTTATTTTAGGAATTGCGAACGTCTTTGTAAAAATAAATAGATGTTATTATGATAAGGTATTTTAGTTAACCCACCAATTAAATTTCGATCTTTATTAATAAATTATTCAATTTTTTTTTGTTACAGTTTAAATTTTATTTTAAACTCTTTTTAGAACTAAAAGTCGCATACTTTTTCAAACCGTTGAAGCTGATATAACACTGGTCTAGTACATAAAAAAATCTATTACTTTTGGTTGTGATTCTACTTAGTATTTAAAAAGCATTAATAAAAAGAACATATCTAAGGGTTTTCGTCGTTTACCGCTATTAACTGACTTACAATTTAATTCCCTTTTGATATACCGCTGTCATTGAAGTTTATGTAAGTAGTATAGAGATTGTGGAAACAGGTCGGTTCGCATTTTAGACAAACCAGTTTATTTAGCTTACAGAATATTATGGCATGGCACATGGCAGTTAAGAAACCTTTACTTGAATTTGGTAAAAATCTCTATTGACTGGTTTCACACTTTGATTGTGGTATTTGTCTTTAATGTATACTTTACACTTCTCTATTGATTAGATATTATATCGAGCTCATAAAAAATTTATAAGTTATCTCCTACACTTTATAGAATCGTTAAAGACGTCGTCAAGTTGTAAAGTGTTGAAAAACTCGTTAGGATCCGGTATAAACTTCAATAATGGAAAATAACCCACGAAAAGTATGACATCATTTAAAACGTAATCTCCCTCTGAGAGATAGGATTATTTCGTTACATTATTTATAAAGGTTCGATCTATTGTAGTAGCTGGAAATGTTTATTTATATACACACTAGTTTTTGCTTGCGGTTTTACTCACTATAATGTACTTTTCACTTAGATAAGTGGTCTCTGGAATAGTGCTTTTTTATAAATTAAATGTAACTTTATGTCCTTTTCCTGACAACGTGTATACAAAATATCATGATCATCAGTTGAGTAGTTAAGGCGTGAAAGCGCAACAAACAAACAAATAAACCAATTCGCATTTATAATATTAGTTAGGATAATTACGTATTGTTTTATTTTTAGAATTATTTTTTACAGTGTCGTTTTTGTGACACTTTATTTTTATTTGCTTTTTTGTTTAATTTCACATTCTAAAATTCATTCATAAATCATAGTTGTATTCAAAAAAGGGAGTTTTAATTTTCATTTGATTACATTTGAAAGGTATATGAAATAGGTTTTATTGGTTTCGTATACTGGTGAGAATGAATATTCATTTAATGTAAATTATTTCATTGTTCGATAAGAAATTCTTAAATATTATATAATTGAAGTAGTCAGTGTTCAAATTGCCCTTTTATAATATTTAACAACACTTTTAGTTATCAATTTGTTTTATGGGTCGATAGCAAAAGTTATGCTTTTAGTTGGCTTTTAGTGCACTCGCTACTATCAATCTCGTTTGCAGTTTCTGATATATTTTAAGTGTTCACAATAACTTGTTACTTATAATTTTGACTGTATGTAGCGTGATATACTCGTACAAATATACTTTGGGAGTATAGCTTTGTGTTATTCGTAAACTTAAAATAGAATATATAAAATATTGAAAGTATCAACTTGTATATTTTAAACCAATGGTTTGTAGACATATGCTTATTTACGTGGGTAAAGCTTATCACTTAGCAACGGCCACCCACACAGTATTAGCGACTAAATGTTACGGTAAAACTATAAATCTATTTTTCTTGTTACACGGCCCTATTACGAGAACTGGAATGGTGGAGTTTAAGGCTCTCTTTCTCTTTTTTTCTTTTTCGTTAGTCGATAGTGACGTTAATAATATTCAAGTCAGTATATTCTAAGTAAATGAGTTCATAAAATTCCGTTATAATGCTTGGTGACATATGAAGCTTGCACTGCATTTTTTATACCTTTGTACGTTTTTAGCATCTGACCACAATCTCTAGTTATATGAAATGACGATGTAGCATAAGACAATAACACGTTGAAATTAGAAAAGAATTAGTACACAAGTACGGCTGCTGGAATACACTTATTATAGGTGATATTATTATAGGTTTAACTTGAGATTGATGGCAAACCAGGTGGGTAAAAAATTCTACCCCGATGTTTTTCTTCATTGTAAGCACCGTCTCGTTATGGGATATTCGATTTTCGAACTAAGCGAAAAATTAAAATTGTAAAGAGGTAATTTAAACGCAGTAAAATTATTATAAGGGTTAATTAGTGACCATTATATTTATAACAAGATATAATAGAATAAAACACAAAGTCTAGAAATAAGTATTCTAATGAAACATTAAGTCCATTTTCACGAAAATGAAGACACGGTAGCATTAAGTAGTCTCAATATAAAAATACATCTAGTATCATGGAAAATATAACTCGAAAAATCATGACAGTATTATGGTAATAAGAAACGACGCTTTCAATTACTGTTATCTAAGTTCATGCAGGAAGTTTTGGATTAATGCCAAAGACAGAGCGTAAGCAATCAAGAAATTAATATTTTCTCATCTTATGTACAACATTTGTCTTATATGACCACCCTGTTTTAGAGTTATATGTTAACTTCTAAGCAGTAAGTATTAACATTATGTCGTATGCAAATAAAATTATGATGATACTAATAATAAAATTCTACATTCTAAATGCGTCTACAAAGGCTTACTCTCCAGAGCGGGAATGGGGTTAATTACAAAGCCAGCCAACGACATATTAGCTATTTTAAACGAATAGAAATACAAACTGCTTCACGACTGTACCTACTATTGATTATTTTCAATGCGTCATAGGTTTCAGTGCTTGGACACAATATCATCTGATATAAATTATCAATATGGTATAAGAATTAAGATGGCGAACACACTAAACCTAGCGGGGGTCTGGCTCTCAAGTGTAGCTGTTGGAAGACACCAACAGGTGGCTTGAAACAGATTTACAACTTGAGGGTGGTAGCTAGCCAGGTGGACTTAGTAAAAGCCTTATCCTATAGCCTATCATCACGATGATTTCCTTTACCGAAAGCTCTGACTCCGTTACAAAGATTCAAAAATCAAAATCAAAAATACTTTATTCAGTTTAGGCCTTGAGAAGGCGCTTATGAACGTCAAAGTTACCACCGGTTCGGAAAACAACCCAGTCATCGAGAAGAACCGGCAAGAAACTTGATCTGGTTTATCTGGTTGATTCGAACCTGAGTCGATCGAAGCAGCGTCTGAAGACGCTATCAATTAAGCTATCACCATTGCACTATTCGAATTATTTAATTTAAAAAAAACCTGCCAATAGATTCCTTGAATAATTGATAAATTTTCCACTGATATTAATAATTTCATCAACACAAGTAACCAATAGTTATTTAATTTTGTTACAGGTATTATCAAATTATCGGTAAACAGAAGAATCAGTTATGGCCCAATCGCTAGAGAATACAGTTTTGTAAGGAAAATATAATATTAAATCCGTAAAAAAGTCAAAATGTCTAACAAATCGCAGACCTTCTTGGATATTTTCCAAAAGATTCTTGCAGCGTCCGACAATTCATCGGATGGAATCAATGAAACTCAGATTGTGTCATTGCTAAGAGAACAGGCGACTAGAGCGGGAGCGGGAGAGGATTTCGAATCTCTTCTTGTGAAAATGATGAATGTTGCAAGAAACAAGCTCAATCTAACATTAAAACCCGACACCTGCGGTTATTGTGATGGAGACTTCCGGGAAATAATTGAAGCATATAACAGTATTCATGGATACGTTAGTTTATTGGTAAGTAACTGTTATTTGAGTTATTACTAGAACAGTTTAGCAATTGTAGAATTGATATCAGAAACAAGTATTAGATTCTAGTAGTGAGGTAGTCAATATTAAATGACAAGTGTATTAACAGATGACCCATCTTTTGAATTAATGTAGACTACGCATCGCATGTTCACAATGACATGCGTAACAGAATTTTGACTATGGAATCTGTAGCAATGTTAGGCTTGTATAAAATGCCAATGAGCATTCATGTTAGAGATTAAACAATTAAATATGAAATAGGATTATTGTGTTTTGTAAGCTTGCCTGATTACTTAGCACCCTCAAGTTGATAATCTATCGCCTAGCACCTATTAGTTTTTTCCGGTAGCTGCACTTGAAGGCCAGTCCTTCTAGGTTTAGAGTACTTACTATCTTAGACCGCTTGGGTTATTTTAATATGAGATAGGATTGTGGTCCAACGCTAAAATCTATAAAGTAGTAACAATGTAAAAAAAATTAGTTATTAAGTTTCAGTTGCAGTTTTCATCAATAATTCATTCAGTAGTTTTGTTCAATCAATAATCTTATATTCAAAGAGCACTACTGCTTCGTTCACCAGGTAGTAATAGGTGATTATCCATTGAAAACGGTGTAGCACTTACTTGTGGAGTGTGGCAAGAACAGAACCGAAAGAGAGTCGTCGATGTGGAGTATGAGTTTACGTTGTTTGTCACAGTAGTTTGAAAGAACGTTGTTCAGATGATGCCAAGATATTATATGACCTGGTAATACTATATGATGAGCGATTATTGTGATATGAACTTAGAAAGGATAAGTCACAATGAGGTTCATATATTCGTCAGATTAATAGTCCTTAAATAAAGAAAAAAAACGGTTTACAAATATATACATGTATTTATTTACTTATTTCAACTAATATAAATATAATATAACTAACATAAAAACCAATAATGCGCTAGGCTATGAAAATACTGGGTCGGTTGAAAGACCCACAATATGACCCAAACTTATGTAAATTGGAATAAACTTGTTTTATTTAAAGAAAACAGATTTTACGTACCACAGAAGGCGAAGAGTATTTCGGTATTCACAGGAATAATTACACAACGTTGTTAAAAACAACGATGAAACACATCCAAATAAATGCGAATGTGAGTTTGTTCCTTTGTATATTACGCTTACACGTCGTAACTACTCATCCGGCCATCAAGAAAATTGGATATACGTTATTAAGGGTACAGAAAAAGACATACGACACCTTTTATCCAGAAAAAAAGTACTGCGTCCATATCTTTTTTTTTCTTCACGCACCATTTTACTGGGTGGGCAGGAAATACCTTTGCAATACTTCTATCCGACCCGGCAAACGTATTACCTACCACTTTAAAAATTCTACAATACAATTTTTTGCTAAAAAGACCAACGATTACTTTTTGTATGGTCGCAGAAACTTAATTATATTGATAATATGGGCATATTATATTTATATAATAATATTTATAAGACATATTGGCAGGTCTTGTATATAGCTTGAGTTTTTCATTACTTTCTTATATAGTTTAAGTGAAGACCGAGGAATTTAATAGTTAATAATAGTGGGATAAAGTTTCAAATACGTTGCTGTTAGTAAATCTCATTAGCCATAATTTGAATTTCGAATTGTTAACCTAACGCCAGATATTCGATATAAAGTGTCCACTTCGACAAAACGCAAATGTCAAGACTTAATAATATAATTGAAAAGATGATAAATTTGGTGACAGTAGCAGCCTTAAACTTTGATTAAAATTAATTAACCCTCGAGTGATTTACTCTGTTTATTTCAATTGTAAGCTTTAATTAGAACAGTTTTTTGATATTTAATTTAAAGATATTAAGATTTGCGTTAGTAAATTGTAGACACGGTTCTAATGGTGCTTTTAAAAAACCGAGTAACTACACATAGGAACAGGTCGAATGAATACAGAAACTTTACAATGAAAGTTGCGCTTCAGTGTTCATTTTACTGAGTATAAAACAAAATTCGGTTTTTGATTTTACACGAGGAGAGTTACGCAATCGACCGCACACAGTGTTTACGGCTGGTCGTTTGTTTAGAATTAGCGTGGGTTCGCGGTCTTATTTTTTCAATCAGTGCGAAGTATTTCGATGGTTTATTGACGGACGTAATATACTGGCTAGCAGATATATTAACACCGTATGTCACGAAACATCAGCACATTTAAAAATATAAGTAAACAAAATACTTTATTATCATGAAGTCGATAATTTTTATTCATACTAACGTTTTTGTCTCTGAATTATAAATGAATAATGTAATAATATACGTAAGACCAGATTATTATTTATTGAATACTTTTGTAATGTAATTTTTTAATAAGTGTATTTTCATGAAAATATAAATTTGTAGGTATTATGATTACGAATATGGGTTTGTCTGTTATTTTGTACTTAAGGTACGTTACATCCACAAAGATCTACTGTTCTTGAGGAATAATTGAAAAGTATATTAAAGTGAGTGAAGCCACGGGAAAAAGCTACTTTATTTATAATTCTTACGTATCCGCCGTAATAGACGTAGTTTTTATTTTTCTTCTATCACTTTTTGCCTCTTTGCCTCGAGTATGTAATATATTGTGATGACACCGGAGCATAAACTGTTTCTGGTTTTTAAATGGAAATGTGGTTAACGGACCTTGCCTGACGATTATTAGTTACCACGCACTTGCCCTCGCCACGTCGTGCTGCTCTATTGGCGTAAATAAAGCAACGGCTGTAGTGAGAAAAACACGACCACTATCTCTCGGGGGCTTGACGAAGTCCGGTAAACATAGTTGTGCGATTGTAGTGAACACAAAATAAGCGCCCAGCACCTGTGGGAATAACGTGACGAGAATACGGATAGACACCTCGCCCAGCGCTCGGTGGTGCCCTGACCGGACCGGCGACGAAAACTCGTATCGTGTAGGCAGGTACGTCACACCACATAATCTTCCGACACAATAATATATAATGAATAGTTGAGTTATAGACAATTGGACACTGTGTAAATATTGTACATATTAATATATGTATGAATAATCATTTCCACGTCCATCGGTTGAAGGTTACAAAGGTTGATGCGTTGCAGAACCACCTAGTGGCTAGCATTGATAAAAAATAACTAACATAAAAAATTCCATAAAAAAATTACATGATGGTCGGTGAAACGATGTTAAACTTTATTAATTTCATACTACATTAGCTGTTACCCGCCCGCTTCGTTATGCATTAAATAAACTTTTAATTTTACAAAAAAAGGAAACGGTCAATAAATCCTAATAAATAAGTAGTCTAGAATCATCTATCAAAAATTCCGCATCGAATAGTCATACTTATAACTTATTATTTTTCTTTATTATTTATCTTAACACTAATTTTACAGAGGAAATAACATAAAAAAATTGAAAGCAAAAATATATTTTGTTTACAAAATTTCTTTGTAAACAATATTATCCATTTATTTCCCTTCTCTTGAGTATGCCTGCCCTACCGGTTACTCCACTTCTCCATATGATTGTGGGCGCCATGCTTAAAAAAATCGTAGTTTTATTAGAACTGTAATAATATTAAATGAAAATATATTAGTATTATATCTTTAAATAAGGTTCAAGTGGCTAAGAAGAAAAATTGAAGTGTTTTATAGATATAAATATATAAGCTGAGTATGTAGATATTACTGCCACTATCCTTTCGGAATATCAAAAACTATATTGAATGAAAATATGGATAAACTTATAATAAGCATTTAATATGAAAAAAAAATACATATTTTATCATTTTGATTCATATAGTCAAGAGTGGCTCAAATGACTCATATACAGAAGATTTATTGAAAATAAAAGGGATATGACTCTTGTTTTTTAAGAGGTAGTGAAAAAAGATACTACGTTTAAATCAAAGATTTGTGTGATTTGTTGCTATACGAATTAAATATTATTACTGCGGATTATATTGTGTTGTCCCACATATATTGTACATTATTATAATAAAAAGAACGGATGAGTACAAAACTTTAGATGGGCACATAGACAAAGACATAAAGTACTCCAAACTTCAGAAAAAATGTCAGACGAAATGTTTCATCGTCTGAATAATGTTTCTCGCTTATACAAGTTTTAGCAGTTTTCAACACTCAACTCAACATTTCGTTGTTGGTAAAAGTATATTTAAAAAAAATTGGTTGTCTGTAAAGTCGGTTTACGGACGATAATATTATAAGAAAACATTGATAAAAATTTTGCGTCACAAGCCTCTCTATCGCTTGCTCTGCGCTCTCGCTTGTACGCTTGGCTCAGGCGGAACGTGACAATGAGTCATGCTGTTTTGTGCGTGCAGCCGGCGTTCATCGATTTATAAGACGTTACGTCAAAAATATCTTACATTGAGTTGTCGATTACATCTCTGAAGTGTATCTGCCGATAAATGTGATTCATAACTCTTATTATATTAATGTTCTAAACATACACATCTATGTACTCTAAATTTGTAATTCAACATGTGGATGCTAACAGGATTGAGCAACTGTCCTTGAAATGGCACGGGAATATCGTGAACTATCTACTGATTAATAGGATGGAGATGTAAGTTAACCCTTCAGCTGGTTTTTTAAGAACCGGATCTCAAAATGGCGGATTATGTTTTTAATTTTTTAATTTATTTCTGGATATCGTACATTGTAAATATTATGGCTTATTTAAAAAAAAGTTCGTACAAATGAAAATATAATATAAAAATACATTTGACATAAAAAATAGAATTTTACAATACATAATTTGCCACTTTTCAAAGTTTTTTTAATAAATGAGGTTTTTGTTTTAAACCTTTGCTGCCAACAGTCTCTTGACCTATGCCTGTGAGGTATGAGGGTATTAATTTGTATGGAATTTAAACTGTTATGGTTTTGACAGTCCAGAGGTTAATTGTCATCTCTTAGTAATATGTATTGTTTTACAGATATAATTTTATGATGCTCTGCTAAACATATTGGGGTTACTAATAGTTGTAGTTAATGATAGATATATTTTCTAATGTGTTCTAAACTTATAAAACATTGAAAAGGCAAGTATGAAATCTTTTCTAGTCAATTTAAAAGTCTATGGTATAAGGTTTGGTTTAAAAATAGTCTATATTTATAAATATAAATTCAATAACCACATGTATGTATGAACATCACTTAAAAACGGCTACATCTATTTAGTATTTTTTTTTGTTTTGTAAGGACAAGGTTTGTGTGAGAAAAAATGTTAAAATTTAATTGTACGTAAAAGTGAAAGAGTTGTGTTAAAAATATTCAAATAAAAACCGAGTGAAAAATATTAACAGAACATATTAACGTTCAACTGTTCAGTTTCTTACGTTTGTTTTAGTTTACTTCGTTGTTTTGTCATAAAGGAGGTAAAACGTTATATTACCTTATTTGTTTTTTTTCGGAAGGAATGTTGTACATTACAAAGCATTACTATAAATTATGGTGGAAATGATTTAATGGCCATTATACATGGTCGTACTGTAAAGGGAAGATTTTATCTAACTTTTTTCATTGCACCGTGCAAAATCGGGACAGGCAGATAGTAGCGTTTATAATTTTTAATAAGTTATTTATTCATAATGTATAGTAAACTGTTACATATTTACGATATTAAGAAATTAACTTTAAAATGACTAATACTGAAAGGGTTATATGTACTCATTATACCGGAATCAGAATAATAAATAAAGGCCTGAGGCTCTCAACCTTGTGCCGCAGTACTATAGAGAACCGCGAGTGTATGACAGAGATACCGCGCCATTCTTTGATATTCTGCTCTAGATTAACAAAGATATCGATTTAAAACAAAAATATTGTGATAATTGCCAAGAATTCTGGATTCAAGTACATTAAAAAATAATTATGTTGATTGAGCTTGAATTAAATGATTCGTTTCTTTATATAAAAATTTAATATTGAACGAAATACATTATAATATAATAATAAATATATTGATACTACATTTTTTTAAAGTAACCTACATTTAGAGTTTCCATGTAGTTAAATATACGAAAGACGTTGGTACATCATATAGCAATCATGCAAAATAGAAATCTAGAAGATATCAAAAACTAGCTTGAAAATAGTTAGATTATACATGATGACCGCTGCCACCTAAACTAGGCAATCCTGTATCTCAGGTGGCAGAACAGAACATGGCACTATTAATGAAAGCATTATGCAACTGCATTGGATATATATTGAAATACTAAATAAAAACCCGAACCATGTTAACAGCAATTACAATATTCTTCAATTTAAATAATAAAGCTAAAATAGTTTGTACATTAAATTCTGGTAAAAATTTCACCCATTCAATGCGAAAAATATTCATTATGAAAAAATCTTGCAAACAGTTTCATTTATCGTATTTATGACGACTGAGTATTAAGGCACCATATATTTCTTTTTTATCTTAGTATTTAAGCCGCACTTAATATAACTGTGCCGGGAAATTGTTTAACTTGACAATGGGCGAAAAACGGGAGGAAGAAAAATGAGAGAAAAGTTTGAGAATCGCTGCTATAGGCTATATTTATCGTATTCACGCTTGTCGCATCCATTTAATTTCAAACTCATCTGGTGAATATATGTGTAAGTACAACATGTTATAATATTTATTGTTCCCCTTAATGTGTTAAATTTTGTTCCCCGTACAAAGTCATGCCGTAGGCGTGTATCAACGGGCGAATAATTTTATAAGCGAATAGACATGTCATTTTGTATGTATATCACTATTTCCTACGTGGTATTCTTGACTTATTACTAAGCTGTATCCATTTTCCTGAAGTATGCTGTAAATTGGTAATCATTGCCACATTACCACGTTATCTTTTGTTATCGACAATACTTATATTGGTTTTTAGTGACATTTATTATTATTAAAGGAAAATGAGCCGGAATTCACTGGTAGGTGTTACAAGATATATTATCAACTTAGGGTAGCAACTCGAAAAAGCCTTGGTATCACAGCAGTTTTATTACGACTAGGGGTCGTCCAGTGGTCGAAATGCAACCGTAGTAAGGGGTACATATAGATATTATTACCTGTATTGAGTAATGTCAATACAAATTTGTAGACTGTAGACGAAAGGAGCTTGAAGTATGAGTGAAGACTTATTAAAAAAAGCCTCCGACTCGTCGGTGGTATTGAAAGAATGTATTTCAATTTTTTTTTTGATAAGACAGCTCATCAATATTATAAAGTAAAAAAAAAGAAAATCAGTTGACGAGCACAGGAGAAAAATGTACTGAAATGTTTTATCCTGCCTTATTTATATGTAGGTAATTTCCGCAGCAGACCTATTGAAGGAATAATCATTCAACATGATTACTTGGTACGCTCCCAATGACCTATTACCGTTTTAAAATTCTGGCCATTACAATAGGTCTATTATTAACACACGAAGATAATTATGATTACCTACTGACAAATCTATAATCCATCAACAACCGGTCTGCAAGTATCTTGGATACTGAATATTCATAGGCCGATTTCGACACGAGATATCTCAAAAAGGGGTTACTGTGACGGACTTATCAATATTTAAATGGATGTCGCGACCCTGTCGGGTGCAAATCCGTATCATTCTATCTTTTCGAGAATGTACAAATCCATTTTCAGAGGCGATAGTACTAATTTTTCTTTCAATAAGAAACCTTCGGGACTTTATATTCGTTAAATAATAAGATAGATACCATAAAAATATTCTCCTTGTAAGAACTCGTCTTAGAAAGTACAGAAGGCTTTTTTTCTTGTTGTTGTCAATCATGAAATCGGTGTAATATCTGGTTTACGCAAATACTAACGAATTTCTATTTTAATTGTTTCAGGTGTGCACTATTGGAGTTTTAGCGAATACAATGAATATAGCGGTTTTAACGAGGAGGGACATGGCAGCTGCTCCTATAAATAGGTTGTTAAAATGGCTCGCTGTTGCGGACGTCTTTGTCATGATTGAATACGTACCCTTCGTAATCTACAAGCATCTGGTATGAATATCGTCACTATATTTAGTTATTAACTGATATCCGTGACTTCGTCTATAATTGTAACGATATATTTTATGTATAGAGAATAAACCATAAGCTATATACCGCTTGCTCCACTTCTCCGCTACAAGAAAACGCGTAGCCTGAAGATACAGGCAAGAAACGCGTAAACCTTATATATAAAGATCGTAGTTTTTTTTTACGTGTATATTAAATGAAGCGACTATGATCATTTTTTTAGATAAAGAGCAAGTGTCTTTTTTTTTTTTTTTTTATATTATAGGGGGCAAACGAACAGGTGGGTTACCTGATGGTAAGTGATCACCGCCGTCCATAGACACTAGCAACACCAGGGGAGTCGCAAGTGCGTTGCCGGCCTTTTAATATATGTGGGCCTCCGGTGCTCTCACTGACCGAATGAAACGCAACAGTCCAAGCACTGTTACTTCACGTCGGTTTTCTGTGAGAGGGTGGTACTACCCCGGGCGAGTCGATCCATTCATGCTGAAACCAGTAATAGCTTCAGCGTAGCTCTACCACCTACAAAAGTAAAAAAAGAGTAAGAGTAAGAAGTAAAAAAAAAAACGAAATTTATCTAGCAGTTTTTGAGTGATGCCCACACAACGGTAGACCTGTATTATTTTACCCAATTAATAGCTACGTTGACTAGCCTGTACAGTCCTGGTTTCATCCGACATAGGTGCAGCCAATACTGCAACGTTTTATGATAAAAATAGCAATTATTTAAAGTTTACTTTTTAATTATACTAGAATATCTACTAAATTCTCTTCAACTAATATGATATAAGAATTATCAATAGTACTTAAAGATAACATAAATAAGTAATTTAAAAAATTAATTGTCTATTTAGTTACAATCAATTTCAATGAAATGTCTTGTATAAAAGAAGAGCGTATAGTAATATCCCGATTTACGCTACCCCGTTTTACGCGAATTCAGAGATACGCGGTTTTACTTTATGATAGTGTCCCGTTTACGACAGGTTCGAACGTGTTTCGCGCGTGATATTTGATTTACGAACGCAGTGGGCTTTATTGATAACCTTTAACCTATGTCATCTAAAAGAACAAAAAGTGACTTATTTGAACCTTAAATAAAAAGTGACAGTCATAATCAAGTCTTTCCAACATTTTTATAACATGTTTCTTCGAAATTATATTTTCTTTAATTAAACATACTTTATATGTATCTATTTATATGAAAGGTTAAACCCCGACTTACCCGAATTCGACTTACACGGTTATATCTCGGTTTCACCTATAGAGTAAGTCAGGGGTATTACTGTATTTCAATTCAAAATTAATAGCGTACAGTAATTTCCAATGATACTATGAGAAATAATAAAACTACAAGTAAAAATAAAATTACGAGACGAGAGTTTTTCTACGCAGTATACGAGTGTATAGTAGCGGGCATATCTAATTTCCATATACAAACTATAAATGAACTTGCATAGGGACGCTGCAAAACTTACTTTGTACTCTTGTTCTTGACAGTAATTTCCTTTGCATCGTAGCGTATTTTCTTAGTAGATTTAAAAATAACTCGCAATAATAATGAATATATTTCACTCGATTGAGCAAACTGGTTAATTACATATCTAACTTAGCAGTTAGTTTTGTTTGTTCTTCAATAGGCATAATGTTTTCTATGATTTTAAATAATAAATAATCTTTGGATAATGTGATCGCCTTGTCGGTGATGTCACGCTTAATATGAGCGCGAATCTTACACAAGACAAGTATTAGTGTGATTTATAAAATGAGGTCAAGTCAAAATTAAAAGTTCTTTGTGAAAGTGTATATTCTAAATTAATCCCATTAATTGTTTTTTTTAGTTATAGACTTAGTTATAGGCTTCATATTTTGTGATCGTCTAACTGCAATTTAATTTATTTACATTTAAAAATTCTACATTCAGAATATTATAAAAAGTATTTCGTTTTTTTACTCGGCATTTATTTAATTGTAAAATAAAAACTTAAGTTTCATGATTGTAATAATTTGTATAGGTTCATGTAAACAGTCAACGCCTGAAAGGGGTATTTAGGTGATCACGTACTGATCACGAAAATCATTGAGTGCTTTCTTTCCTATTAAAGTTTTTTTTCATAACTTTATAGCATATTCACATTTTACACGATCTTTTGTAGTAGCGAATAATATTTCAACCATTGTGCTTACTGACGTTATACTGTCAGGGCTCAATAGATAATATGCCGTAGGTATTAACTGGCGTACTATGTAATCAGATTGTTATCGGGGAATATTGATCCCTGAATAGTACTTTGGTTCTGAATAGACTTAACGGTAATCAAAGCTATAGTTGGAGCGTTCTTAATTACGATTGACTTCTGTATAATGTTAATAATCTTGAGGTAAAGTAATGTATTGTCAATATTGCACACTTCATAAGGGGAAGGCTTTATCAATAATAAATCGCTATGGTAATTAAGTTTTATATACTATGAGCTGACCCGGCGAACTTCGTACCGCCTAACAGTCGATTCTTTAATTTTTTTCAAATATTTATTCTGCTATTCCGGACGTTATATAATGTTAAATGTTACCATCGTATAAATATTGACAAATATTGACATTAATATTTATACGATACTACTAACGTCACTCAATTATTTTGCCTTCCCGGAACCTCTCCACTAACACTTAAACTTTATTGTATGGTCTTAAAGTTCAAATTGACTTTTAAGTATTATTACGAATCGTTTGTATGGGAGTATAGAAAAGTATAGTTTTTAGACTTTTTCAGGCAATTTTAAAAATTTTCTCTCTACAAGAACCATCCTCGTACTTCAAGGAATATTCTAAAAAAAGAATTAGTGAAATCGGTTCAGTTGCTCTCGAGATTTGCGCCTAGCAACACATTCAGTGAATCATTTTTATAGAATAAATAAAATGTATTTCATTCAAATGACTTTTAAAATTGAGGGAATTAAATAATTTGAAAGGATGCGTTATGTTTTCGTATTGTGTCTCTTCATGTATTGCTCAGTGCATTTTCTTGTTTGAGAAGATCTATGCAATACGTGTCTTTAAATGCCCTATAGCAGTGATGACCAATACTGCGCCGACGGGCGCAAGTGTGCTCACGGTTGATCTGTAATGCGCCCGCTGCAACACTGCAAGATTTTCAAAACACTAATTTAAAAATACCATTTTTTTCATTGTTTTAACCAATGAAAATAATTTTAAAGTACACACACTCCTACTTATACCCAGCAAAAAAAAAAAGTAGTAGTAGTTGGTAGAGCTACGCTGAAGCTATTACTGGTTTCAGCATGAATGGGTCGGCTCGCCCGGGGTAGTACCACCCTCTCACAGAAAGCCGACGTGAAGTAACAGAGGTTGCACTGTTCCGTTTCGTTCGGCCAGTGAGAGCGCCGGAGGCCCACATACTTGAAAGGCCGGCAACGCACTTGCAACTCCCCTGGTGTTGCTAGTGTCTATGGACGGCGGTGATCACTTACCATCAGGTGACCCACCTGTTCGTTTGCCCCCTATAATATAAAAAAGCGCCCTCCGCGCTGTAAAAGTTTTTCATTGCGCACTTTGAAAAATGTTGGCCAATTAAGAATGACTACACTCATAGAAAATAGTTTACGACACGAATATTTTTACGTAGCAATTTTTAAAAGTAATATTTCTATACAATTATTACTATATTCATGTACATCATTCATGGTTTTCATAACGCAATCTTTTTGCTGTTCAGGTCTTACCGGAGAAATTGGATTTCCCGTACTCTTGGGCGATGTATCTTTTGTTTCACATGCATTTCGCACAAATACTACACACTGCGTCAATATGCCTGACACTTTCGTTGGCTATATGGAGATATATTGCGATAAAGTGAGTAAAATATTTACATCATTTAAGATAAACGTTTAATGGATAGCGTGTAGTTACTACAGATAACGATATGCAATTTAGCGTAAAAAGTTGTTACGATGAAAATTATCGTTATCGTTTGATCTGCATTAATTATTTATGTCTAGATAACAGTTTATATCTATGTGGTATATAAAATAAGATAAACACGGGTGCTTATAGGAGATTTTTTATATTTAACATTAGACCAATCGCAATGACTTAATTTAGAAAAAATAATCAATAGCATTATATTTTTAATAATTAACGATTAAAGTTTATTCTGTTCATTTAAAAATCGGTAAAATTGGCTACACCTGATTTAAATATTCAGTGTTGTGTAAATGTCTCTTATTGAAATATGAATGCATTTTCTCAGATACTCCGATAAAAGCCACATATTGTGCACAGAACGTCGATGCAGCATCGCTATATTGTTGAGTTTCATTCTGCCACCAATACTGTGTACACCTACATTTATGGTAAGTCATTTATTTTTAATATAATTCCTCTTTTGTCCCTACCTTCATTCCGATACGCGTTTCGATTTCCAAATGTCCCTCGATAATAACATTCACGGTTTTCCATACAATATCAATTAACATCGAATGAATTATATGCAAATTATTTATTTGTTCGACAGGTATTTGATATCCATACTAAGAACGTGACTGATGCGTACGGTAACCCAGACGTGGCGTACCACGTCGATTCTGATTATCAGGGACGTCTATATCAAGCTAACTTTTGGGTTCATGCCGTTGTAATAAAATTACTGCCTTGCTCAATCCTAACCATAATAAGCGTTTGGCTTATTCGAGCATTATACAGTGCCAATCAACACCAGAAGAATTTAAGAAGCTACAGCGCATGCCCTGCGGCGGAGAAGATGGTTAAAAGGCAAAATAAAGCAGACAAACGAACAGACAGGACGACTAAAATGCTCCTGGCTGTTCTTCTTCTGTTCCTCGTTACGGAGCTACCGCAGGGCATATTGGGACTGATGAGTGGATTGCTAGGATGGTGTTTCTTTAAGAGATGCTATGATTTATTTGGGGAATTAATGGATTTTTTGGCACTGTTGAACGGCGCAATCAATTTCGTTCTGTATTGTTCGATGTCGCGACAGTTTCGTCAGACCTTTAGGCAAATGGTTCTGCAGCCTCCTCTGGCGCGTTTCTTGCCACCGACAGCCTCGCACTCTGATTCTCACAACCAGAATACGTAAGTTTTTTCTTTTAGTGAACTTTTGTCGTCTTGCATCGTAATTTATATTAATATATGCGCTTTCGTTGTGTGATTTGACCAATTTAAGTAGACACGTTCTAAAATTGTTTGCAAATTGCATGTAAGTTTATTATTATTATATAAGTATAAATTAAGCTTTCTTATATGTTTATTACGAGGTATGAAATTGTTTTCCTCCCTGCAGGTACACGGAAAAGATAAAAAGGTAACAGCACGCCAGCTCCAATATTCCTAAATATGAATATGTGAGTAACATAATTGCATCTCATTTCTAATACCGACTTCTTGTTACATTCTTTCAATGTATCTTTGCATGTTTATTATTTTGCCGTAACGCTGACATGTTTTTGTTATATATTTTTTTATCTATATGTATATATTACCTATTACATGCATTTAATGCTTGAGAGCACGAAATTTAGCCATTTTTATAATATTGTAAGTGTCGACTGTAATTACATTTTCAATTAAAATAGAATATATTTTATGTCAATTTGACGTTATTATGCTTTTTAAATATAAATATTTTTTTATTGTTCCAAGTGTTTTAGAATTAACTTATATAACATAATTACTGATAAAAAGAAATTCATTTGGTTCAACCAATACTTACAAACTACAAATAATAACAACGAGATAAAGTGGCTTAGTCACGTAGATTCTATGCGATAACAAAATCATTCTCACGAGAACGAAGTCGCGTGTAACAGTTAGTGATTGAAATAAATTGTACTTCTATCGCCTTCACGTATCTTTTGCAAATGTGAGCCCGTTTCTTGCACTCGCTCCTATCTCATGGCAATATATTTCATGGAAATAAGGTCACATTTTTTGTATGTATATGTCACGATAGTTTGCTATAACTATTTTTATTATGTTACTTGCCATGTGTTATAAAAGACGTGTATATATATATTTTTAATTTTGAAGTATAAACGATTCTAAAATATTTATTCATTAATATGCTTTTGAATATTCAAAAGGGAAGACTATTTAGCTGGTGTTTGTAGGCAATAATAATCGATTATTGTTTTATAGTCGTGAATAATTGCTTCAATATATTCAATAAAAAATCCCATTAGTTATTCGATCAAGTAAAAAAGGTTTCTAATACGAATTATTAAGAAACATGCTAGTTTATACTTACAGTTATACATATATATATTTTCGTAACAAATCAATAATATTTACTCGGTTTAAAAGGTGTTTCGGAACGATAAAACTACCACCGTTTCAGAAAACAAACCAACGGTTAAAAAGAACCGGCAAGGAACCCGAACGAATTTATTTTTTTAACATACAAATATATAACCCGCTTCAATATGATGCTTGAATTTACTATCCGGCAAATTGGTAACTTGCTTTGGGACTTTGGTGTAAAACTTAACACTATTACCTAAAAAAATCTGTTACTGAAGATCAGTAGTGATTCAGAAATATGGGATGACCAGTTTATCACGATTTGTAGTATTTAAATACTGTTGGTATATATATTATTTTCTAAGTTTTTTGCGGACGTACATTAATTTGCAAATTATTCGAACTGCAAGTTTTTGTCGTAGAAATATGGGGTCTACCTCAGCTGTTGTTCGCCACAGCAAAATACCATAAGACATTAGGCTATGGAAGTAAGCGATGTAGACCGACCTAGTCACTACTAGCAATATCGGTTAGCTAGCGAATCTTCCGAACTCTAAAGGCAGCAAAACGAAATCATTTCGCCAATTTTTGAATATAAGGACCTCATTGTAATTTATAATCAAGTGTGTGTGTATACTCAAGAACTATTGTATTGTCAACTAAGACTACTAAATCCCCTTCGATATTGATTCTAATATGAACCTGTGGAACATTAGGCAAGGTAAATCTCATATATTTTGGTTTATCTGCATTTAGCAACAAAATATTTAATGGTAACCAATCAGACATTTCATTTAATGTGTTATTTAGATTTGAATATAAGCGAAGTATCGTATATAAAAAGCTCGATATCAGCACCGTGATTAACCATTGGCGGCAGATCATTTATATATATATATATATAGTATATTATATATTATTGTTATATAGCCATATATTATTGTATGTTAGAGACTTTATCTATGATGAAATACGTTATTTTCTTTCAGTAATCTTGCGAGACAAAGTTCTTACATATTAGAACTTAAATACATTACAAAAACATATATCGAGGTATAAAAAAAGCCTTATCTTACCTATTACTTCAGTTTTTACATATATGAATTTAATTGCATTATTTTCGAGTATAGATGAGTATTCGTATACATACAATGTTAAAAATATTTTTTAAATATTGAACAGATCAGTGAAATAATATACCGACGAGAAAAAAACTATTAGCTCTACAGAGAAATTGGTTTTTCATTGCAAAAAACATGATTGCATTCGAATACGTATATCCACCCTGGTAGTTAATAAAAATAGAATATACGAAACAAATTTAACATACCTGTTTTTTTAAAGACTTATTATAGATAAAAGACATTATGAAGGGTCTATGTATAAAAAGGCTAAGTTATGTTTTTTCTTCTCGGTTGCTCAGTCGATTTTCTTTTTATTCCTTCTGTTTAGTAGCTTTTTTCAAGGTTTAGTGTTATTAGTTAATAAAAAATGGAAATCGTTTTTTCCATACTGGCGACTAGTCGAAGCCTTTATTTATTAGTAACCATTCGTGATAATTCACATTCCTTACGTCTATAGCTTGTGTTGCCACCTTTTTTTTGCATATAAAGTACATTGGTTATTATAGGTATAAAAAAGTACATAGTTTTAAAATAAATTTATTATTATTATTAAGCATAAATCTATAAATCTTATTGTTATTGCATTTAAACCGCTTCGCACGAAACAAACAAGAAATTGTGACAATTAATTACAGTGACATTGTTGACATTTGAGGTTAAGTTGTGTTCAGAATTTTTTTTATTGAGTTTTTAGGTCATGTGGCGTTCGCGAGTGGCGACATCGATTGAGCAATCGATGTATTTCTCTTAACGAAAAAATACATATGAATAAACTTTTCAAAATCCCAAAGAAACCAAATCATGCCAAATAAAGTATTTTCATGTACTTTATTGTTCACATAAAGTATAGAGTACAGTTACCCGAAATAACGTACAATACTTTATTATAAAGTACGGGTGGCACAAAACTTACTACAGATAATAATAACTATATTATATTAACACGTGAAAAGAGTTTGTACTCCTTATTATGGTAGATTTTGGACTACTACACAACGACTAATTAGTATTAAGAAATCCAGAAGGATTTTTCAAATATTGGTTATGGTTTTCATCTAGGTATTTCTAACGTGTTTATAGGTTACTGGTTCTTTTATACACGGACTGACATTTTTTAACTTACACTGTGTCTGAGTTACTTAGATATACTATTAGTATTATAACCTATACTTCTATGCTTATTTTACACTAATACTAGCTGTGCCTAAGACTACGTCTGCGTGGGCGTTTCGCAAGGGCGACATTATTGTAATTTTTTTCCCCGATCTTAATAAAAAGAGAACGTTAACCCCTATACAATATATAACACAAGAGAATATATAAGTAAATAAAAAATAAAAAGAAAATAAACAATAATTGAAATATGTATTTTAAAAATACGGAAAGTAGTAAAAATGATAGTTCAATTATAAAAGAAAGGATATAATTATTTATTATTTTATTTGAAATAACCAACGATGGTTTTATGAGAAATAACACAGGTTTCTATATTGTCGGTATGTCATTTTAATAGTGCAACGGTTAATATATTTTTTTTTTTCGAACTGTCAATACTGTCTACTAAGTCAATACCCGGCAAGGCCTCTACAGATACACCGTACTACTAAGGGGGAGCGCTTAAGGCACTCACCCGATTTTATATAGGCAAAGTTAATAAGTTAGAGTAATGCTTATAAACCAGCGGTAAGCTGATCCTTACTTAATAATGTGATCAACCATACTGTTAAAAGTTCAATTTAAATTCTTAGTGCTTCGAAACCATACATTTTTCTTAAATGTTGTGTTCATTGTTTTCCAATTACATTATTACGCAGTATAAACTTAACAAAAGTTTCAGCTACTATATTCTTGGCCTCGGTAAATAAGTACAATTATTATTATTATTTTTTTTTAATATTCAATGTATAAGCTCAGCTCGTTTACGTTTTTATTATATACATAGATTTATATATAAAATTATTTAGATTTTCTTGAATATCTTCTTACAGATATACAAGTTAATGTAGATTTACACATGGCGTAATACGAATTACTGTTAAGCATATCGTTAATTGCTAACATATTGTTTCAGTGCGAAGACATCAGTACCTTGAGGGCGGATTACAAAGCGGAACGCACCCGTCATATGTGAACATTTCCTGTAAGGATTCCGGCGGCTGACGTCTCCCTTGATGTGATACCGGGTTAAATTTTAAGGTGTCAAATGACTTCGTATACAGTGTCGTAGGAATAAAAGTTCTACGTATATATATATAAGTCTAGTAAATATCTTTTTAATATGTGTAATCAAGTTAATTAAATTTTTTATACACTTATTTCATATTGTAATCATATTTGACGGAAACGAAACTCGTTATAAATTTTCTTTTTGATACAGATTTGTCTTCCTTTGCTCTGTACCTATATACTTGTATACTTCGTTTAAAACTTTAAAGTATATTTTATCATTTTTGAAGTCTGATTATTATTACTATGTAAGTTGAATATCGCTCTACTCATATACTAGGATTTCGTAACAATTTGTGTTACTTATATTTCATATTCACGTTTAGCTTATAAGTTATTCGTTGAATTAATTGCGATGTTATAAAACGTAATGTAATCTAAAGGTAATTGTAATTAAACTATTTATTGTTAGAATATCTTTGATGCTATGTTAAATGTATACGGTTTGGAAAAATGTGAGTAGGCGGCCATCTTTTCACTACCGCCACACCGAGTGTCCTGTGTTTGAATCGCACACGTTACAGTTATTTGTTTGATTCACTAATTAGTGTACAGAGTCTGGGTGTTCTTTGTGAAATATCTTCGCTGCACAGGGCTTGATTTATAATATGCGAGTTGTGTTATTAAAAATAAAATAAAATGATATATACGTAATTAAAACGAATTATTGTAACTATGAGTATGAAAGATCTCATAATGATAACAGTAAGAAATAGAATAAAATAAGATATACATTGTCGTGCTGTATACAATACTAGCTGTGCTTGCGGCGCCGCACGTGTAACGCCATCTAGTGTCGATTAATAGTAATAAATCTTCTACATGAAGAAAAGAAGCGCTTAGGTGTTCCATTTTTTACCGCGAACTTTGTTTCTTAGAGGCTTAAAATGTTTAATATAATTAAGGATTGTTGATAATTTACGAAAAGAAGAGAAAGTCTCGTGAAACTTCGCTCACAGCGTTAAAAATCAGAAAATAATATTTTACAAAATACTAGTTTTGATATTGCCGGAAATTCATTTTTACTACTGTGTTTGTCTTGAAAAGAAAAAGTTATCTCGTTTGCCAATTTGCTTCACAAAAGCTACGGTTATTCAGAAACTAAAAATTCAGTCAGTTAAATTTAGTTTTCAAATTTCTTTTCGGGATACTTTTATCTGTAAATATCCGTTCGAGTAAATATAACTATCATATTTAGTAAAGGTAATTTACTTCTAATCAAAATGATATGTTGTAATGTCAGTTCATTCTTTATCTTGCGTTAACAATATAAATAAGAAATTGTAGACTTTACTTCGCCGACTATGAGAAGACAGTATTTGGAATAAATAAAAATGCCAGATAAAACGATTGTATGTTTTAATTTGGGTTTACTCGCGCAAAAAGTGAAACTTTCTTAGGTTAATGACACATTTTTTGTCTATTGTATTCGATATTTAAAATAAGATAAACAAAAAAAAACACAGTTTTTTATTTTTGTAAAAAAATTAATACTTTACAATAATCGCTCTTACTGTCACCCTATATCCACTGTTTAATAGACTCGTCTGTGTAATCTTTACCACACCTCTTAGCATATGTTATGCTTTCGGACTTAACCCACATTTACTTATGTCAATTAGTCACACTATCGACTGACGGTGAAGGTTAATATCGTGTGGAAACATGAGCTTGTGAAATATTCTTGAGCTACCACCGCATTTTGGGGGACGAATATAAAACCATGGATTTTATGGAAGTTGATAAATGCCTCGCGGGTTGTTGCGGTGTTTAAGCCGAATTCCTTATTACTCGTCTCAGGATACCTTTAGCCCAGCAGTGGAACTTACAGGCTGGTATAATAATATTATATTATATTATATTATATTATATTATATTATATTATATTATATTATATTATATTATATTATATTATATTATATTATATTATATTATATTATATTATATTATATTATATTATATTATATTATATTATATTATATTATATTATATTATATTATATTATATTATATTATGTAACCGATTGTAATGACGTTAGCATAATGGAAATCGTACCGATATTTTTTTTCTTCTCACACCATACCTAAATAAATTTCACTTCCAAAATTTGTGTTTATAACCTTTTTTATTATTAGTTGTAATGGATTACCTAATTATAAGATAAAAATGCATTTTATATGATATATAAGTAGTTATATTAGAAACTATTGTTAATATATAAGAATTATTGAATTAAAAATTATGTATGTATAAAAATCAATATCATGCCGTTCATACGCGTGAGCAAATATAATGTATTACCTGTATGTTATTCCTGATAAAGACCTATAAGCCATAAGTATGCAATTTAAATGCACCTGTAATATGACATTTACATTCAATTTATCGATGAAGTCATTTTCCAAAGACAGTACAGCGTATAAGAAAATAGTTGTTGTAAATAATAATCGTATTTTTATGATTACAAACAAATATATACATATGTAAAATATTTACGATTTTTGTTTTTGTCCTTTTAACAATCTCTTACTCATATTTATTGAAAAATTAATAGCAACGAAGGAAGTTTTTAATTTTTTGTATCTCAGAATTCTCAGTAACAGCGAGTTGCGATACCGCGTCGATCGACTTAGGCTGAATCCTAAAACGAGTCAAAGCATTCGCTGAAGGAAAACCTCGAGCGTTTTAATTTTTTATAGGATTTAACTTTTCACCATAAACTAATCTGATGTTCAATGACGAAGTCGCCTAAGATAGTAAGCACACTCAACCTAGAGGGTGATTAATTCTCAAGTGCAGCTACCGGAAGCCACCAACAAGTGTTCGGTGACAGATTTGCAACATGAGTGTGATAGCTAGCCAGGCGTACTTACAAAAAAACGAGCGCGCCTTATACTAGTCGCATATGGTATATAACATCTTATATGTTATCCTTTTATGAGATGAAATACATGTGAAGTTAATGTATGCTGATACGTTCTCCTACATACACATACACTATGTTGACCGACAGTACGTCGTGGTACCAATCTCACGCAAAATGGGTTTGCACCATCTCATATCTCCACCAGCGCGCGCGTTCATTGGTCAAATCAAATAACGCGCTCTTTCCCGGCTTCCTGTTACATATTTCCGTCCATTTTCAAAAATCACTGCTATATAAAATATACAGCAAAGAAAGGAAAATTTTGAGAGTCTCGTTTGAGCAGCGGCCGAGTGCACACGTGCGCTCGCTCGCAGCTCTGACGGTCCGTTCGTTTCGCCGCGCTCGGCTATCTCCGGTCATTTCCGGCTCGCCGCGCTCGCCTACCTGCGCTACCTGCGCACCAGATGTTGGCATTCCAACGATTTCGTCGCTGCCCGACCCGCATTGTTGCCGAGTGAGTCATCGCCGGTGCTATTGTACTCGAGCTTGTGAAATTCGAAGAAAGAAAACATCTGCTGCGAAGCCGCACTTTAGTGTGTTTACTCGGCTATTGTCAATCAACACGCTCTTTTCAGAGCGACGGTGCACCTCCTTTAGTGTACCACTTAAACCGCACTTTTCGGTGCGAAGCCGTACACACTGTGCAGTGCGTCGTTTCGCCGTGCTACGCGTCGTGCTTCGTGCTGCGCTTCGAGAGTCGTGCAGCGCGTCGTGTGCCGTGCAGAGCGTCGTTCTTCGCGCCGCGCCGTGTGCAGATACGAAGAGAGAAGATTTCGCGTCGCGTCTCCCTTTGGCCCGGACACGGATTGTCCGTTAGATTTGAATTAGGCGCACCCCCCTGCCCCTCAGGCAGGGAGGTTAGTCATGTCCACCCCCGCGATCCCGCCGCCTCTTCAGGCCCCTAAGGCCCTAGATGATACCGTCCAACTCGAGGACCTCATTAGATTTCATATGTTCGCGCGTCAGCAAAATCCGTTGTTAGTATCGGAATTCGATAGGCTCCGACGCACTTACGCGCGTAACGGGTATAAAAGTGAGTTCGGAGTCCCGCGTTGTTTCCGCGACGACCCGTTCGCGCCGTCCGACTGCGACTCCGACGATGACTCCGACATGGAGCTCGACGCGCCTCGCGCGGCCGCGCCCGCGCCCGCGACTTCGCCCGCGCCCGCGACTTCGTCCGCGCCCGCGACATCGTCCGCTGATAATGACGGTTTCACAACCGTCACGCGCCGCGGTAAACGCCCACGCGCCGCGATTCAGACAGATAGCGACTCTGCTGCGGGACGTCCGATCCCAAAGCAGCCCAATATAGGTGGCGCTCGGGTGCCCCGAGCCTCTCCCACGCCCTCTGCCGCGATTTCGGCTGAAGCTCCGGCTGCGGAACCCGCGGTCGCGGCTAAGAAGCCACGCCCACCGCCTCCCGTCACCTTCCGTGACAAAGCCCGCTGGGTAGATGTTTCTAACGACCTTAAGTCGAAAGAAATCGTCTACCAATCCGCCGTCAACACTGTTGCCGGCATTTCTATTCGTGTGTCGACCCCCGATGAGCATCGCAAGCTCACGAGATACTTCAGGGAGCGTCAGCTCCCTTTCTTTACTTACGCTCTCGAGGAAGAGCGTCTCCTCCGTGTCGTCATTCGAGGAGTTCCTTCTGAACTCACCGAATACGACATCTCCGATTGCCTGAACGGTCAGGACTTCCCGGTCCGGAGCGTGCAGCGCATGCGCCACCCCCGCACGAAGGCCCCCTTCAACTTGGTGATGGTCACACTGGACCGCACCTCGGAAGGCAAGGCTATTTTCAGCCTCAACTCGGTTTGCGGCCTGTCCCCAGTCTTCGTCGAGCCTCCTCGCAAGTCCCAGATACCCTCGCAGTGTCACAACTGCCAGGTGTACGGCCATTCCGCCCGACACTGCCACCTGCGTCCCAGGTGTGTGAAGTGTCTCGGGGATCACTCCACTAGGGAGTGCCCCCGCACTCCCGAATCCATCGAGCCTCCGAGCTGCGTCCTCTGTGAGCAAACGGGTCATACCGCGAATTATCGCGGGTGTCCCCGTGCGCCTCGCTCGACCCGTCCCCGCCGCGGCGGTCGTGCGACCCGGTCCAGGGCGCACGGCCCGCCGGCTCGGACGAAGCGGCCTCCGCCTCCGCCCATACAAAGCCAGAAGGCTTTCCCCGACCTGCCGGGCACCTCCAGTGCGCCGGCATCATCCGCTCCTGCGCCGAGCGCGCTCTCCTGGCGCGTAAGGCCTTCCCCGCCAGCTCCCTCGGCTCCTCAAGCCAAGCCCCAGCCTCAAAAGGCTCTGTCCACTCCTGCGCCACCTATCGCGGCTTCAGTATCGACCTCCGGTATAGACTGGATAGCTCGTCTTCTTTTGGTACACGATGTACAAGAGATAATCGCATTTAACGCGTTAGTTAATAGTACGTCTGAGCTCGGGCTCTTAAACGCTATCTCCGCTTTCCCGGCCGTCGCGACCACGGTACAACAATTAACCCGCGCCGCGCATAAATAAATTCGCGTAAATCAAAATATCAGTTCGAACCCGCGTGTTCATATACAATAGACGGATACATCAGGATTTGTTACGTAATTATTTAGTTAAATCGGCACCGTGCCATTGTACTTTATTTTTTAGCTCGATCCCCTCTGAAAAGACGCGTGTTTGCGCCCACGCCCGCGACTCTCTCTGTTCACGCCGCCGTGAGCGGGGGGTGAAGATTCGATCCCGCACACTCGTCGCGATTTTTCTTGTAACAGCTCGAGCCTAGGTAGTCCCTCGGTGTGGAGCCCTCGAGTATGTTACTCGCGCGAATACAGTGGTTTACACATGTTCTACACTTACACGATCACCCCACACTCTTGCACACCTAGGCACTCAGTGGTGGGCTGTTTTTTTGCCCTTTTCGGACTGAAATAGGTCACATAACACAGTAGTCAGATACCAAATACACATATACACTCGTGAAACATGCATGGTCACACATGCATTTTTCACGAATTCATATATGTGTATTGTATGGATAGATAGCTTAGCTAGCTTAGTTAGGTCGGGAATCCGGCGACAGCTCAAGCCGAGGTGCACCGAGTGCCCTTGAGATGTTTCGCCTAAAAATCAATCGGGTGAGTGCCCTAAGCGCTCCCCTTAGTAGTCCGGTGAAACTGTAACAGCTCAGGCTAACAGTGTAGGTCAGTTCGAAAAAAAAAAAAAAAAAAAAAAAAAAAAAAGGAAAATTTTGACACATCAAGGACAACATTTATCACAATGTTTTTTAATTTTCAAATACAACTCAATTGCAAGAATTCCAATCAATATTGATCGACGCAATGTCCGAAGACCCTATCAACTGAGCCATCATTGCCTCGAAACCATAGTGATATAGCTATAATCTGATATTTGTTTAGTTAGCTACATGTCGAAAACTTGTTGGTGTGTTCTGGCAATAGCACTTGAGACTAGCTCAGTCCCTCTTTAGATTTGGCGTGTTACCACCGTATTCCATTCACACATTTCACATACGGTGAGATTGTAAGGAAACATTCAAACCTATAAAGCATATGTCGATGGTTGGATGTGTGGTTTTCGCGAGTGTTTTTTCCCATGAACGTCGGTTCTCTGGAACGAAGTGCCAGTGTCAGCGTTTTTAGACCTGTATAACCTACAAGCTACAAGGTCGGCAACGCATCTGTGATGCCCCTCGTGTCGCAGGTCTCCATGGGCGACGGTGATTATTTACCATCCGGTGATCCGTCTGTTCGTTTGCCACCCATAGCATAAAAAAAGAAGTGAAATAGTATAAATAAATAATTATGTTAGTTACAGAATATTTTAAATTGTTTATGAAAGCAATTTGGAATATTCTAGAATGGCTTGAAACTATGCATTTACAATAAAAGGGAAAATAATATAAAACAAGCTTACGAGTATATTTACGTCAAAAAGTAAATAGGTAAATAACTAAATTAATATGTGAATACTATTAAAACAATCTAGTTCTAAATATTTAGAGATATTTGATGGTATACTCAAGGATTTAGATACATAAATGTACATCTTCAGATCAAATGGATAATATATATTATTGATCATCAAAGTAGTACGCCTTATGATTGGGAAAACAGCTCAACCCATA
Source organism: Antheraea assamensis (assembly GCA_035772565.1). Lineage (NCBI taxonomy): Eukaryota > Metazoa > Arthropoda > Insecta > Lepidoptera > Saturniidae > Antheraea > Antheraea assamensis. The sequence goes on from JAQQSE010000069.1 coordinate 1,128,883, forward strand.
AAATACATTGTTGTTTTTACAGGCGCTGTATTGTGTAGTATACATTTGTAAAAGATAGGAAGTCTTGAAACTATTTAACTATAAAATTGGATACGTTACCTTCTTGAAAAGCTTTAACAGGGCAAATATATAATGTTATAATTTTTTTTAAATAGACAACAGGACGTCTAGGATCAGGTTAGTTGATGAAGCCGTGTGTAAAAGTTTTTTTTTTTATCGGAGGTCAGCAAAATAATTTAATTCGTTCGTAAGTATAGCCCAGGGACAATGGTGCCCACTGATAGATGAAAATTAAATGAAAGTCGCTGTTGCTGTAATACACACATGGTGAGTAATGGCCACTTCTCGTGTGTTTTGTTGTATTCCATCTTCTTATCGTCCTATAAATTAGGCAGCGAACTCGCAAGCGTTGAACCTGACCAATTACTAATACCGAATATTTGATGTAATGCATGCTTTTTACGTAACCTTCTGAAATTATTAATTTTCTGATTAACTTAGACGTGTATTGTTAGAATAAAGAAAGTGATTAAATAATAATTTCCAAAAATTTGTAGCTCTATGACTCTAGAATGTCATCTTAATAGATACTGGCTGAAACCTTTTAAATTTATGATAAATCGAATATGTCATTCGAACAATTGTGATATCTTTTGTAAATTATAAATATCGTATATGGAGTCAGAATTAATACAGCTTATTTTACACACTCACTCACACACACAGTTTTACTATTACGCTCTCCGAACTAGTTTAGACTCCTACAAATTAAAAGAGACAAAGAGGAATCTTATAATTATTGTCACTATATAAGAAGTCATAGAATTGACAAAATCATGTCATTTTCTCACGTTATGAAAACATTCTATACGGTTCTAAAGGTGAAGATCCAAAGTAATTTTATTCGCACACGACGCTTCCGATCCACATAAAAGAAAGCAATTGAAAACTTATTTACTTGTGTGTTACGTGTTGCGATGTAAGAAAATTCTTATGCAAATATTTATTCCTTCGCGTTAGAACTTTGTACCTATGAGTTTCTGAGGAAAAGTAGAAAGTTATATAATTGACATTCCTGTAAAATAAAACGGTACTGTTGTATTTCACTGATTTTTTGTGATTTTCGACGGATTCCGTTTGTGCGCTACAGAATGTTAGAAAATCTAAAAGACATTGACAATTCATCTATAATTCGTTCGTGTCTGATAGAGTTATAAAATTTACATGAGTCCTTGATGTTTAAAAGACTACATGGCTTTTTTTAATTAGTTTCATCTCTCTTGTATTTATACAAGCGAAACACAATATATACATACATAGTGATACATAGTACATATATTCTAGATGAAAGGTATAACATATCCTTTTCTGTATCCTTGACAATGTGTATACAAAATTTTATAGTAGTCGGTTGAGTAGTTAAGGCGTGAAAGCGCAACAAACAAACAGACTTACATTTGCATTTATAGTATTAGTGATGATCGTTACCTAAAAAGTACCATAAAAAGAATAAGATGCATTGTGAGATTTGTGAGGAGAGATAACGTCAAAATTGCACTGCATACCTACTACGTATTTCAATTAAAACGAAAAAAACCTACGGATTGGAGCTCTTCGATGTTTGTGTTTATATTGGAGCGGAATGTTATTGAACGGATAAAGGATAAAGGCTCGATTTTTAGCTCTAAGCGCTCTGTGTTATGTAAATGGGCACTTACTTATTGTTTGTATAGCTCTATCTGCTGTTTGATATAATTTAATGCTATTATTATTGTAGGGATCCATACATGCATATTCATAAAGTGCACGTTATGGATATGTAGGTGTCAAGTGTTGGAGCAGAAGTAATGCCTTTAGCAGTTCCTGCTCCCCGGCCAAATAGGTGTGTGAGGCACCATGGGGTTTTTAGTCCGTGGAAGTCGGACATAACCCACCCCCCGCTGCCCGACGGGGTGGGTATCCGATACGGATTTTCCCCATGTAAAAAAAAAAAAAAAAAGGTGTCAAGTGTTACTCATCGTTTTCCCTTTCGACAATAAAGTTGGACAATCCGTGTATAACCACGTAGATGAACGTACGTATACAATATGTAATAAGATATACTTTGTTCCTAAAACAATATGATAAGATGGTGTATTACTGTAAAGTGACAATATAAACAATGTTATATGAAGTGAACTTTTATTAAATAACCCATAATTACTGTTTCTTGTAACATATAATTGAGTTGTAGAGAAACGATTTTGTTTTAGTTAATAGTCCCTGTGTTGTTGATGTATATGAATTCTCATAACGACTGGTTGAACGGTACAGAATTTAATAGTTACAGCGCTACCTATTAACAACAGATATCAAAAGAGTCTCCAAAAGAAAGGATTTCGACGATCTGAACTGCCATGATGATCAGTTAAATTGTTTTGGAATTTCTTTATCACAGATAGAATATCAAAATTAATAAAACACGTATAATCAGTTAAACAAAACAAAACTGAAATGTCGGTAACATTAAATATCACATATGGAACACAAAACTCTGTGATTTAATAAGACCAAGCAGGAAGTTGTTTATAAGAAAAGTTGGGTTTAATCGCAGGCAGATAAGGAAAATGCTATATACATCGGTCAAATAGGAACTTATTTAGAGATACACGAAGATACTATACATATACTTCACCCATGACTTCGTTTGCAGTAGTATCTCCAAAACGTTTGAACCATTTTTCACGGAACTTTCAGTAACAGATAGCTGATTTTATAAGAAGTAATTTATAATTATAAAAAAAAATGCATGCGGAGTTGCGGGCAACAGCTAGTCACATATAAATTCAGAAGTCCTATCACAAATTGAATTTTAACATTGGCTACGTTTGGCTTTCCTATGATGGAACGCATATTCTTCTTCCATAAGATGTTGTTTACTTCAGCTCACTAAATGCAAGTGGCAACAAGTCTTATTGGATTCGAAAAACAATCAGTTTTTAATAGTCAATAATAGTATGATACCAACTTCGTCATTTACTGACTAATTCATTTGTTGATGGAATCAATAGGAAACTTAATTATAGTATCCAGAAAAAGTCGAATATTACTTATTAACAAATTACTATTAAAATACTTATAATAATTGAAATGAGAAACGTGAGGCGCATACAATAGATAATTGATGTATTCAAAGTTGAAGTAACAAAGTTATGACACCGCAAAAAATGTAAAACGCTGAATATTTTTGTTAATTTATAGCTAATATAAACTTATAATTAAATACTGTATGAATCTCATGGTTTTGTTTCAGGTAGCTATTTGTTTGTAGTCCGGTGAAACTGTATAAGGCTTTGTCAGGTCAACAGTGTAGTCAGTTTGAAAAAAAAAAACAGGTATTACTACAAGTATTTTAACAGCTATTAATGTTTACAAAACGTATTTTCAGGATAATTTATATGGTGTTAAAAATCTGTATATTGTTCATGAGGCATGAAGAAATTAGGTATACTTTTTAGTTCGTTTTAAAAAATGAGATACATTCTAATTTTAATTGCTATTTACTTTATTACATTTCCTATTTGACCACAGTTTCATGCTAGTATAAAGTGACGATATACTTTTAGGTAGTACCACATTAAACCTAGATGGATTTCCCTCTCAACAGAGGTTGCCGCAATGTATCTGTAATATAGCTATATGGGTTTTGAAATATCCATAGGGGTTTATCAAGAGATTTTCAACTTGTAGGTGGTAGATAGCTAGGTTAAATACTGCTATTTTTTTTTCGAGCTGACTACGCTATTGGCCTGACAGGCTTCTACAGCTTCACCCGATTACTAAGGCGAGCGTTTAAAGCACTCAGCCAATACTGCTTTACCACCCTACTATACTATTATTAGTTTTTTCGCAATTATCACTTCGATCATTATTCAATCACATATACTGGTTAATGTTGTATTGGAACTCCGAACCAGATAAATAGGTTAATTATAGGTACATCAGTCAAATAATAGAAAAGAAGTATGAAGTTTATCCACTCTTATCCAGAATCAATTAAAATACACGACACGAATCAGGCAATAGGTTTACTGTAAAAAACAAGGACTAACTGTTTTCGATGATACGGTTATTAGTTTTTACGTGGATATGCATTGAGCTAACATACGATATGAACTCATAAAGACAAATAAAACGTTCAGTTATACATTCAGATCTATTCAGTGACTGTATTGACTCTCGGTGTATTTTACACCTGTACAATAATTTTAAATTGAATTCTAATTTTAAATAATACTAGCTGATACACGCCCGCTTCGCTTCTCGTTAAATAAAGTTTTAATAAAAAGAAAAAAATCGCGAAAGGTCGATGGAATCTAAAAAACAAAAATTACGCGTTGAATGGTCATTGCCCTATACCGACACGTTCAGTATTTTGGACGTGTTTGAGTCTCAAATGAACTGTATTTTTATTGTATTAAAGATAGATAAGGTTTAAAATCATTTAGTAACTAAGAATGAACCAAGTGAGAGTAGCTATCCAAAACAATGGCGATTATCGAAATATCTACAATCTATTGGTGTCATGCCGACCTGCAAGCTAGATATACACTGGTTGAAACACAACAAACTAGAAGATACTTACTGTGAAATACATCACCATGTACATAGTAGTAACGATTCAGTCAGTTACAGGAACCCTAGTATTCCGTGTGATTATCCAATAGATACTTGGTAATTCCAGAACGCGACACTCCTAAGTGTGTCACTAGTCGGATATTACTCCTGGTGTATGTATCTGTCACAATTCTCATGCTACTTGGCATGCCCCATCACACGGCAATGATATACCACACGACATCTACCATCCATCCAGATGTTTGGTGCTGAACATGATTCTGCCCCAAAAGATTGCCACAACTACTGATCTTGTTTTGCTCGTATTCAACGGGTTTCCACAACATTTCATATCGTCAGTTCAATTTGTGATGTATTTATACACTCTGCATCTTCTGTAGCATGGTCGTCATTCGACAACTTTTTAGTTTCACTAGTAATTTACTCTCCGAATAATATGTGATGGACTTATCCACGCCGCATCTTTTGTTGCATGGTCGTCATTCGACAACTTTTTAGTTTCACTAGTAATTTACTCTCCGAGCAATATGTGATGGACTTATCCACGCCGCATCTTCTGTTGCATGGTCGTCATTCGACAACTTTTTAGTTTCATTAGTAATTTACTCTCCGAACAATATGTGATGGACTTATCCACGCCGCATCTTCTGTTGCATGGTCGTCATTCGACAACTTTTTAGTTTCACTAGTAATTTACTCTCCGAATAATATGTGATGGACTTATCCACGCCGCATCTTTTGTTGCATGGTCGTCATTCGACAACTTTTTAGTTTCACTAGTAATTTACTCTCCGAGCAATATGTGATGGACTTATCCACGTCGCATCTTCTGTTGCATGGTCGTCACTCGACAACTTTTTGGTTTCATTAGTCATTTATTTCACGGAGCAATATGTGATAGACTTATCCACGCTGCATCTTCTGTTGCATGGCCGTCATTCGACAACTTTTTAGTTTCATTAGTAATTTACTCTCCGAACAATATGTGATGGACTTATCCACGCCGCATCTTCTGTTGCATGGTCGTCATTCGACAACTTTTTAGTTTCACTAGTAATTTACTCTCCGAATAATATGTGATGGACTTATCCACGCCGCATCTTTTGTTGCATGGTCGTCATTCGACAACTTTTTAGTTTCACTAGTAATTTACTCTCCGAATAATATGTGATGGACTTATCCACGCCGCATCTTCTGTTGCATGGTCGTCATTCGACAACTTTTTAGTTTCACTAGTAATTTACTCTCCGAATAATATGTGATGGACTTATCCACGCCGCATCTTTTGTTGCATGGTCGTCATTCGACAACTTTTTAGTTTCACTAGTAATTTACTCTCCGAGCAATATGTGATGGACTTATCCACGTCGCATCTTCTGTTGCATGGTCGTCACTCGACAACTTTTTGGTTTCATTAGTCATTTATTTCACGGAGCAATATGTGATAGACTTATCCACGCTGCATCTTCTGTTGCATGGCCGTCATTCGACAACTTTTTAGTTTCATTAGTAATTTACTCTCCGAACAATATGTGATGGACTTATCCACGCCGCATCTTCTGTTGCATGGTCGTCATTCGACAACTTTTTAGTTTCACTAGTAATTTACTCTCCGAATAATATGTGATGGACTTATCCACGCCGCATCTTTTGTTGCATGGTCGTCATTCGACAACTTTTTAGTTTCACTAGTAATTTACTCTCCGAGCAATATGTGATGGACTTATCCACGTCGCATCTTCTGTTGCATGGTCGTCACTCGACAACTTTTTGGTTTCATTAGTCATTTATTTCACGGAGCAATATGTGATAGACTTATCCACGCTGCATCTTATGTTGCATGGCCGTCATTCGAGAACTTTGTGGTTTCATTAGTAATTTATTTCTCGGAGCAATATGCTCCGCTCGCTGACAATTGAGACATGCAATTCTGTGGCTTTATTGCAGATACTTTAAGAGATTTAAGCTTATATGAAATGGTGTTCTATGCCTGGACGTTTGACATAATACTCGTCATGTTCAAGGTCGTTTCAAAACCAACTGGTACATAATTTCTACTGAACTCATCGAGTATTGCTCTGAACTCTTCCATGGTCTCCGTGATAAATGTGAGAGTATATTATACACTCTTATTATTTTCATAAATATTAAATTTTCTTCTCGTTTCGTTACATTGTTTTCTCTTGGGTTCTTTAGCATTCGGTAATTTCAGTGATGATCAAGAGCGATATTTTTCTGGTATTTATAACCTTATGTTAAATTGACCTGTTCTGAATATATTTAATTACCTGACTTATTCATCAAATAGATGGTCTTTTATTTTTTTATTATATACTTTGTAGGTAGGTTAGCGTTTGACTACAATCTCATCTGATGTTAAAGAAAAGATGATGTGGTCTAACATGGTAGTTACATTAAACCTAGACAGATTTTCAACTTGAGGGTGGTAGCTAGCCAGGCGGGCTTAGATAAAGCTCTACCACCACGCAACGTCACATCATCGATCACTTTAACGATATAAAAAATGATTTGTTGCGGCACCACCTCGTCTCATTATAGCAGATTGGATAACCTAAAAACGTTCTTTATAAAAACACTTGGGCTGCTAATTTTCTTGACGATCTGTCTAATTCTGTTCGAGTTTATCGATCCTAGATACACTAACATTCAATAGCATAAAGAATAAATTGTATAGAGTAAAGCTTTGTAAAGATACTTTTTTATTTGTTTGAACGCGCTTACCTCTGAAACTATCAATTAGATTTGCGTTTTTTTTTTTTAAGTTTATACTACCTTTATTCAGGATGGCTATGTTTTATGTAGCATCATGTGACAACCTTTACGAATGAAGCAATAACCATACAAGATTCCGTTCAGAAAGTACGTAGTAAGGAATTATATTGTTTGCGGGCCAAATGGCCAGCGTCGGCTGAAGGCGGTGAAAAATTAAACGCAAGAGAAACCGCGGGGCATAGCTAGTTATTTACACTGTAAAAAGTATGTTTGATAAGGTAATTTACATTGTTTTAATTATACTAATACAAACTCAAAGTATACTCATTACAAAATCAATACGTCAATTTGAAAACTTTAACCTTAGTATTATATGTAGTGTTTGCTAGAAAGTCGGGAGTCATTGTACGGAAAATGTTTTTACCTTGGAAGTCCAAGTATAATTGACATTTATAATGAACACAGTAGGCAAGTATGACGCGTGTCTACGTCACGGTATGCAAATTTAATGGGGCTATATTTTTGATGTTGTATTTTTTACTCGCAACCCGCTCTTCGCGCCGATGGTAAAAAAGGGACTCGTAAATATTCATGTAAAGAAATCCTTTTAATAAATCCGTCGACGTTGTTTCGGTTCACAATATGAAAATGAAATTAATACGATGTTGATGTAATGACCATGTTATTGTGTACTTTGTTATTTTAGTGTCAGTATAATTATACTATAAATGTAAGTAGCTACATTAAACTAATTTGTAGGTATCTACAAGAAAGACAAGTTAATAGTAGAATGTTCTATAGTTAGATTTCTTGAAATATAATCAAAATCTAATGTAAGTAAATACTAATTAAAGTTCAAATTTAAACGAAGGTCGAGTAATATAATAACATAATTCCAATATTGGCTTATTACGTAAATGTTGTAACCAAAATTAAAAATGCTTTATTAAATTTCGGCTATGAGAAGGCCTGTATGAACGTCAAAACTATCACCTGTTCAGAAAACAATTCAGTCATCGAGAAGAATCAACAAGAAACTCGACCAAGTTTAGAAAATACATCTTTTATTTAGGATTCGCTTAAAATAGTGACGCATGATTGTAAAAAACATCTACTTATATTATTAAAAAAAAAACGTACAAAAAAGATAAACTCGATAGACTTTTTAAGCTCTTGACCATAACCAGTTTTAGTGTTTAATTATCGAAATTGAATACAATGTTTTTGATACTTGTTTGAAGTGAGTGAGATTAATACGAAATGTGTCTGCAAACATTTTAACTAAACATTCTAAAGTGTATTGAAATTGAATATTGTTTAGAGGTTCTACCTTTGGAATAGTTTAATATTTATCGCTTTCAGTATCAAACTACATAGTTATAACTTTGTTTCAAAATATATTACTTTACAAACGTAACTTTGAAGATGAGATGTCGAAAAAAATATTTGTTGTCAAATAAAATATTTTTGATAGCACTCTTACGGGAAAAATGAGAGAGGCTGACGGGTCCTTTGACCGAATACTGGCGGGCCATGTGAGTGTGGCCAGTTCTGTTGACGCCTCTACTGCCACATCTGGTGCCGCTTCAGTTGCTGCATCTGCCGCTTCCACTGCGGCTTGTTCAGAAGCGGAGAACGAGCGGGCGGTTATCGTTGACGTCGACGCTCTCGACTTTGAAAGCTTAACGTCTCTGGCTGGCGGTAAGGTCGCCACTATTTTGGATGTTTGCTGGAAATCTGGCAACCTGAATATCCCTTGCATAAAGGAAGACAAAGGGGCTGCAAGGGCCCTCCAGGAGATAGTAGAGTCACTGGCGGGGCGAACTGAAGCGGTGGAGACCCTCAAATTAATGAGGGAACTCAACTCAAATTTTGCATGCATGTTATCGTGATTACAGAAAAAAAACATAGGATATCTTCCACCCAGAAGTAGAAAGTACAGCCACGGGCAAAAGTTAGTCAAGTAATTAATACTTTTGTTGCAAATTTATACAACAAATTTATAATAAATATAGCAAATTTATAAAAACAAATTTATATCTTGTAATGACGGAATATGTTTACGTCATTCGTAGACAGAAAACGAACGCACGATTAGCGACTAGCGCTCACGGTGCAGAGTTCCATCTCCTAATTCGAAGGTATGTGACCGTGAGTAGGTGATACCAGAAATGACTAAATATGGGTCTATTTATGTTATAGTAAGGGCATATGAAAGTACAGGACGTGATATGAATTAAAATAGGCAGTTTTATCCATAGATTAACTCTTAGGATGATTTTATTATTTAAAAACACAATAATCATATTGATTAACTTAGGATTGGTTAGTGATAAACGATTTGAATTTTTAGCTTTAAGCGTTTCTGCTATGGATTCGCTATTGCGAAATACGTAATTAAGAAGCCGATTTGGTATAGGCGACAATACATATTACCACATGAAGCGATTCAACGAATAATAGCAATTTAGTATCACTGGTTTCTACTAATATAGCGGGCCTTTTCAATTTGGTTATAAAAAGCTATACGCTACAATGATAATTATAAGGTGGACTGAATACCGGTTTTTTACTTGATAACATTAAAGAAAAACTTTATATTGCAATTTTTGTATCTAATTGGAGCAAATAAGAGGGTTTTGGTGTGTCACCTTTAATACCTTGAACAGGTGAGACCGTATTTGTTACGATTAGTGCCAATAAAGATGGTGACTGCAATTTGTGAAATAAATAAAAATTGTATTGATATTTTTAACCTTACACATATATACATAAAAATCAATTTCCTTATGTATGATGTATGCAGGCGTATCACTTCAGAATTGCTGCACCTATTCATTAATTTTTCTTTTGTTTAGTTTTTTATTCTCAAGAGACACGATTTGAATTAAAGAAAACGTTTGTAAAATCGTACGAAAATATAAACAATTTGGATTAAAAGGATCTCTATATAAAAAGTGAAACAGTCAATGAGACAGAAGACACTCGTGACAGTTGTTGTTGTGTTAATCCGAAAGAAGCTTACTGTTTTCATGGGATACAAACATTTTTTTACGAGAACGAAGTCGCGGACGTTGGATAGTGTTACGTAAATTGTTTTTTTTTTGTAGGTGGTAGAGCTACGATGAAGCTATCTGGTTTCAGGATGAATGGGTCGGCTTGCCCGGGGTAATACCACCCTTTCACATAAAACCGACGTGAAGTAACAGTGCTTGCACTGTTGCGTTTCGTTCGGCCAGTGAGAGTGCCGGAGGCCCACATATTTAAAAGGCCGGTAACGCACTCCCGACTCCCCTGGTGTTGCTAGTGTCTATGGACGGCGGTGATCACTTACCATCAGGTAACCCACATGTTCGTTTGCCCCCTATCATATTAAAAAAAAAAATTGTGACACAAGTATAATTTCATACGAATACGAAATACACATATACGAGTATTTTACTGAAGGAGCGATACGCGAAGCGAGCTCATTTTAAAATTCCTCGTATCGATATAAATACTCGGTAAAGAGCCGACTTACTTTAATATAATTTTTTGAATAATAAGCAGTTTCAATTAAGTGATACCGACATTCGTATATTAATCATGGAAGGTCTGTGTGATGGTCATACTAGAAAAAAAAATTATGAACAAAGAAATAATTAAACGAGTAATAAATAATTCAAAGTAAATTGTGATAAAACATGCAGTAGGAGCGATTTGATTTAATGACATAGGTATATTAACATAGACTGATAATGATGAGTTAGTGTGACATTGCTTTAAACTCCGGAGGTCGAAACGTATATGTTGCTGGACAATTATGATCCCAGTAAGCCAATCTTCATAAATTCTAATTCACATAATGGAAGATGTTTCCTTCATAAGTATGCGGTGTATGTACTACTATTACTTGATCTCTGTTTCCCAAAATTTAAATCGATCTGATATTAATTGATTTTTATTTAATTTTTGATTTAACTGATTACAAAATGTTGTTTCAGTAAATTCAAAGTGGCTTACATTCGATTATTCCTTTGAATAAAGAGTCTCAAATCGACTTTAAGAAATATAGATATGTATTTTTTATCCTTAGCTCTATGCTCGCGTTATTGTAGTAAAATATATTTTTCCCTTGGGAATAGTACTTATTTCCAGGATAGAAGGTACCCCGTGTCCCTTTTTTATACTTCTGAAGACGTGTATGCAAAATTTTCACGATAATCGTGAGCTTTGAAAATGTAAAAAAACACATAAACAATCAAATACACATTTATAATATTAGTTAGGAATTTTAACGCTCCACGTATTAATTGACTTTGTGGCAAGTCGGAAGAGTATACTTGGCACCGAGCCGAGTTCCTGGAACCACTTCAACTAGTTCATTTTAGTTCATAATTCAAATCGAAATTGGTTTCGTTAAATTGGTCGATCCAGTGTTGATTATAAAATTTAAACACGTTTAGTACATTCAAAGGGATTCCCGGTGTACGCCTAAATAAAGGACGGAGACACTTTTATACCATAGAATCTTTATCTATCACTGTCAGATTCCTGTTTTATTTGTTTCCTATGAAAAACTTTTAGTCTTCTAAAATTACTAAAATTGCCCAATTAAGTCGCATTTTGTAAACATCCGACAATCAAATTCGACGTATGCCATGAATTAAAAAAAAGATATACATAAAGCCACATCCTTCTTATACTATTCATGAAATAATAATAATTAAGTAACGTGGAAACTGATATTATAATTTCGACTATATTTTAAAGGTATAATAAGTCCTAGTTGTAGTTGTCTCTCTTGCATTTTAGTAAATATTTCAGGCGGAGTGCGACAACGATAACATCCTAATACAGCCTATTCTTCAATTGTCTGCCGCATTTTCCCTTAACACATCGGTATATATATATAATTACCTTCTATATATTTATTGTTTACAAATGACCTTTTAACGTTAAAATCTATTGTTATATTCATATACCTACCGCATTAAAATTACTAACAATATTGTTTAATTTATTCATTGTATAAAAGATAAAAATTTATAAAAAAAAAATTACTAACTTTCGGCACGATTACAATCTCTACATTTAATTAAAATGAGGTATCGTTGTCATTGATTAGTGCCCTTACAGAAATTGATACAGTTTTCGATAACATTAGGAGAATTTCCTCCAAAGGGGTTATGGGGTTACTAATACATTTGTAGAAAATTGGGGAAGCAGATGAATTGTATTAAAGTGTTAAAAATATTTTCCAGGCGCCAAGCATTGCTAATGCTGGCTAAACCTTGTGAGATAAATCAAAGCGATGTACTAAAATACTGTAAATTAGCATCAGCTATAGGATTTCAATCCGTAACTTCTCGTCTAGGTTGTTTATTGTCTTGGAATGTATATGTCAGAGATTTCTTTCAATTGTGTTGAAATAGTCTTATTTCCAAGATATATCTCAGTGATAGCCTAGCCTCCGGAACATCGCCGCTAGCATTTACGGGTCTTGTCGGCGTTTTCAAGGTACAATGCGAGCACAAAATAAAGTATTCACTGTCGTTTGTTGTTTAACCATGGTTTCACGATATTATAATAACTAAACTAATTGTTATTTTCGAGTTCTTACATATAGTTTGTCGACTAGAAGAAATACACGTATAAAATAAAATAATAGATATGCAGATTTTTATACGTTTACGTACTTTTACACGTATATCAGATAATTATAGTCGAGCAGCGGATCCGCGACATCGACCTGACTTAACCACCCATTATTACAAAACTCATTATCCAACTCCACCAGTTAATGCTGAAGGTATAACCCGAACGGGTAAAGTGATTGCATAACGCCCAATCCATATCTATCAATTATTTTTATAATAATGGACTCTAAACCTCATTTGTATCTGAGAACGTGCAGTGCAGCCTCGACCCCGCTCGAAGCATATTTCCTCTGCCAGCTGGCCGTGTGATACAACACGTGATACAATAGTAGTATCTTTAAATAATTTCACACGACGGTTACTCAATATAAAAAAAAACCCTAACAAAACAAATTAGATAAAGTGACGATTTGAGAAAGTATTAATTTAGCAATATATTATTGTTGCAATTATGACAAATATTAACAACTAGTTAGCTTCCAGCGAATATATTAAGATGGCGTCTCACAAAACACAAGAAAGTAATATTAAATATTTCTGTACACAATTACTAAAGTTATAATAATTCACACTGTATTAAATAACCGGCGTATTAAGTTATGTAACCGGCAATCACGACTTCCAGTTTACTTACCCCCAACATAATGTATAAGGGAAAAACATAAAAAAGTTAAAGAAAAAATATACTTTTCTTAGAAAATTTCTTTCTAAGCAATGTTTTCCGTTTACTTCTCCTCTCCTTCCCATGCGCACCACGCCGTTTGCCCCGTTTCACCCATGGCTAAATACGTTGTTCTTATAAAAATCATAGTTTCTTCATCATGATCTAACTCTTATCCCACCTAAGGAGGGTCGGCATAACATGTTTTCCTTTTCCACTCTCCCCTGTCAAAAGTCATCTCGGTATTCATACTTTTTATACACATATCATTTTCCACACTATGCATCCACACCTTTTTCGAACTTCTTCTACCTCCGTCCATTTTCAAACTCAAAACTTTTCTTGTTACATGACTTTCATCTCTTCTCATAATATACCCGTACCATGCTAACTTATTACTCCTCAACTTCTCTGTCATTGGTGGTATTTTCAAACTTCCTCCGATATACTCATTCTAATCTTATCCATTCTAGTTACACCACATATCCATCTTAACATTCGCATTACTGCCACATGTAATCTTTTCTCATCCGTTTCTTTCGTAGGCCAGCACTCGGATCCATATAACACGACTGGTCTGATTATAGACTTATACATCTTCCCCTTAAGTTTCAACGGCATTTGTGGGTCACAAACTACCCCAGACACCTTTCGCCAATTCATCTACCTTGCATTTATCCTATTCTTCTCGTCCCTGTCTACGCCACCGTCATTATGGCTCAATGAACCGAGATGCCGAAAATTGGAGCAAACTGGTAAGGATACACTGTTTAAGGTAATTTGATAAAAACTGGATGGACCTCCGAAGTCGCAGAACAAATGTTCAGTTTTTATCCTACTAATCCTTAAACCAACATTCTCCAGTTTTTCTCGCCATTTCTCTAGTTTCTTAATGGTTCAAAATACTTTCTGAATTTTATATATAGGGGAAGGTTTATTAGTCATTATGTTATGAACCTTGGATGTAACATTAACATTAGAAAGAAAATTCGAGGTAAAAATGTACGCGAAATGAGGACTACGTAATAGTTCGGGTAGGTCGTATGTTATTTGGGACTAGGGGAGGGGGAAGCAGGGGTCTAGGAAGGGAAAAAACCTGAAATCGTGAGGCACAGCTATAACTAACGTAAAGAAAATATAGGTGAATAAATAAAAAAAAAATACAAAAATTATAATATACATTTATTCTGTACTTTACAAACAAAAACAAACAATTTAGGCTGAGGTGCAACTCTTAGCTTTATAGGTGAATTGGTAGATTTAAATTTGTTTGTTACGTAACATACAAACTTTACCTTTCACATTTTCTTTTGTATTGGTTACTATTATAATGAAGATAATAAATTGTGGGTCATTTGTACAAAAATACAATCGACTATTGCAAGGAATTTGTTTTGATATTTTATCAATTTACTGATAGTTTTGTTTTAGGAAATCTTCAAGTATTTCGTCGTATTTGCCATCTCCATTGTACAGTCCATTCAGGGTGTTCCACTTTTCAGGTAATTTTTCGCGAGTAGCATAAATAAATTTGGCTACTGAGGGTTTTTGTTTGTCGGTGCATTTAGCACAACCTGATTGTATACCATCGGGAATTAACTCTGAAAAGAAGATGAAAATTCATTCCTTTATAATTTATATTGCTCTAAAAATTTGTAACTTATAAATATATGTATATATATGAAGTAGCACCTAAATGATTCCATTTACAATAACTTGACTATATAGAAAAAATAGTAAATAATACGAATAATAAAAACGAGGCAATCACAAGGACTACCGACAGAAGTGAAAACTCAAAACAATGGAGTAATTGCGTTCTTTTTGTAATCTTAAAACCAGTTAAGACCATGTGAACCATAGTTTATTTTGATTTTATTAGTTAGTTAGCTTATATATATTTTTTTAACAATATTGAATTTATGATAGTTTGTACTTAAAATTGAAAATGTCGATAAAACCAAGGTGATCTAAAAGTGATACAATGAGTATTCACTAGAACTTTAGTCTGTGATATAAAGATAAAAAAATAACTCACTGAGGTATATCTATGTACATATATACACAGTATGCGTATAGATCATGAAAAGCGTTCGGTAATGATGACGCGAGTTTCATGATTTTTGTTCACCCACAAAAGTGTTCAAAGATGTTTATACTTCAAAAATGCGTGTCGAGTCACGAGTAGTGTTAGTATAATTTAACGAGGAGAGGTATAGTCGCTGGTACAAACTATTTTGTATATTAGGATATAATGTAGGCATTATTATTGTTTTCTTATGTGTAAGCAAGAAGACCTAAGTCCTAATAATTACACATACAATACATGAAAGAAATAATAAATTTATATATGAATACCTTTAAGTTCATTCGCTTGAGCTGTGCATTTTCCAGTATTGATAAAACAATCGACGTACGTAAGCTCAATAAGACGTTTGTTTTCAATTATTTCGTCTACGTTATATTATCGAATTTCGAATCGTACTTGTCATCCGGACGATGCCACCACCATCGCGACTAGAAGCAAGTGCAATCACGAATTCATTTTGGATGACTGTAACAACAAACAAAAAATACCATTAATTTAATAATATTATGAAATTAGGTATGTAATATATATGTATGTAAGAGTGTAATCACGTAAATGAATTCAAGGTTATGGTAAAAAAGGGTGTTTAGAAGGCAGATAGTCTTATATATAAAACATACAAAAAAAAAAACTAACATTTTGGATGATTCTTAGGTTAGGTTGTTAGGGGTATTGATTGGTAATTAATGTTTAGAAATGAAAAATATTTTATCTAATATGTTTACATTGCATTCATTTGCATAAGATTAAGATTTGTAGTTGAGAAGAAAGAAATCAGTAAAAGTTCTTACAACAATAATAATCTAGCTTAGAAATAAATTGTGAATAAACATTATTATTTTTATAGAAATGAACCCATATATATGTGTAGCCCAAACGATACTCACCGTACAGATTCAATGATTCGACTGTTACAAAATTTTCGATGCGACTTATAGTCCGAAAAATTAATCACTTCCGTGGCGGGGGGGGCGAGACATATAGCATATACGGCTTGACGATAGGATGGTAAAAAAGTGTTTTGTTTTATTACTCGGTTCCGAATTTAAATGAGACGTTTTTCTCATGCTTTTGGTCCGTGGCTCCATAAACGAGTCTGCAATCGTTCATTCGTAAGTAATCACCGGGTTTTCACTGTTATTATTAAATGTTACTGTATTCTTGTTTTTGTTATTATTGATTTAAATTGCATTTGACCACCAATCTCATCTGATGTTTGTAGTGTACTGGTTCAGCTATAAATATGGTACTCATAATATCGAGGGCCTTATGGTGATATAGACAAATGACATATCTAATGTCTGGCGTCTTTTGAAATACAGTATGTGA